>OY720456.1:19825466-20052966 GCA_963082715.1 Harpalus rubripes
GTCGACTGTCGACTGTCGAACGTCGAGCCTACTTGATTGTCGATGTTGTAATTGGTACAAGCGCGTGTAAATCTTGTTACCGCGCGCGGCTTTAATAGTTAAATATCGCTACGTAATTGATATGGGGTCGCAACCAGGACTTCAACCGCCGATTATGCTGTCGCATGATTTATGCTTTAATATAATGACGAAAGAGTCAACGTTCACTACATGGACATGGACACTGACCATCAAAAGAACAACCAGATAATAGCCACGCTACTTCTAAATGTATCCATGGGTATCAATGTCTTCCTTGCCCTTAGCCTTGCATTTTTGGCAGGATCTACTTTGTTTCATACAGATGAACAGATGTAAGACGAAAATATACTTGAATTCCGCCTGAAGTTTAACATATCTGTTACAAGACAACAACTCGCCAGTGTCAATGACAGTACCGCCATTAAGAGGAAAGGTTATGTACTAAAATATGAAGCAAAAATACATTTAATTGTTCCTGTACTAGAACTATTTAGTGTTTTCTTGTCTTGGATTGATTTTCAAAACAAGAAAATAAAATTTTCATGTCTTGCTCATTTCTTGGCAACGTAATTCTTGTCTTGTTTCAAGAATTCTTGATATTTCTTGCTTCTTGATATTTTAGTGGAATCCCCTTTTTCTATCGCTTTATCCAATCCGAACGCTCAAGTGTAGCGTTGGCATCTGCGTCTGCCCTTGCCACTTTTAGTTAAATAATCAAATAATGTTACTTTGATGTTGGTTGCGCATGCATTGTACTACTAGTTGTTGGTCATTGGTTATTTTTTGAGTTATATGGATATTCCGTTCAAAGAAAAATAAATCAGATTCCGAATTGGTTTTATCCCAAAATAGTATTTCTCTCTTTCAAATATAATAAAAATATGATGTGGCCAGCACAGCACAATACCTCTCGTCATAATTTTAATCATACTTTCACGTAAGAAAATAGCGTTGGTTTAGATAGGGATATAAACTCTCCCCTTTGATTGGTCACAGTGCAAACCTAATACACTTTTATTAATATTTCTCTCTTTTAATTTAATAGGTCCATTTGCACTAAAATCTAATGGCTTCTTTCCTCTTTTCATATTAGAATAATGTAGAAATACATCGTTTCGAAATTTTCGGAATAATAGTATTTAAGTTAAGCGTTAAGAGGATCTAGACACATAAAACATACATATGCAGGTTTGCAATATTAATCAAGATTTCTTGACAAGAAATCTTGATTCTTGATGATACTTTCTTGTCTTGTCTTGGGAAATAAAAAATACTTCTTGTCTTGGTCTTGTCTGGACAAGATCAAGAGTGTATCTTGAATGTTGTAAAACACTAGAACTATTAACATTTTGAAAAATTCAACACACGACAAGCATACTTCTGATATTAACCTACATTTAAAAAAAATATTATTAAAACCAAAGTCCAGTTTCAATAGATTTCAATAATTTTTATTTTAAAATGCAGGTTAATATCGGAAGTATGCTTGTCGTTTGTTGAATTTTTTTAAAATGTTAATAGTTCTACTACAGAAACAATTTATTTGAATTTTCGTTTCATATTTTATTGATGATGACTGTGAATGATGAAATATTTTAAATGAACCCTTGTCTTGTAGTTCTGCTATTTTGCTTATCTTGCAGGAACTGTAGTCACCCATCTATTTTGAGCAATATATGCTAATGTATTTCTAGGATTTCCTAGTCCAGTATTTGAATGGGTATTTGCAAAAGTCTCATACCTGAATGTGAAAAGATTCCGCATCTATAAAATAATTTAAACGTCAACTTTCATTATAGCTCGATAGGCCTTACAGACCATATAATTCTTTAATTTTCATTTTGTTTCTGTAATTTTCTTTAGTTCTCCTTTGCTTTAACTAAGTTAAGAATCTCTTCTACGGACTCTAATTATAAAACTGGCATGTACATAAATTATGTACTGTTTGTTACAATTTTTTGTAATACATACTTATAATGGAATTCTCTATCTATAGTAGATTGCTCAGCGCTACGAAATACGTCAAAAATGGGTTTTATGGGGGAAATAGGAAGAGTAGGGATGCCTGACGCTCAACCAACTTAAAATTGTAAAAAAAAATCGTGTTATTTTATTTATCATAACGTAATTGGATTACCATATCTTCAAATATTATTAAAAAAATACCACTGCGTCCCTAAAAGATCAAAGAAGCTTTTATAAATAGTAATACTATTTTTGATTTACGCCTTAGTTTTTGACATGATCTTATGTAAACATAAAAATTGTTTTTTCTATTATTCTTTTGGATCAAATTTAATTTGAAATTTCTCAAGTCCGTATGCCTCAAGCTTAAATGTATAGGATATTATTCAAAAAATCTGATGTGGCCAGCGCATTACCTTCCATCAGTTCTATGTATTTTGTATAAATTCCACACAGAAAGTTTTTTGCAAATGATTCCATATTTCCTGTACATTACCTTCAGTCAGTTCTATGTATTCGGTACATATTCCATACAGAAAGTTTCTTGTAAGATTCTATATATTTCACTTTGACACTGACATTTGTCAATCAGAATTTTCTTAATGTATTAGATGTTTCCATGTTAATAGCACAGCTGGCTGCTTTGTGAAATTTAATTTCTTTATAATTTTTTAACTCTATATCCATTGAATATGTAGTATAAAATGTAATCAAATCGTATAGAGAATAAAATATTCTTAAATATTTATAATATATTGGATTTTGGTAAATAAAGAAGTCCGTAGAAGATTGAACAAAAGTTTAATTAATACAGTTTAGAAAATACAGTAATGAGAAACACTTAAAAATGACATTAAATGTGGAAAAGTAATATTTAACAGCATTTTTTCAAGGAAAACTGTTAAAATATTTAAATTAGGGTACTTCCGGTGGACCAATTATAACCAAAATCTAATCCGCTCTTCATGTGGATCTAAAGAAAAGGAATACGCAATAATTATAATTGGAGTTATACGACCTGAAAAAATTGTCACACACACATACATACGTACATACATACATACATGCATACATACATACATACATACATACATACATACATACATACATACATACATACATACATACATACATACATACATACATACAAACATACATACATACATACATACATACATACATACATACATACATACATACATACATACATACATACATACATACATACATACATACATACAAACATACATACATCCATATACATACATACAGACATCATCGTACAAATAATAAAATCGTATTCTAGGGACCCTAAACTTTGCTTATTAATTAAATCTCATCTTTGAATTTTTTGACCAAAGACAATACCTTCCTTACCTAAAGGTGACGGAAGGTAAAAAATAATTAAAATGAACCGGCAAATAAATTTGTATATTTATTTTGAAAAAAATTATTAGTATGTTCTCTATCGTTATGTCTTTAACTCAAATTTTGATTCCAGTGCCCTTTTGCCAGGCTAACAGTTGAACAAATTCGAAATTTTGATTTTTTAGGTCGTTAACTTTCTTGTGCGAAAATTTTAGCTTATATAACTTTAATTCCTCCACAAAAGTAAAAATTGTTGTCCTGTGCCAATCTGCTGCTACTTCCCGATATCAAAGAAACACTTTAATGATGGCGATGTGCAAAAATTTATTTAATTATTAGTACAGCTGTCAGTAGTTTTGAGTTCTAGTGTACACTGACATGGTCCAAGTCCTGGCATACAAGTGCAATCACATATACATACAAGTATAGTGCGGGTATGTGTATGTATGCATGAATGGGTAGTGGTTCACCCCGTGCTTGTGTTTCTCATTCTGTAGGGTTTATGGGGTGCGTGATTTAATTTCATGGGGATGTTATTCAAACGTATTGCTTCACTTATGGGTGTGCATGTGTTAACTATTCATTCATTTTATTTTATTATTATTACGACATAATTGTGGTCATGCAATTCATCTTCAAAGTTTAAGCATATCTACATCTTTAATCATTGTAGACATTTCAAAACATTCACTGCAATTTATTCAATCGTGTATGAAATAAATTAATATAAGGATGCATCAATGTCTTTTCATTCGCTGTCAAAAACATGCAGAAAATTAGTGACTAAAAATTAATTAGATGTTGCAAAAATATTTACAATGGACTTATGCTGCAATTCTGAACAAATTTGTAAGTCTTACAGATCCGTAAATCTGTAAAAAAAAACTGACAAATGCATCTATTTTTGTTGATTAAATACAGGATGTCCCATAACTTCAGGTACATATTAGAAGGGCATATAGTTCTTAATGTCCTGATTACGGAACAAAAAGAATTTTTTCAATATTCCTATAATTAAGGGTAGTTCACTTAAGAAGAACATTTTTTGTACCCCTGGATACTATAATATTTGGAATAGTGAAATTAGTTATAACTATTACATAAAATAATTTAACAATGAATTTAATTTATGCAATTACGTAAAGCTTTGTCACACCAATTAAGTTTGGGAGATGTGTATGTAATGAAAAAAAATCAAATTACATATTTACTTTATTTTTACAAAAACTGTTCAAAATTATTTCCATTAACAGCTAAACATAATGCAGCACGTTGAATTAAAGAAATTGAACTAGCCCGATTAATTGCATTCTCTTGTCTAATTCTTTCAGCACAATTTTCATCTCGTTGCCGTAATTCTTCAAGGGTTTCAGGTGCCTCTTGATTATCATAGACGAGGGATTTAAAATTACCCCACAAATAAAAATCTAACGAATTGCAATCCGGGGATCTAGGGTGCCAAGACGCGGGACCTCCTCGACAAATCCACCTGTCCTCAAATACTCTGTCAAGATGATGTCTGACATTTCTAGCAAAATGTGGCGGCGCACCGTCATGCACAAACCATGCATTTTCACGTACATTAAGAGGAATATTTTCTAATAATTCAGGCAAATTATTCAGCAAAAATTGTAAATAATCATTCCCAGACATTCTGTTAGGAAGTATGCATGGTCCCAGTAACGATCCGATTACCATCCCAGCCCAAACATTTAGTGAAAATCTGTGCTGAAAATGACTCCTAACAGCAGCATGTGGATTTTCTTCGGCCCAGTAGTGACAGTTATGAATATTATGTATACCATCAAATCATCAAATATTACTTTTAACGTAAAATTGCCATCCTGAGCATGTTGGTTTAGAAGCCATTCACAAAACCTTACTCGAGAGTAATGATCGGGTTCAATTAACGCATGGACCCGTTGAAATTGATAAGGATGTAAATTATTATTCCTTAAAATTCTCCAAATTGTCATTCGTGTGGTACACCTGGTAGTTGACGAGATATTCTCCTTATGCTGATTGTTGGGTCATTGCGTACCAAATCTAAGACAGCATTTTCAACATTTACTGGTCTCCGATGAGCCCCGCCGTCTCTTCCCCAATTAGGTTGCAAAGAACCAGTGTCGCGAAGGCGTTGAGTAATTTTACAAATATGCGAGAATTCGGATGCCGTCGTCCTGGGAAACGTTCAGCGTAATAACGCTGAGCTAATCTACAGTTTTGCCCTGCTTCGCCATACATTAGTAATATATCCACTAACTCACTATTACTGTAACCATTCATATTTGTAACAATAATCAGAAGAGCAATATCAAAACTGTTATAAGAAACACAATTTATGTGGCCGGCTACTAGAAACCTAATGAAATGATTGTATTATGCAAACATTTCTTATTACAACGTAATATTTAATATTAAAACTACCTATTCAACCAGTGTCCCAAAACTGTTTCCTTCAAAAACCTCAAAAACTAATTTTTGAATTTTGAAAAAAATCTTTTTGTTCCGTAATCAGGACATTAAGAACTATATGCCCTTCTAATATGTACCTGAAGTTATGGGACACCCTGTATAAAATTATACGAGTGGCAGCTTCGTTGCGATTTTGTTCATTATTTACAAATTTACAGATCTGCAAGACTTACAAATTTGTTCATTTGTTCTATCTATAACACCTGTGGTAGTAATGATCGTAGAACCAGGATAATAATAAATAAAAAATTAACTTTATTGAACCCACACACTCGCTTTATTCTGTATTATAAATCTTTCAAATTTCAAACATAAACAACAATGATTCAAATCTTCTTAACAAACAATGCTCATATTCTTTGCATTTTGCCGAGAAAAACATATCAAAAACATCATAAGGTTTCATTCTTCATTTATAAATCCGATTTGACATAATGTCTCCCCTTAGAAGTCCTCGTCTTCGTGGTGGTTATCGCTGATCTGCGTCCCTCTCGCTACATGTTCTAGTGTTCATTTCTTGGCCCAAACTGACGCATTGTGCAGAGAAAATCATTTCTGAATTCAATTTCATATAATCTGTATACGTGTAGGCAAAGAGGGGAGGCCGTTGCACGAAAAGAGGGATCGTTGATAAGTTTTTTACGAATGCACAGTGAATTGTAATATGTTCCTATGTAAACTAGATTCTAGTTCGTGGGAAGTTTTCTATTTTACATCTATAGTCTGTTTTTAATCTAAAAAGAGGAAAATGTTCCTAATTATGTCTGTAGTTCTGATTGGGTAATCCTTCAACCTTGTTTCCATCGAACACAATAAATTTTTCATTTTTACTATTAAAAAAATTATTCACTTGCATTTTTGCTCTAGATTCTTATTCTTATTTATTACGTACTTTTCTTTCACCCTAAATCTGTCATTTCTTTATATCTCTTTGTGTTTTCTCATTGTTACACCTTCTTTAATTAGTGCTCTGTCCAATAAATCATCTTTGCAACATCATTCTCCTTTTTATTGGTTGTGTTTAGTGTTTCATTTGTTCCTACATTGTGTAACTATCATGTAAAATTTGTTTCGCTTCTATTTAGTAACTTACCTGTATTTTTATCTTGATTATTTTATTATTATGGGGTCTCGTGGCCGCGTGCATGACTGTCAAGTCGCCAATTTGGGGAACCGGGTTCGATTTCGACCGACGCCAAATATTTCGAATTTAAAATTGCACAAAATTGACCCCTGTGGTGCACTCTTCTCGCCAGCAATACGTACGGTGACGCCTGGTAAGCGCCCGCACGGTGCAAATATTTCATCACTGATATATGTGAACAAAGCAGATTGGCACACCCAGCAATGGGTAATAAGTTGTGATAATTTATTTATTTATTTATTTATTATTTTCAGCATATTTCTATTCTATTTAGTGATTCTTCCAATCTTTCATTCTGTGGCGACCTTTCTAGATTTGTTGATATTCTTTGACAAGTTAGACCGGAGCGCTCAGATCTTCAGTGGAGTACGCGGCTTCGTTTTTAAGTTTATTTCTTCTTCATTCTATTATTTCTTCTTTTTATTATTTTTGTTTTGCTGTGGCGATGTGGTGTTTCCCGTCACCTTATTGGAGTTCCGTGAAAAAGTTTTACCCATTAGTAGACCATTTTAATGATGTGTTAGTTGATAAATATAAAAATCTGAATTTTGTCGATTTTTATTTTTACATATCATATAACTTGAAACTATGAAATAATATGATATTTTGACTAAGAACACTTTTTCTTGTTCTTTCAAATGGCGTTGCTCATCTTAAGAAATTGTCTGCTTTGCAAGTCAACAAAAGCCAGTTTATTATAAGTTGAGACGGGGTATAAACGTACGAGTAAGAGTATAAGTGATCTCTGTGGTGCACTCACCAAGACAACTGTGAATACCCGTGCAGTACAAATAGGTAAATTGTTCTTAACAAAATCTGCAAATAATGAAAACTTGATTGACACTCCCAGAAGTGTGTGACGATTTATTTATATTTTTTATGTCATTTCCGATTCACACGTTTTACTAACACATTTTTGCTTAATCACATTTATTATTATTTTTATAAATATTAATTAGATTAATTGATTTAGCCATAAATTTAAATATGTCATATCATTTAAAACTTATCATATCATCAGTACCTTTTTCAAATAATTAGTTCCCAGATTAATTTCAAAAAAAGCCAGTTTTTTAGTTTGTTTTTATTTTTTCTAGTTATTATATAATTAAATAGTACTTTCTGATATAATAATACGGTTAAACCTCACCGAATCACAATGTTTAATCGTGATTATGCTAATTAATAAGCGTAAGAGCGGCTTTAGCTCAAAGGCGATTCATGAAATCCCCACACACTTTACAAGAGGGGATTATATTATTAGTCAGAAGAATACAGTTAGACATATACAATATTACCACCGTTATTACTACTATTATACCTTACATATCAAATGATATCATAGCTGTACAAATATTTATGTTGTTCCATCAACAAAAAATTATACAAAGAGAAGAAAAATTGAACATTTCATCCAAAAAATGAATAGAGATATTCGTTGACAACTTAATTGTCAAAAACGATTGAATACAAACCCCATTTATTCTGTAAACAAAAAACAAAAAGTTGCCATCAATCGATTTCATTTCATCATAGGATAAAGCGGATGCTTGATGATAATTCATTGACGTTTGTCAGTTTATTCGTTCTGATGCAACATCAAATGCTTTTAACAAAGTAACAGACTAAGCCATTTTTCAGATTTTCTATTTTTGTAAGGGCAAAATGTCCTTTTAATTTTACCTAACCTAAAACAAAATTAACAAACAAAATTGTTCTAGTAATTAACAAGAGCTTAAGAACAATCAAGTTTGTACATCTCAGTATACCAAAAAATATTTATTTAACTGAATGATTATAAAATTTACAAATAATTAATTATAGAGTGTGCTTCATTTTTGGAATGCAGCATTTGAAAAACTTTTTTAATTGTTAATAAAAAAAATTCGTTATAAAATGCGCAGATACGTATAATTTGTAGTGGTCTGAATGTCGTTTTCTCTATTTTCATTTATTATTAAAAATATATGGAAAAATTATTTAGATTTTAAATTTAAGCTCTAATGAAGGAAGTAAAATATTGGGGAATCAGTCAAAAAATTTATGTTCAACTATAACCGACATTTTAGATTTTACTGATTACTGGTCCATTAGCTAGGTAGGTACCTATGTTGATTTTTAATCATCATAGTAGCATCCGAATGTCAGTTGTAGTTGAACCCTAAATAAAAATCTGATGTGGCCAGAACATTACCTTCCGTCAGTTCTATGTATTTTGTATAAATCTCATGCAAAAAGTTCCTTGCAAAAGATTATATTTCTTGTACATTAACTTAAGGCAGTTGTATGTAGGTATTATATACAAATTCCATACAGAAAGTTTCTAGCAAAAGATTCCATATTTCCAGTAAAATTATAACACAAACATACTGTCAACTGCACTTGACACTGACACCTTTCAATTAAAATTTTCTTATTATAGCAGCTATTATAGCATAGCTGGCTAATATATGATATTTAATTTCTTTTAACTCTATATCTATTTAATATGAACTATAAAATGCATTTAAATCGTATAGAGAATAAACTATTCTTTAATATTTATGATACTCGTAACATTAAATGTGAAAAAATGATATTTAACATCGTTTTTTCAAGAAAAACTGTTAAAATCTTCAAATGAGAGTACTTCCGGTTGACCAATTATAACCAAAATCTAATAGCTCTTCACATGGATGTAACGAAGAGGAATACGAAAGAATTACAATTTTTGGAATTGTATTATTAGAGTTATCGCATTAGAAAATTTTGTCACACACACACACACACACACACACACACACACACACACACACACACAGAGACACACGCACACGCACACGCACACGCATACGCACACACACACACACACACACACACACACACACACACACACACATACTTACAGAAATCATCGTAAAAATAGTATTCTAGGAACCTTAAAACGTGCTTATTCATCAAAAACTAACTACCGAATTTTTTGACCAAAGACAATACCTCTTCCTTACCCAAAGATGACGGAAGGTAAAAATCTTGACTGATTCTCCAATATTTTACTTCCTACATTATACATATATTAACTGTCGATAAAACTTTTCAATTAAGATCTAATTTTTTATTTTTTCTAAAAGTTAAATATCTCTAAATAAAAACTACTATGTTTACCAAGTTTTAGAAAGAGTACCTTTTCTTGCATTGTTTGTAATATTTTATTAGAAAAAATGAAAAAATGTTAATAGTTAAAAAAATAACAAAGAAAAACTTTCAAGGCCTTCCCATATGAGACGCCCCTGGTTGAGATACAGAAACAAAATTAAGTATAAACATGCAATAAGATTATCGTAAACACCCTGTATCTTATAGATTTACTAGTTTTCTTAAAGAACTTGTATTTCAAAATATCAAAAATTTTACCCGATATGTTTCATCTACAATCGAATCTACTCGTGTATAGCAATATCTGTACGACCTCACTTTCTTATTTGCGCAGAAATTTACGTCTAAATTCCTGAACTTCCCATAGTGACAATAATTCCTCAGCAATCAGCACTCAGCATGGTTGAGCGCCGAAATCACCCTAGGGACCTAGAAATCCTAACCTAAACACAACTTTCCTTTCTACCCAACTGAATTCTTAGCGCGGCCCGTGGAAAAACCACCAGGGGTAGGCCATTGGGAGAAAGCCACACTGTATTCATTCAATTAATTTTTCAATTACTCTTGTCCAATAGGGTAAATACAATATAACAAAGAGGGTAAGAAATAAAGAATAAAGGGTTGTAATTTTCAAACTGAGCACTCGACGTATTGTCTCCCTCATCAGAGGGAGTAATTACAATGAATGTGTTTTTGAAAAACTTCGCTCGATGGCGACGTGATTTTGTTTCCAAGTTTCTTTCGCCACAGCCTGCTGGGTTGTTTGTGATGCTTGATTTTCTCTCATTCTATTCGAGCTTTGAGGGTTGAAACGGACGGTTGTTTTAACTTTTATACTGTGAAGAATAGTTGCCATTCATTTACCTTTCAATGGAACCTTCGATTTTGAAACCTTTTCTTTTCTTCTTTGTGGGGAAATAAGACGAAAGTGAAATATTATTTATTGATTATCACATTGTTCTTAATGTCTTGACTGAGTTCATGATAATGATTTTGTATGTATATAAGACAAACCTTGTTGCTTAAAATAGTTTATTTTATGTTCATCTTAACAACGCTTAAGGAAATGAAACTTTTATCTTTTAAAAATAATACACTGGTATCTTTATTATATTCAACGTAAATCATAATTTATGTAAAAAATCTGTTGTAGTCAAGCCAATATCTCTCGCCAATTCCATTTTATGTTACATTAATATCATATTATAATACTTCTTTTAAAGAGATTTGTATCTGTAAATTGTTTTCCAACTTAATATATAAACTACTCTTAATTTTTGACACTGAAATTTATTATAACAGATTATTTTTTATACCCATAATTTAAATGCAACAGAAAGAGTATTCAATGTTCATTAATTCCTATTTGTGATAACAAATTGTCAACCAATAATATGTAGACGTATGTACTATTTTAAGAAAAATTGTTAATGGAACAAGTAAACTGTTATTTTTGATAATCCTTTTACCTATAAAAAAATCTGGTGTGGCCAACATAATACCTCGCGCTATTTACCGCTCGAGTCACAAAACAGATTAAGCTAATCCTTATTTTTGGAATAGGGAATTTTACTCTAATTTTGGCAGTTTATTTCTTAAAATATAGTATAATGTAATCCAAGTAACTATATTTTTTGACAATAAAATGAAGATTAAATTTTAATTATCGGAATAAAATAGAATTCACTAATCCAAAAATGAGAATTAGTTTAAACTATTTTGCGAATCATTAATTTTTATTAATCTAAATAAATACCTACATATTTACATATGCTGGAAATGTATTGATTTCCTTTCCTATTATTCTATTTATTTTTTCTTTGTAAAACGGTACTATTATTAATTTGAAATGATTAGTTCTTTGACAGTGACATTTATCTGTCAGTTACATACATTTGAATAACTGCGCAACGAAGCAGTTTTGATTGTTTAAAGCATAGGCTGCGGAATTTAAATTATAGATAATTTTATAAATTTATTCATAAAATTTATAGAACAAGTATTAATGCAAATCTGTAGAAACTTTAATAATCTTTAATTTTTATAATAACATTAATCTCAAAAAAATAACATTTAAAGGTATTTTTCGAAGAAAAACTATTTTGAGCTTCTAGTAAAGTGCCATTTTCGGTTATCCGATTTACACCAAAATGTAATGGGCTCGTTCCATTACAGAAAAAGTTTGAAATACAAGGTTTCAAAATTTTCTGAATGATAGTATTTGAGTTAGAGTGGAGGATCCACACATACATATACACACGCACGCATACATACACACACACGCTCACACACACACATACATACACACACATATACATATACACAGACATCATCGTAAAAATGTTAAAATTGGTTCTAGAAACCTTAAAACGTGGTCATTTACCAAAATCTCGATGTGCGATTTTTAGCACGATCCCTATACCTCCCTTACCAAGGGTACGGGAGGTAAAATGAATCAGTTCTTCCCGTAAATGTTATAGCAAAATACGGAGTTTAATACATTTTAGACTCACAATACCCGAGAAATCGTGCTGACTACATTCCCAACAACATAAATGTACGCATCATAAAAATTTTAAAATCGTATACTAGGGACTTTAAAACGTGTTTATTTTTTATTTTAGCATAATTTCTATATGCCACTCTTACCTATGATGATAAGAGGTAAAAATATACGAGTATACATCACTAATTAAAATTAAGTCGTTATTTATCCACTTCAGTATAAACACAAGCATTAATTTGGATTAAAGTTATCGATAAATGTAACTTTTAGTTTAAGCCTAAATTACGGTACGATTAATGTAATTTTATAAGGTAATATAACACAAGTACAGGTGAATCTACAAGACGGATACATAAATTAAAATTTTATTGGGTGTATGTATTATATTTTAATGTAAATTTATTACGAGCCCGATGTCATTGAAATTTATATTTCTTAAGTGTACTTGCAAGAAATTCTTTAAGAAACAACAAATAATTATGTGGTCCTATAGCAAAAGTAGATATGTTACTTTCAGCGAACGTTGAAAGAAAAATTTTGGAAATAGAAGTGATCCGTTAAACAACATGGATTTATCATTATTACATTTTATTAAAATATTTTTACTACCAACTATTGAAATTCGCATAGATATTTCATAATTTGATTTTCTAAGCAGTCAAATGTTCAAATTTGATCTCCTAAAACCAAAAGTGTTTGAAAAATGACATATCTGCTTGTCCTATAAAGCCATTTAACCATTCTTCATTAAATTTGCTAATAATTACATGAGAAATATAATAATTTAAGCCTATTCAAAGTATGAAAAATTGTCTAAAAACGTAGAATACAAAATTTAGATAATTTCCACAAAATAGTAGTGTGAAGGATTTCTGGTACTATATGAATCAAGACATACGTATTTACAAGCGGTAAAAACAGAAAAAGGTGACGCAAAGCCTTGTTGAAAGTTCCTGAATCAATTTAATATGTTGGATAATGGATATAAAATATTTACACTAGATTACATTCGGAGGGTGTATATAAATTAATAACAATTTTCTATTTACAAAAAGTAAGCTTTATTATTTTGTATTTAAAATTTGAAAGATGTACTTTCCCGTCGATGATTTATAAATATATTTTATTAAATATGACTTTTAAGATCTGGACAGATTTTTTTAATATATAAGCATATAAGTATATACTTACTGTATTGATGTTTAAATACTTACTTGAGTATTAATTATATATTTTGCCTGAAATAAAAGTAAAGAAAACTCAAAAAGATTATAGTTTGACAGGTAAAATTTTTATTAGTTAACAAAACATCACATCTAATTATATACATGTGACACATACATGTGTTAAAGAATAAATTAACAACATCCTGATAACGTTATGGTGGGGTTGCAAAAACATATCTTACTTTAGTGTCACTACCCTATTATTTACATATTCAGTCGCATAAACAATCACAGTTATCTTAACTCTAATATGTAATATGTACAAGACACGCTATACAGCAAATTTCTTTGCAAAATAACATTCATACATGTTGATAAATTTCCAAAAAATACAAACAAAATATGTACCTCCGCTTACTTCGATCAACGAAAACATATTTACACAAACACAAAAAAGGTATCCGAACTAATACATAACTGGAACGGGCCTCCTGAGCTCTAGGTCCGTCGCTGGAGACGATGTCACTGGGCTGGTAGATCCTGGATACATCATTGTTGGGGGAGATGGAAACAGCCCCAAGCTGGTTGGGGTATGTGGGTAGCCTTTTGCACTGTTTTGATACAATGACGAGTAAAATGAAGTTACCACTGCATTTTGACTGGGGGTAACCGCAGCTTTGTCAGAGATACCCATGCGAGAGATATCGAAAGCTGGATTGAAGTATGGATACGGCGAAGCCAGAGCGTCCATCGGAGGAAAATATGGCAACTGGAAATTAGGAAACTGAACACCAGCTGTTTTCATTTGACTCTGTAACGTAGATTTTGGCTTCCTTCGTGGTCGGTATTTGTAGTCTGGGTGCTCTTTCATGTGCATGGCACGAAGTCGTTTGGCCTCATCGATAAATGGTCGCTTCTCCACTTCAGATAACAGTTTCCATTCCGCTCCAAGTCGCTTGGAGATTTCAGAGTTGTGCATCTTTGGATTATCCAAAGCTATCTTTCTGCGTTGGATGCGAGACCAAACCATGAACGCATTCATAGGTCTCTTGATGTGTTCTTGCTGAGAAGACGGAGTCTGTTGTTGCACATGCTGTTGAGGCTGGTGATGCATCGCCTGTTGTTGATGCAGATGTTGGAAGTCCTCCATCATGGGGTACCCGTACACGTTAGTTGAAGACATGATCACTGACTGACTGTTCACTACTCGAGCGAATGATCAACTGAACTGACCAAGCACCCGAACGACGGCTGTCGGCTGCAAGCTGCAATAGGGGTGGAGCTTTGAGCGGTTCTAAGTTGAGCTCCACCCCGAGAGCTGATTGGTCCGCGCCCACCACCTCTATTTTTGTTTGGTGTACCGTGACACGCAGTGTTAGTATTTCTGGTTTTTTTTTATGCATGCAGGAATGCAGCAGGTTTATTGCCGTGGATGTAAGAGCACGCGAGTGCGTGATTAGCATTTTAAAGTACGATTTCCTCCTGTTGAAATTATCGGCCATGCGATAATTGCCAACTGGGCGAGGTTTATTTATTCCGCTTGATCGCCCATATTTTCGCGGATATTATTTATGCTTCGATACAGAATTGTACTGCACTCAATTTTCAAACACACATTTAATCGAAACTCATATTTCTCTGGATTATTCCACATGTTTATACTACCCATATTCGCATACCAATCGCACACTCTAAATTATAATTAGCTCACGCATTTTAGAGGCAATATAAATGAATACCACTTTGTAAGATTGTTACTTTGTAGAACCATAATTTTTTATTATTATTTCATAAAATATTTAATTTATAATATTGTATATACCAATATGTATAAAGCAATTAACGCACAATTTTGCAGATGTTTAATGCAGATTATTTATATTGTTATGCAAGCTACATCTAAGCAACATATAGGTACAGCTGTTTCTGATATAGTTTACTTAACACATAGTTTTTTATAAGGGACCTTGCTACTTGAACATTATAATTTCCAATATACTTTCTGGTTCTGAGGGTAAGAGATTAACTGCACACAATAATATTTTTACGGATAAGCATCACTTAAAACTTTGATGTTTAAAATTTAAGATTTATTTATTTCTTTATAAGTTTATTAGTAAGAAATGATAACTGGAACTGGTTTTTGTGAAATAAAAATTAAGTTAGCGGGAGTGATATATTAGCCACGCCACGCCAATTTTAGAAAATTGTTTGTTACTGTGAACTTTAATTTAAAAAAAGCATCTATAGAAGACAATATACATCGATTTTAGTTGAGCCACGATTATTTATTATTTGAAGCCATTAAATGCAGAGAAATCTAATGACATTTTATTTTTAAAATTCAAAAACGATTTTGCACGAAACAATATGACGATACCTGTAACTTCTTATTTTATTAATATTCATTTTGTGTAAATACATGCTAAACATACTTCCAACCCGTCGAAGTTTGAATTAAATTATTTTAATATATGTACTTGCTTACCTACATACAATTTAATATTCTTAAAATTAGTTACATTTTTCGTTTTATTTAAATGTAAACTTTTATTTATCACTTTTAAAGTCAAAATGATATTCTTTTGTACATTCCGCGACTAAATCCACCGATGATGGAACTGCGATCGCTTAAATAATGGCGGCGATAATGAGTATTGTGTATATAGTCTACATATGTTTACATTTAAATGAAAATATGTTCTAGGGCTTACATTTTTATCAAGATTGCTTACATTAAAAAATACGGTAAGTAATTATAACACGCTATATTTATTATACAAAAGAAGTATAGGTATGTTGTATTTATAATTTTGTTCTTTATTAGACAAAATGAATTTCAAAGAATGCCAATTGAGGTTATCTTGCTTCCATCTATTTGAGTATTTAGAAGCTAATCCAGCTTCTCGTATTTTATAAGAAGAGGAAATTATAAATTCTAATTTTTTGATATTATATGGAGTAATTAACACAGATAAATATATATTTGATATGATATATTATATACAGCAGAACTTTTGAGACCTTTTCTTTCGCAATGTACACCTAAAAAAAATATTTACATTCTCTTGCACGTAATTGGTAACAAAATTTAAATCCTTACCCGGTAAAATACAATAATCTTTTTTAAAATATAACAAACAAATTTCCATATGTTTTGTTACTTATTTTCAAGATCCAGGTTAACCGTTTGTCAACTTCCTTTAAAATGCCATATTTATTTAAAATTAAAATAACAGCCGTAGGCACAACAATTTCTATTGGTTACTACCTTTGTTTTCTTCGGGAGATGATCCATATTATATATTTGAGGTTTTTATCTTATCCGAAGTGTAAAATTCTAAAAATAAAATAATAACTTATAAATTATGAAACATTAAATATACAACTTACAAAAGCAAATCACGATATAGGTTACAAAAGAAAACAGGAAAATAGGCAATATTAGTCTGGAAAAAGATTGATTTTATTTTAAGATACTTAATCTTAAATATATAAGGGACGATACAAACAACAAGATCTTAAATAAAACGAACAGTTTAAAAATAACTAAGCAAAAATACAACATGCACATAAATGACAATAATTGATAATACGTATTTACGCAGTTCATACTTTCACCACTAGGCGGTTACGGTTAAACTTTAGTCGCGGATAATGCATTTATCAGCCAAAGAGCGCTTACCTGGCATTTTTTTGCACTCAGACGAAAAAGCGTCAGCTGATCTCCAATTCATTAATTTTTTCTTGTAAATGCTGAATCAAATGTATAATTTTCGTAAAATTGCTTTTGCGGTAATGAAACAATCGATATAACTGATTCTGTAAAAACGAATGATATTTCCGACTAGATGATTCGAAAGAGATTTCTTTTTACAAATACCATTATTGAATAAACACAGTATTCTGTATTACATACATAGGTATATTATTTTCTTCCATTTCATTAAATTTCATCTTTCATCCCAAGTGGAAATTGGATTTCCCTAACACATTCACCTTTTCTTCAAAATCCATGTTCATTGAATTTTTCTACCTACTATTAGTTTTGTGGACAAGGGGTTAGTTTGGAAACAGTTGTGCAGTATTTGCGACAGGAGTCTGTAAACAATGGTAGCATTGTGCTCTCTTGGGGCAACAATGGCCACGAATGCGACGGATCCTCAACAATGCGCAAGTCCAATGGCAATGGGTCAACCGAGTCAGCAGCACGTTGCACCATTCCTTACCGACTATTGTTCACTTATTTGCGGCTCAGATGTCCAGCTTCAGAAGGATACCTGGCTAGCACCTGGATTTACGTGATTTATGGCACTATTCTTATTCTCAATTCAATTAATTGTCACAGAATGGACTTAAAGAAGAAAATAAGAAAGAAGTTTCCAGAAACGAGAAATTAAATAATATGGGATTAAATGTCGACTCCAATATTTCAATGGTAAGCAACGGCCATGAGCACGCTAGGGGTCCGGGGTTCGAGTCTCTGTAATAAAGATTTCATAAAAAATTAATAAAACAAATAATAAAAATAAATGTAAGAGGGAGTATTATAATTTGTTCTTAACTTTTAATTATTGTTATTGAAATTTATGAATTAATAGAAAGGTATCTTTTGTTACCGCACCTACCCTGATTTTAAATTGATTTTCAGTATTAAGAAAAGTATTTCAATAAATTCAATTTATTGAACTTTTAGTCACAAACGATGTTGTACAATTAGTTTTTCCAAGAACTGTTTGTTTTTTTACTTTAGAAATAGAGGTATAACAGAAAGTCTTTTACTTCATTTCAGTAAATAATGAATTCACAATAGATCAAATTCACAAGGTTTGTTCCAACAAAAGTTCAGAACAGTTCAGATCTTTACTTTTGAGGATTCGTCAAATTCATGGCCGTTGTTGCTCCAAGATAGCATAATGCTACCATTGTTTATAGACTCTTGTCGCAAATTCATTTTACCGTTCTAGCAAGTCGAATTGAAAATTCAGAACTTTTAGTGCAGTGTTCCGAGAATGAGTATTGTGTTCCGAACCGATTCTGAATCGTTCTTAAAGTTCCAGGATTATACAAGAATTTCTAATTCTTAATCAGTTTAACGTGATATCCAACCTGACTTATTTTGTTTTTATTATTAACTTAAAAAAGAAATGGGAGGAGGCAGCGATTTTTCTGATATGTCGGGATTTTCAAGCGCAAGTGATGATGGAGAATTCTTTTTTTATGGGTTAGGATAAACAAACAAAATTTTCAATCGGTTTTAAATCGTTCCAACACTAGTCAAATCGATTGTAGACCTATAAATTGGGGCATGGATTCTAAATAATTAAATAAATAAATAAAAATATCATCATGGCATATTACCCATTGCTGGGTGTACCAATCTGCTTTGTACGCAGATATCGGTAATGATGATGACATATTCGTACCGTGCGGGCGTTTACCAGACGACACTTCACGGGCACTCATTGCTGACGTGGAGAGTGTACCACAGGGGTCAATTTTGTGCCATTTAAAATTCTAAGCAGTTCTGAATCCCGTTCTGAAATCCTCTGAACTTTCCGTTGGAACAAACCTAAAAACATTGTCAGCTGCCAATTTTCAATTAAAGTCGGCAGTAATACTAATCATGAAGAATATTTGAATTGACCCCTGTGGTGCACTCTCCACGCCAACAATGAGTGCCCGTGAGGTGACGCCTGGTAAGCGCCCGCACGGTGCAAATATTTCATCATTACCGACATCTGTGTAGAAAGCAGATTGGCACACCCAGCAATGGGTAATAAGCCGTGATGATATATTTATTTATTTATATTTTTTATCCAACACCGAGTCATGGTTGTTTGAAGTAACTAATGTACAATATTAGTCACTCGTGAGAGAATATTTTAGAAGTCACGGAGCAATTATTACCGATTTTTGTGCGTTGTTTTTAAATATAAATAAAAAGCAATTTTAGAAAATTATTTTATTATTGAAATAATTTTATATTATGAAACTTATTTATTTAAATTAATATTTATTATTGAAATAATGATACGAAAACGAGAAACGAGTTGGTTACTATACACAGAATTAAATTCAATAAAGTTACTGTTTCTAAGTGAATACGTTTTAAAGGAAGATCCTCATTTTCACCAATTTTATTGTATTATTCTTTCAAATAATTCCCAATGACAGACAATAATTATTACAGAATTTTTTTTTCAATAATAATATAACAAAACTCTAACAACCATTCAATGGCTACTTTATAATTTAAAATACTACATCAATTGACTTGTCAGTATCAAACGATAAATGAGAATATAAAAATGATTTAAGAATTTTTTAAAAATAGTGTTGGATAAAACGTTGTATTACACTCGTGTAAAGAAAATTAGCCACTTGCCCTGCGGGCTACGTGGCTAAACTCTTTCTTTCGTGGCTAATATGATACATTCCACACTCGTATAATAAATAACTATTATTTTGTCTTTGTCAGTTTTAATACTCAAGTAAGTATAGAGTACATTGTTACAGACAGTAGTATAAACATATTTTGGTGTCACAGATTTAAATTATTTATTTGATGAATGTAAAACTGATTGACTGTCAAAATAACTAAATATTAAAATGGAAGTATTATTTGTTTTTGATCAAGGCAGCCCGAACCAATGAATTTACTTCTTTTAGGGCCAGTCTAATCCCTAGTTAAAGTTTTAATTTCCAGTTAAATAAACAATGTTAACGTTTGAAGATTAAAGTTTACATTAATTGTACCTACCTATAGCAGTGGTGTCTATAGTTTATAGTTACTTACACTAAAATTGTTTATTAATAGAAAATTATCCGTTCATAGAAAATCATTCATTTATGACCAGTAAAATAATTCCCAAATAAATTTTAACTTCCAAATAAATAAACAATATTTAATTTAATTTTGTTTATTTAACTGCAAGATGAATTAGCCCTAAAAGGTGTAATTAATAAACAATTTTCTGTACAGAAATTAAATATATAGAGAGTGATCAAAAATGGATCACGTGACAATTTTTTCCAAAATATTGTCAAAATTATATTTAAATATTCCATAATTCATCAAAACTATATTCCACATATGACAAATGATGACAGGTGCATGACATTTGATTAATATCATTGCCGTATGCTGATTCATTTGATATTTGATTCGCACACCTTGAAAAATCTTTAAGTACCTAGAAATTTAATTTCATTACGGCTTTCAATGAAGAGCGTGACAGATTTCTTCTTGAAGCACATTTTCGTTCGGGTGAACGTAAAGAAAACGGTTGATAGTATTATTTTTATGACAGCTAGCAAAATTTAAAAGGTACGCCCATGAAAATAGTAATGCTGTCATATTAAGTAAGTGGCAAATGTTAAAATCGTATGAAGCGGCACACGTCAGCAGAGGCGTAAACTTTTAATTTTGGCTGTGGGTGCACTATTTTTATTTTAAATATGGGTACCTGTTTTTATAAATGCAAATAATACAGTAAAAATTACATACTTATTTTATTATGCATATATGTATTAAATATGTGAACATTTAAAATCAATAAAATTAATATCTATTACAAAAAAATACTCATCCTAATATTTATATGCAGGGTATCTCTAAAACACGTAGACATGGCTTAAATAAAGATTCTTGGGCCCAAAGTAACATGATTTATCTTAAGTTACCAATATCCGAAAAACCGAAAGTGTACCGTTTAGTAAAAAAATAATAATTTTGCTTATAATGATAGAATGCTTTGTTCGGTTTGAATAAAATTTGCTTTGATAATCCATCTTTTAAAATAAAATTTGTTATTATTTGTGAACCACTAGTGTATGAAACTTAGGTGTCACGACAACGATACATTCAATGGTAAACTTTTCTGTCTCTGCGTAAGTTGTGATATGTATAACGATTTAGGCAGAAAAAAAGAAATTATGAATAATTGCAATCTATCCAAATGTCAAACAACTAATTTTTAATAACAGTAACAATTGTTTATAGGTTGCCAATTTCTTCGCAATATCCTATAATTATTAACATATCTGTTTGTTCGGCTTAATAGTAGTATTTTACTGCCATTATTATGATACGATTAAATAATGTCAGCATACTCTTAAACAACTTGCAAAGATTGACAACTCATTTTTACAATGTATGAAATATATAATTAAAATGTTAGGATGAAATTATTGTGGGTGCTGCGCACCCACACTTTTACTTTCTGTGGGTGCATGTGCGTCCGTGCACCCACGTAGTTTACGCCCCTGCACGTCAGCCATTTTTGATCACTCTGTATAAATAAACGAACAACGTAATAGCTATTAACATACCTAGGAATGTTATGCATATCATAACTGCCGCAGATGTAAGTTTGAAATCCGAGCTCGTAGTGCGAGGATTTTAAGACATCTAAGGCTTGTTATGATTAATAACATCCGTGGTTTGTTCAATAGTTTATCGGTTTCAGAAAATTAAGACATTATTGATAAATATAATTTTTTTGAAATCCTCTATTTAATGCTACTTTCAGAATGCTATGGTTAACAGAACAATAATTTTGACATGTCAATATGACAAATATTCAAATTATGTGCTTTATTCCTCATGTGTATTACTTTATAATAAAGTAGACTGTATTTAGAACGATGGGCTAACGTTATCTGTCTGTATTAATGAAGAGAATTATATTTTCATTTTATTTTATTTTCATTTAGTAGATCGTTGTTGACAAGTCAGTATGGTAATAATATTACCATACAGATACAGTTATTACTTAGTTACCAGCCTGCTTTTGTACATGTAAACAATGGAATAATATCCTGAAACCGGTAAAAACAATTTAAACATTTATCTCTAGTTTAGAAAATACATAATAACATTTTCATCACATATGCTTTTATTACCCACAAACCCTTACCACAACGTCATATCCCCTGCAGGGGTTAGAGGCGTCGCCGAAGCAGGGGGCAGTTAGCAATTACCACTGCGGGTGGGTGCGAATCCTTATAGCTCTATGCAGTGCCTGATCAATGCATCGTGTTCATGTGGTTTCACATGCTGGCTAAATGTTACACTAGAGGTAGAAATTAGAGAAAGATTTAATTGATTAAAAGTATAAATATACAGCACAAACTTACAAATTTAATTGTTAAGTTATACAGGAAGTTACTCTGGTATAAAAGCGGTTCTATTTATTCTTGTACTTATATGTACAAAGGAATATTAACAAACAGGGCCGGCCCAAGATTTTGGCGCCTTAGGCAGATTTAAATTTTGGCTCCCTTCCCCCCTCCATAGAAAAACAAAATAAAAACTGTAAAAATATATTTATAAAATTCAAAAACACAATTAAAATCAAAAGCAAACAATAAATAAAATGCAACAAAAATTTCTTATTTAGATTTTTATTTTACGAGCTTGTTGCCTGGCGAATTGTAACAATAGGTTTGTTCGTTTCGCACCCTTGCGTCTACGGTTTACTGCCGCGCCTATATACTTTGTATGGAGGCGGCAGTAAACCGTAGACGCAAAGTAGCGAAACGAACAGACCTAATATCTTCTACTTTTAAACTATTGTTTATCATGTTCAAGTCGTTCTTGGACCATTGATGAGCGAAAATTTGATTTATTATTGGAAAAATACCACCAACATTAAAAAATTGCAACAAAAGCTTTTTTACGGAATCCTGTACAGAATACAGGTACACAATTAATATATCAAAAGTCGATGTTCGGCGGGAACCTATTTTGGTTTTTCGTCATTTTCTCGAAACCAGTAGCTCGTATCGAAATTTTATAAGAGAACAAAATTGAAGGGGTCTTTTTTTGTATAAAAAAAAGTATAGGCTAATAATTTTAACATCTACAAATCAGCTCATTTTCAACTTTTTATTTAAAATTTCGCCACGATTAAAGATAAACAACATTACGTATTTAAAACGTGTTGCGACTGCCTAGTGCGCTTATTATAGCTCGGGCCGACCCTTGTTTGTTGTCCTATGACAAATTTATTCTTTCTATTATGTTCTAATATCGTGACAAAAAACAAACAAATATGAACCTGTTTGACACGCTCATAATTTTTATACAATTTATTATCAAATTTGGGAACAAACTGTTTCACTGAAAACGAATATTATGACAAATATAATGTTCTGTTCCAGCACAAATATCATTATAAATTATTATGTATATATTTCTATTTTACCCCGTAACACCTTTTTTAATAAATTTGATAATAAATTAATCATAAAATCAGACTTCATAAGTAATATCATCATGAAGTATTTCCAATTCCTGGGTAGCATTAATCTTACCGATAGGAAAATGTACATGGCAATATGACAAATATTGTAAATAACGACAAAATGTGTTTCTAATACTAACTTCTAACGACAAATAAACTGAATATTGGTTTATTGGGAAAAAATGTAAGTTCACCATAATATATATATATCAAAAACATCTGATAGTCACGTGACCCGCATCTTTCCTAAATGACATCAAAACTAGACTTCTGGGAAGAAAAGTTTGGTAAGTAATTTCATAGACGTGCAAATTTTTATTATAAAGAATACGCTTCGATAATAAACTTGTGGTGTTCGTCCGTTAAAACCATATCGGGTGGTAACTTAACCTAAAAAGCTCATTAATTAAGATATTAAAATTATTTTTGTAACTCACTTACCAAGTAGATAACAAAATACACTAATAAGAGTCTTGAAAAAAGACTGTTGTCGATAATGTAATTATGAGACGCATATAATAAAGACGGTAAAAATAAATAGAAAGCGAAACGAATATTTGAACAGATATTTGACAGATTTACACGTCTATGAATTACATGCAACTGTTATTAATATTTCCGCGGAATAAAACATTGAGAACTACATGGTTTTGATCACTCTGTACTACCAAGCACAAAACTCACGCCTGCAAAATTAGAACCAATTGTACTCGTTTTACGCAATTTTTCTAAATATAGCTTATCACAACCTAACGCATAATATTAACTTAACACTTGAGCCTATTTTGTTGTGTTATTTACTAATTTTGTCGTGAACTGTAATATCTATTTTTGTCGTTGGCATTATTTCCCATTTATTATGTAAGAATTTAAAACTTATTATTCAAATTTCAACTAGGTTTGATTTCGTCGTTCTACAGCTAAAATTTAGAACTAGACAAAAACAAGAATGTCTAATTGTGTTAAATGCAACAGCACCGAATGTATATGAACGTCTTAAGCAATAATAAATCTTAACAAATATAGTATGTTTAGTGTATTATGCATTGTCCTCAATTTTCCAATTGTTAGGAAAGAAATATATGAATTCGATATATGTTTGTATAGAACGCGTTGGTATAGTGAATGTGGAATACGGGAATGTCGAATGCGCGAATAGAGGAATAGCGAATACGAATAGAAAAGAGAACACTCGCAGGCCCACGTGACTTGGAGTGCACAAGTGTAAATTTTCATCACAATGGCGAATCGCCATCCTTTCAATCGAATTCGTCGAACGTCGCGTCACACAAAATATCCGCGACCGCCTCCGCCGCCTTCGTACACTGTGCATATTGAAATCTTTTCAATTGCTTTGTAAATTTCGACCGCACAATACTCCGTTTGTGTATTTTATTTGTAGCATTCGAGACTGCCGATATACACAGTGCCTGTGCCCCTCCACTCACGAGTCGACAATGTGCGCGCGCCTCTCTGTGTACACTGAATTACGAATTTTTAAAAGGATACAAAAAAAAGTTTGTGAGCTCGGAGATTTGTGCGTATGTATTTTTCATTTTTTGCATCATTTTGCGTTGTACATGGTTTTGAATTTTATTTTCTTTTACAAATGTACATAATAAAAATATACGTTTTATGTTACAATACCATCAAAATAGATTGTTTGCTTTATTTAAGTATGCTGCGAATGTGCACGCGAATATTAGTTTTGAAATAATATTTCTTCTTGGAAATAACTGTATTTTTTCTGATTTATGCATACGAATAAAAAATTCTCTTATTTTCATAAAGCAGATTAGCTCATATGCATTAATTTTTATAGCCCACACATTTTCTATTTTGATAAAGTTTAAACAAAAACATACAGGTAGCACGTGTATATTATTCAAAACTTTCGAATTGGTCAATTTATATATTTAAATATAGAATTATTGAATATGGAATACAAAAATATAAAAGAGAAAAATATTTCTATACCAGTGACCAGTTCAGCAATACTGTATTTTAAAATCGTAATTTTCTCTAACTTCAGGGGAAAAACTAGATAAAGTGTGTTTCAAGATAGAATGGACTGACTATATTTGCGTCTCACAGCAAGTGTGTGATGATCATATAAATCCAACAGTCGATTTTGATGGCAACTGATCGATTTAACTTAAGCCTTTCATTTCCAAAAATTCACAGAGGCGGGTCATAGAAGCAGAATATTTATTTTACCCCTATTTTCCAGGAGCAAGAGATAAATATACTTAGCTATAACATACATCATTTATGTTAGTATATTATATATATTGAAGCAATACGGAGAATTGTTATTTTTGATTAGCAGTTTTTGCCAATACTTCGACTTTTTTTCGTGTAGCTTCACTAAACATAGGTACTATGTAACATAACATAATTTGGGCCGTTATACTCGTTTTAAAGAGTTCTTATATAAAAATAATAACAAAAATGTTTACTTATGTGTAAAACAAAAAATATTATTTGTTTTATATATATATATATATATATATATATATATATATATATATATATATATATATATATATATATATATATATATATATTGAAATAAATTGTGTTAAATTTTTACGCTCTTATTATTATAATTTATAATTAAATAGGTATATATGTCGCCGGCAAACACTGATATCCGTCAATCCCGATAATACCTAGTTAGTACAGGGATTGCCGGCAAATAGTGGAATAGTCTAACAGAACATTATCGGGAATGACCGAGTTTAGTGTTTGGCGCCAACATATATAATAGTGAATTTCACATTTTTGCATTCAATTTATTTTTACAGTATGCAGTGTTAAGAAGAAAAGAATAGAATTTTAGAATTACGTACTAGCTTTTTATCTGTGGTAGGTACTTACTTCAATATGAATGATATATGTACCTACTTATTAACGTAAATTTATTGTTATAGACATACTCGTAGGTACTCGTAGTTATCTATTACATCTTGCTATCTAAGAAAAGGTTTTTTGTCATCAGTAAAACGAATTAAACATAAAAAAATATTTTTTGTAAATAAAAGTACCTACATATTACAATTAAATATATGCTACTATTTAAGTAAGATTTAGTCATAAAACACCGCTACACTGGTAACCCGCCGACAACCAATCACTCTGTTTCTCTCCGTATTGGCTCCCATCGACGCTTAATATAACATCCTTTACTTTTCAGAGGCGGCAAGAATTTTATTAACCGTGGTTTTAACTAGGGTGAATTAGAGGCTGAGAAAACTAGTTGTATTGGATGCAAAGCCGATTTTGTTTTTATTTTGCATTTCCTTACTCTGGGACCGATACCAATCGACTCTTGATAGACTCAAAAAAATATAGAAAATTAATATAATTTTCACATTGATGTGTACTATACACGAATTAGAGTTGGTTCCACTCCATGTACCTGGCATTTTTCATTGAATTTACGAATCAAAGCTATAAAGTTACATATACTTTTTATTGTAAGACTCTCGCGAGAATCTCGCGAGATTTCTCGCTTTTTGCAGTTGTTATATTGATCTCGCCTAGAATTTTAAACTACAATCTCGCTCTCGTTCTCGTCTCGCATACTGCAACGAGACGAGACGAGATGCGAGAGTACTCTCGCCTCGTCGTGCATCACTAATAGCAGCTCGTCAGTCATATGAATTCCATATATATTATTTTGATTGCCGACTCAAAAACGGCTTATAAATATATAACGAATATCCAGTTAGGGGGAGGAGCCTACTACCAATGGAAGTAGAGAAATTCAAATAGCAGAGGCATAGCTATCAGTCCCGTACTGCATTTCTCAAACAGTTTTTATTTGAATATAAATGTTTTGCATTAAATTTAATAATTTAAATACACTTCCAATTATAAATTATGTAGACTTGTACAGTATAATAATATTCATTTATTTTTTATAAATATAATTTAGAAATAGCATATATTTCAAGAACATTTAGGTCCACGAAGAAAACAGATATAAAAACTTATATTCGTGACGTCACATCTATATTTTCAAATTTCGGGTACTATAACTCGTTTATTTTTAGGAATTTTTTCACCGGATTTTCACCGACAGTCTTAGTTTTACTTATACGGTCAGATGAAATTATATTTTAAAAATGGTGGAGTCCCCTATTACCCGCGTATTTTTATACGTGTTCGAGATGTTACGAGAATATTCAAGAAGGTGTCTATATAAGTAACGTACGTATGTATAAGGGTTCATTCATTCATTCAAATAGAGTGTTAGTCCGTCAGAAGAACAGTACGAAGTAAGGTGTTAGTGAGTTTGAGAAGCACAGCAGTATCGTGGTGGGCATATGTAGTTTGGCGTCGAGTGGAATACTCGAGAAGTTACTGGTATATTGGGATAGCTGAAAAAGTGAATGCTCGGTAGTTTTGAAGAGTATCGGGAAGCTAGGTATACGAGAACAGTAACGGCGAGTGGAAGTGGATACTCGGCAGTGGTGTTGAAGAACTGTGGCATACCGTCAGTCGGTGATACTGAGGCTGTGGAAGTTAAATAGTTTGTTAAATAGACAGACAGTGAGATGAAAGGTGTGAATTCTGTCCGAGCAGTTGAATACACAGACGCTGTTGTCAGTTGAGTATATAGACGCTGTGGAGGTTGGTAAGTCGGACAGTTAAATGTGCAGTGAGATAAATAGTGAAAATAAATAATCAGTAATATCGTGTAAATAAATAGTCCTGTTAATTGTTTAAATAAATAAATAGTGTTCGTGTTTCGTTAAATATACTCGTAGCCCTTAAATAGTATTTAATAATTGTTTAATATTAGTAATCGTCATTGTTATTATCTTTTTAATATTTATTTATTGTCTTAATAAACATTCATTTTAATTAATAATAATTATCTAATATTTACACTTCACCTAAATAAATAAAAACGTTACACTATTTTCGTTCCTTAGACTTATTATTATTATTATTATTATTATTATTATTATTATTACTATTATTATTATTATTATTATTATTATTATTATTATTATTATTATTATTATTATTATTATTATTATTAATCATCAGATCATAGAAATTTGAGATATTTTTAATAAATGTCTTTTCTGTGCTTATAGCGTAGCTAATGCCGCTACAAAATGCCTTGGTCATTGTCTGTGTGTAAGCGAATAGGGTGGTGGTTCTCTTCGTCTGTTTGAGGCATGGTCTTATATATGCAGTATTTAACACAACGTGGTCTCAATTTTGATGTGACTGAAGCAGCGGGTGCACTCGCGCCATTCGTTGTCTTGCTTTCAATATAGTGGTGTCGCGTGCAAGGAACGCTAACGGCACGACAGGCTGAGTTTATTATTTGCTTTTTTTCTGCTTTGATAAATTTGGGAGGTCATTGACCAAATGACATAATGAAGGAATCGCCACGGTTTGGGACAGCACCGTTTGCTGCGAGTGTCAACTAAAGTCAGTCTACCATATCTTGAAATACACTGAATCTAGAAAAATAAGGGAAATATGATTTTGAAATACAGTACCGTTGAACTGGTCACAGGTATAGGAACATTTGTACTATTTTTCCGCACTACCACAACCTACCACTAATAATTGAAACAATTATTTTTAAAATACCTTTATTGCTCGGAAATTATAACAATTTGAAAGAAATATTTGATATTTGTAATCACGAAATCTTTATCTAATTTATTTCTAATTACGTAAATATTTGATATTTCTATTCCATAAAGTGAAAGGCTGTTCCAGAGATGAGCTATGGTGTAACCAAGGTAATGAGTGCAAAAGAGTGAAAAAATAAGACGTAATAGACTTTTTTTCTATAATCGTGCCGAAATAAGTGTTCTCAAACTTAAAATGAGTGCTGCAAATAATTTAAATTATTAAGTTTGTGGTTCATTTATTTGTTGTCATTAAAACAATTGTCATTATCACTCAAAAACAATGCAGATCTGCCGAAGTAGCAAATGGTATGTCAAAAATTTACGATTGCAAAAAAATCTTGTTTGCAACACATGCGGAAAACGTGATTCTGAAACTCCATGAAAATTCTGTTCTGGTTTCGGGAAACTTCCTTTCCGGATCACTAATTTCTCGTACTTGTTACAAAAATAACAATTTCTTCACTACACTGAGAAAAAGATATGATTAAGTGAACTGTAAATTTATTTGTTACAAATTAATCCTAAGCTTGAATAGATCCAAATATATCTACAATTGAAGAAATGCAATAGTTTATTTGAAGCATTAATTTGTCTCAAATAAATATATATTGAGATTATATCTTCAATATCATGAGAACTATGCATTTATTTACGTTTAGAATTATTTTAAGTGCACTAAATTTATTCCATTACTATTATATATATATATATATATATATATATATATATATATATATATATATATATATATATATATATATAATAATAATAATAATAATAATAATAATAATAATAATAAAAATTTATATGAACCAAGTTTATATACCTATTTCACGTAACCTGTCCACTCTAAATAGAATAAAATTGAAGGAAAACAAAGACCAGTATATTTAATTTTTTCGTACACCATATTTTTATTAACTCACAAATTACATCCTTAAGAATATTAATGTACATACAATAAAAAAAATATAAAAGTATAAATACACACTCTGTATAGATACCGGTGTATGTGCCTTGGCATAAAATATACACTGAAAAGTCAAGTAGTATATTTTTCACTGTTTCGTCACACATATTCACTACTTTTAAGCACAATAATGGAAAAAAAAAATTGCCAGAAATGAACACTGTCAGAAATGAGCACCACCATAAACAAGATGAAACGTAACAACAAATGAATAAATCCATATAAGTCACTTCACTTAAAATCAACAAATAGGACATTGTGCACTCAATGTAAATATTATTTTGCCACAAATAATATTTATTTGTGACAAATAAATGTGGATTCACACAATAAAAACTATTTTTCATAGTAATAAATATAAAGTTTACACAAATATATTATGAAATTAATTCAGAACAATTACATACATAAACAAATAGATATTTCAGAAAATTAAAAATTTATTTATTAAAAATATCAATTTAAAATACTAAGCATAAATATATTAGTTTATTTTAGAAAATTAAATTATATTTAAATTAAATAAATCACGGTCAAATAAATAATATAACCGAATGAATAAAATATATTTCATATTAAAGATTAAATTGTACTTGTTGCAAGGTTTCTATATTTGAATGAATGAAGTACCTCTTAATTATACAATATTTATTTGCTAAAAACCAGTCATTTTTCTCTGTGTACTTTAAAGAATGAAATTACTTTTTGTAATGGACAGCAAAATATTTATTAAAAAATTGTTCGATTTCAAACAGATAACCATTCAATTAGATTTCCCTCCCACTCAATCATCCCACACCCCAATCAGTCTCTGTATATCCACACATTGACACAAGCACATTATAATTCCCATTGCGCCCAGTGTGTATTTACGGAGTTATTATTCCTTGTTGAAGAGGAAGGTATGGTAACAGACGCAGTCGCTTGGTAATCTCATTCTGTTGGCTTCGAATCAATTTCCATATTATTTACAGGAGACGCGTGGCACCTTTTCACATGCAGATCGGCTGTTGATCTCTCCACAAAGTGCATCTGTCTGTGAGTTTGTATGTGAATGTGATGAGTGGGTGCAGGATGCAATAGTTATACCACTCACACTCAGGAAATATCGATCAAGGTGTGGGTAATAATAAGATAATATGGAAAAGAAAAGGTGTCGGAATTTGATTTGGTATTGTTTAATTTTTATATAGTAGCACCAATATACCTGCTTCTGTGTGCTGTGTTGATATAGATAATAGATACGTTTCTACATATTTATATTAAGTAGAGAGAAAGAGATGTTTAAATAAATGATAGATTTTACTATTTCATAAACCGTACTATTAGTATTTTGATGTATAGTTAGAATAGTTGTAACCTTGTACATTAAATAAAACTATCCTTAAAAGACTTACGGTCAGTTGCATAAAACGTTGTTAGCTGATCATGTGTTTAACTATACATTGTTACCATGGATACGTATCAAAAATACATTAGAAACGAAGTCTTGTTAAAGTTAACAGCGTGATTAAAGTTAACAATGCTTTATGCAACAGGGCCATACTGTTTCACCAGTTATGTGCACAAACGAAAATTCAAAATATAATGGCTTATTAGGGGATATAAATGAAGCATCAAAAATTAAAAAATTGTTATGAACAGTGCATTAAAAAAAAACTGATTCGGGAGTCATTTCATAAATAATACACAGTTGGACAACATTGCGGATTGGATGTCGCAACAACAGTGACAATTACGTCAGTTGTAGTCCAAGACTTGAGGAAGAAGCGTGTGTTTTGTTTTCATCTGTAACCTATTATGTTTCTAAAAAGCGCGAGCTCTATTTTTTAAGAAAATCTGTTCAGAGCTTCAAGTAAAGTACCACTTCCGGTTTATCAATTCTAGCAAAAATTTAATATGTCGTTCTCATGAATATGAAAGTCTTCAATACAAATTTGAAAAGTTTTGGATTATATCATAGTATATTTTTCCATGAAAATCTGTTCAGAGCTTTAAGTAAAATATCGCTTCCGGTTTATCAATTTTACCCGAAATCTAATATGTTGTTACAATTGATATAAAATTCTTGAATACTAAAATTGAAAAGTTTTGGATTGGATATTTTAATATGGGTTTCACCACTTCCGGTTGTCAATTTTCCCAAAATCTAATCAACTCTTTATATAAATGCAGAAATCTTCATATGAAAAATAGAAATTTTTGGAAGTTTGATATAAGAGTTATCGAGGACGAAAAAATCGTCACACACAGACAGACATCATTGTAAAAATAGTAAAAACGTGTTGTGGCAACTCTGATTCGTGCTTATTCACTGAATACTCACTGTCGAATTTTTGGACCGAAAACTACCTCCCTTGTCAATGTCGGGAGGTTAAAAGTGAATAAAGAGCAAAGGATGCTAATGTCACAATACGGAATACGATGAGCCTGTTTCACATTTTTCAAAAAGTTTTTTTACATGAAAGTTTATGCAATATTTTTCTTATCAATAATTATTTTTTTAATAATTTGTTGTTATTTTCGTAAATAACTAAATACGAATATTAGCGCCAAAAATAGTCATGAAAAACAACCCCCCACTCCTGTGTCGTAGAAGCACATACATTATGTCATTCACAGCCAATAGAAAAACAGTTTTTCCATCACCTACATTTATTTTTTATTTATTTAGATAAATAAACGTAGGCGATAGTTTGTCACATGTTAATAACAAACTTCTAATTTGACATTTGACGCTGACATTTTCCGTTATAAATGACTAATAAAGGGCTAATACAAAATACACTCAAGCTAAATTGACAGTTTTCCCGAAAATCGAAAGCTGGGTGATGGCTGAATTTATATCAGAAAACGACTGTTTTACTGTTGCCGAAATGAGGTGTGTTAAAGAGTTAAGATAAAATAAAATGTAAAAACCCAACCATCAGCTCTTCGACCTACTGCTTCCAGCCACAATTTTCTTTTCTTCGCATCTTTTGGCATATTTATAAATTCAATAGTAGGTTTGTTCCTAGCGCATTTCTGCAAGAAGGCACAATACGATACTGTAAATTACTCATTTTATACTGAATTTTGTATTATCTAACACGAACCAAACTCAACAATTTGACACCTGTTTGACAACTTTGACAATAAATTTATCATAACACTTGTAACACAAAGAATTGACACTATAAGGGACCGATGAAGATTTATGTGTTGTGACGTCACATTCTGTTTCAGATCACATGACTTTTTCAAAATATTATCCAAATTTCAATAATTAATTGTAAAATATCTCATGGATATTTGGTGATATTTTCAAATTAGAGGCTATTTAAATATGAAAACTTTTTAAATTTAATAAAATATATGACACCTTTTTACTGAAATCTCGTTACCATAGTAACACTCGGATGAATAAAAATTTCTTTAATCACTAGTGAATGGATACAAATATCATCACGGATTATTTCTGGGCGTGCTAATTTGCTTCTATTTGAAAAAGGAATATATTTTATACAAGGTACATACATGGCCCCACGGGATCCTTTTAACAAACTGCAATGAAGCGTGCTTCTTCGAAAACACATCCTGTGCACTGTGCAACTCTAGTAAGGGCGTTTATCAGACATCATCTCATGGGTTTTCAAAGCTGTTATGGAGAGAGCACCACTAGGAACGTATCCACAGCGACTTTACACTTTGGTAACTATAAAAATTAAAGAAAATTGTCAAATCTCTTCCACAAATTTGATATTTAATTTAATTTTACAAAGACCTAAAGATGCAGGTGTTGAAAAAAAGTATACCAATCGGGAAATAAAGATATTTTATCAATTTAAGGAAATTTAGCAAACTTGGCCAACTTCGTGTGTTAAACTTTACTCTTGTTGATAATAGTTATTTATGATCAAGTGTTTTTTGTCAAACTTATATTTACTAATATACGTTATTTCATTTTCATTGTCTCATATGTTTTTATCTTTACACACTTAAATAAATACATATTAATATCACTGAAGCCCCATTTTTGTCTATTAATTACTGCTTTACCAAAGATCAGATTTAGAATTGAACAAAAGACGTGAAAATACAAAAATTTATATAGCTGATTTTGCAAAAAAAATTCCATGATACATTATATTGAGTACATTAAGATCCTTTCATTATAGTTAAACATGAAAGAAACCCGAAATAAAATCAATCATCTGTTACAACAATCGTTGATTACATTTCTCACAGCATCGAAACCACAGATTCCCACCATACAATTAATTTAATCAGCACCTCTACCTGCTGCATAACATCCTAACCTAACCTCTGTTACAATACCGAATAATTGTTTTCCTGCGGATAAAAAGGGATGGAATAGTAACACAGTTCCCATTAGTTGAGGACCGCGTCGGTTGATTGAGTATTGAGCATGCGGTAGACAGCAGATCGGCCGTGAAACTTGAATCGTGCAGCAGATGCTACCAATGAGTAATGATCTTTATCAATTAGATTGATGCGCCGAGGTGCGTGTGTTGGTGAGACAAGATGGCGGTCGGGGCGGAGCCACAGCTGATATGCGTGCGAGGTTCAAGAAGGTGTGGAGGAAAGATTAATGAAAGAATTGCATCAAATGGGCTGCTAATGGAATAATGCACGGAATTATTTCAAATTCATTCGCCTCCAACGATTTTCTTAGGGGTTATTTGTGTAATAGTAGCCAAAATAATTCTTTTAATATTTTGGAAATAGATTCTTGAATACAAATTCGTTGATTGCATGGATGACGGTCTGGAATAGAACCTGACAAATAGCACAATCTATAGTGTTCTTTTGCCTGCAGCAGTAAATGTCTTCAACTACAGGTACGAATAAAAGTGAATTGACACACTGAGAAATGAAAATTAATCCGAGATGATATAGGTATTTATTTTAAGGCTTCTTTAAAGAAAATTCCTACTACCTACCTAGTTCCTTCTACAATGTCAAAATATATAACATTTTAGAACTCCATAAGAACAGAGTTAAAGATTAATTTTTTCGGGCAAACACTTTTTTTGTTGCTGTGAGCGGCAATACGTCTGAGCAAAAGTTACATTGCGCAATTTTATACTTCACTATTTTTTCATGTCATCTACAAATTTTCGTCTTTTTTGAGAATGGCGGTATAATTTTCTTTCTTATTCTTCTTCTCTTTTTGAGATAAGGGACATTGTTTGCGAAAGAAGATTTTATGTAAACTGGATAAGTGTATGATGTATGTGAAGTTTTTATTCCTTATTTGACTATAAATATTCTTGAAAATGGTGATCAAAAAGTAACGTCAATGGGACTCAAAATGTAAGTAAAAATAAATACTGCATCTGAATGCCGAGTGCCATGATATTATTTAGCAGAATCTTTTTCTGCGGCATATTTGAAAGATTGTAAATTGCAGTGGCGGCGCGAGAATGTAAATGTAGGGTGGGCACAATCAAAAAACGGGTATGAACCAGAGGGAGGTCGTAATAGGTTACGCAAATATAATCGAAAAAAATCTGATGTGGCCAACACATGAACTCCCGTCAATTCCACGTGTGAAATAGCAATGTATGTAAACAAAATCTAATTTGTTTTTCCAATAAATAGAAAATTCTGTAATACCAAATTAAGTACCACTTCCGGTTTATCATATAGATATAATCAGAATCTAATGTTGTTTCAATTTATCCACCAAATAGAGAAGTCTTGAATCATGTTTTAATATATTTTTTCAAAAAAAAATGTATTCAGCTTCCTGTAAAGTAGTTTATCAATTTTAGAAAACATCTAGTATGTCGTTCTCATTAATATAAAAGTCTTAAATGCCAAATTTGAAAAGTTTTGGATAGTATCAATTTATTTTTCACGAAAATCTGTTCAGAACTTCAAATAAAGTATCACTTCCGGTTTATCAATTTTAGGCAAAATCTAATATGTTGCTTCCCTTTATATAAAAGTCTTAAATACTAAATTTGACGAGTTTTGGAATATATCCTATTATATTTATAACGAAATCTGTTCAGAGCTTGAAGTAAAGTATCACTTCCGGTTTATCAATTTTAGGCAAAATCTAATATGTTGCTTCCCTTTATATAAAAGTCTTAAATACTAAATTTTACAAGTTATGGAATATATCCTATTATATTTTTAACGAAATCTGTTCAGAGCTTGAAGTAAAGTATCACTTCCGGTTTATCAATTTTACAAAAAATCTAACATGTCGTTCTCACTAATATAAAAATCTTAAATAACAAATTTAAAAAGTTTTGGAATATATCATAATATATTTTTCGCGAAAATCTGTTGAGAGCTTCAAGTAAAGTATCACTTTCGGTTTGTCAATTTTAGAAAAAATCTAAAATATCGTTCTCATTAATATAAAATCTTAAATATCAAATTTGAAAACTTTTGGAATATATCATAATATATTTTTCACGAAAATCTGTTGAGAACTTCAAGTAAAGTATCATTTCCGGATTATCAATTTCAGCCAAAATTTAATATGTTGTTCTTCTTTATATAAATGTCTTAAATACTAAATTTTACAAGTTTTGCAGTATATCAATATATTTTTCACGAAAATCTGTTCAGAGCTTCAAGTAAAGTGTCACTTCTGGTTTATAAATTTTAGCCAGCCAAAATTTAATATGTTGTTCCCCTTGATATAAAAGTTATAAATACTAAAATTGAAAAGTTTTGGATTATATTTTAATATAGTTTTTCATTTAAAACTGTTATTGGCTTCAAGTAAACAGTCACTTCCGGTTATCCAATTTTACCCAAAATCTAATCAACTCTTTATATGAATGCAGGAAGCTTAAATACGGAAAATTGAAATATTTGGAAGTTTGTTATAAGAGTTATCGTGGACGAAGAAATCGTCACACACACACACACACACACACACACACACACACACACACACTCACTCACACACACACACACACACACACACACACACACATATCATCGTAAAAATAGTAAAAACGTGTTCTGGGGCCCCTAATTCGTGCTTATTTACTGAAAACTTGCCATCGAATTTTTGGTACGATTACATTACCTCCCTTGCCTACGGTATAACGGGAGCTAAAAAGGCATCGCAGGCAATTTTTTTTTTTCATTTAAGGTCAACTGCCTTGTAATTGAAAGTTACATTTTATCAAGGGATGTGAAGCTGATAAACTGCACAAAAGTTTTTTAGGGTGGTCACTGGTAAATTGTTAAATATTAAGACTATTTTATGCTTTATGAAGAATTCAAATATGCTTATTGATAAAATACATTTACTTTTAAATCCATGTAGTGGTAATAATTTAAACCTTTTTACCTTTCATTAGGTAGGTAGATATTGTCTTCGGTTAAAAATTCAGTGATAAGCTCGTCCATGAATATAATTTTTATTTTTACGATTATGTGTTATGTTTGCGTATATAATATTGTATATACAGGCTGGAAACGAACTTAATGTCATAAATTTAAGGGTGAGTAGTATGACGTGTGTAGATTACGAAACAGAAAGATGTTTTTAAAAATTCGCATATTTAAGAGAAGTTCTCATTAAACTAACATTTTTGGTACCACTGGACCACTGACAACTTTAATACTTGAAATTAATTTAATTAATTTACGTAATGTTTCTGTATAATCAAATCTTAATTATTTCTAACGTAATTTATTTTGAAAGTTCAATGAACCATATCAAAAATTAATATTAATACTTCGCAGAATTATTTTTATAAAGAAAAAAAAAACAGAATGAATTAACTGATAAATAGCAACAATTCTAGAAACTTTTCATGTAACAATATTATTATGAAAAAAACTTAACCTAAAAATCAATTCAAGAATAAACACAAAGCTCATAAATATTGTTCAAAATTGTCACCACTCACAGCTACACACAATGCACTACGTTGAATTAATGAGACACTACATGCCAGGTTCATATGATTTTCTTGTTTAATAATTTCAGCACAGTTTTGAATCCGCATCCTCAATTCTTCAACAGTTTCAGGGGGGTTTTGATTATCATACACCAAGGACTTCAAATGACCCCACAGATAAAAATCTAAGGGATTGAGATCAGGTGATCTTGGTGGCCATGATACAGGACCTCCACGGCCAATCCACCTGTTCCCATATATGTATTATTTAAATGCTGCCGCACATTTCTTGAAAAATGAGGTAGAGCACCATCATGCTGAAACCATGCATGTTGACGATGGAGTAAGGGAACATCTTCTAATAATACTGGTAGAACATTTTGTAAAAATTCCAAATACTGGACACCATTTAATCTGTTGGGCAGTATGTATGGTCCAAGCAAATTTCCATTTAAGATACCAGCCCAAACATTTAATGAAAATCTGTGTTGCAAACTATTTCTTACTACAACATGTGGATTTTCTTGAGCCTAATAATGCATGTTGTGGAAATTATGGCCACCGTCACGTGTGAAAATTGCTTCGTCACTAAATATTATAAGTGAAGTAAAATTAAAATTTGCAGCATGTTGTTGCAGAATTCACTGACAAAATATCGTTCTTGTTTGGTGATCAGCAGGCATTAATCCTTGAACACGTTGAAAATGGTATGGATGATAATCATTCTTGTGTAAAATTTTCAAAACACGCTTGTGAGATATTTCTGCTACAACACGAGACACTCCTCTGCTACTAATTTCCGGGTTAGCATGCACCAAGTCTAAGACTTCATCTTCAATGTTGTGGTGTAGTCTGCGACCACCGCCATCTCGTCCATTATTTCTTCTTAAATTGCCTGTGTCGCAAAGACGTTGTGTCACTGTGATGAACATCCTGCGATCAGGCTGGCGTCTTCTAGGATACCGTTCGGCATACAGACCTGCTGCTAAAACCGCGTTTTGTCCCACTTCACCATAAATCAACAACATATCCAGTAATTCAGAATTAGAATACATTTTTTTAACAAGAGCACAGCAAAAATCACTTGTCACTAACACTTCCGAGAATAATGAAATATTTTATGTACCTATTACACAATTATTTTCTTCGGTGCAAATGGTATTTAATTTAATTATTAAGAATAATTTAATTTAATTATTAATAATACAACAAATTTTGAATGTATTTTTGATAAACATATTTTTAATGAAATATGAATTAAAACAGCAGTAAAAAAAGTTTCCTTAAGAAAAGTCGAATTTTCGTTTTTCGAATTTAAAAAAAATTCTTTCAGTTTCGTAATCTACACATGTCATACTACTCACCCTTAAATTTATGACATTATGTTCGTTTCCACCCTGTATATACAGTCGAACTTCGATAACTCAAACCATGACTTGCCACAAAAAAAGTTCGAGTTATCAAAACTTCGGATTAGAAATTGTCTCAGGCTTAACGTCGATATTCCATGTATTGGTTATATTAACACAGTCCATTAATGTAATGTTAGTTTGTTTGTTTTCTTCAAAACATTTGATAGCTTTTTTCAAAATTCTGCGGCGATAATGACATTTTACATTTTGTATGACACCTTGATCAAGTGGTTGCAACTTAGATGTCATATTAGGGGGGAAAAAAGCAAGTTTGATAAATTTTAATTTTTGTTGGATGTCTTTAGGATGGGCCAGAGACAACTTTTCTAAAGAGAGATTGGAAACTCAATGCTTAACCTCTTAGGACTTCCACTTAAACCGCCACTTTCAATTGCAGTGATAATTATTGATTGCTTATTTTTTAAAATATTATACACTGTACTTGCCGGAACATCATATTGCAGAGCTACATCTTTCTTTCGTGAACCACTTTCCACTTCTTTGATCAGTCTAAATTTTTCGTCAATAGATAAAGTTTTTAAAGTACGTTTTAATGACATATCAGCAATGAAAATGTCTTAAACGTGATAAATCAAGTAGGCACAGTGTTTTTTTTTCACGTAATAATAATTAACAATGCATATGTTTGAACTTCAGTAGTGCAGAAACCGAACTGCCTCCATCATCATGTTATAAAAACACCTGTTACAAAATCACGTAATTAGGGGATTTGCCTCAGAATTCGACTTATTGAAGCTGGCGCCAAATATTCTGTTCGAATTGTAAGGATGTTCGAGTAATCGAAGTTTGAGTTATCAAGTAAAAATTACCCATAATTTTCACTCTTGGCGCTATTGCCAACCAGTTTGATTCGAGTTATCCAAAATACGAGTTGTCGAAGTTCGACTGTATATATACATTTGCTGTGTGTTCAACCGGAAATACCTCTGCATTTGTAGTCTTAACAGTTTTTCTTGGAAAAACGCAGTAAAATATTATTTTTTGTCATTTTATATTATTATAAATAAATAGATATTAAAGAACATTTATTTTCATTATGGTTTGAAAGTATGTGTTTCGCTGTATGCAATGCACATATGGTTAAAAAAATTATGAAGAAATTAAGCTTCATAAATTTTGCAATTATTATTATTATTATTATTATTATTATTATTATGCTAATGTACTATAACAGTTCTAATGTTAGTACATATTCACATACCTAGTATATGTCCTTGAAATAATGTTACTGGAGATATAGATTTTTTTATATTGATTTTATATAAAATATGTATACTCGTATAGAATTGACGGCATGTAATATGTTCGCCACATCAGATTTTTTTAATCTAACTAAAAAATATTTGACCGGTACTTTCGCCAACAAAGTATTTATTGAACAACAGCTGAGGACTTAAAGTTTTTACTGAAAATTCACTTTCCCATCCATTTATTTAATTTCTAACCTCCTCTATTATTTCCCACACTTATCTCAAGCACTTTCGATCCTCTTATATCCCTCTAAAACAGCGGCGTTATTGTCCGTGGTCACCCCGCACAAAGCCAAGTCGGTACCAACGGCCTGCGGTCGCTCAAGTCGATGATTTGTTTAACCCTGGCTCTGTGTTCGATCTCAATGATTGCGATTGTGTTTCAAGTGCCTGCTGTATGTCGACTATGGGAATGCTAAGGTAGGAATAATAGGTGAAGAGCTGTTGAGGTTAGAAGAAATGGAGAAATAATTGCGTGAGATTTTATGATGAATGCAGTACTGAACTACAGGTATAAAGAATATGATGTAGTTGATGTTTCTTATTTTAATAATGTAAAATAATTTAATTCTACGCTCTAACAAAATAATTTAATATAAAAATTATCTGTTAATTAAATACCACAATCCACATCATTCTAGCATTATATACAAGATGAGTCTTTGAAATGACCGTCTTCGATATCTCCGTTGTCGTTAGAAATACAGCATAAATTTATTAATAGAATTTATTTGATTACTCAAGGAGCATAACGTAAAATTATTTTCATATATACCAGGTGTTGCATTACGGCTTGGCGAGAATTGTTTGTCTTTTTTCAAATGGAACGTCCTATATATTTTCATATATTTTGAATTGTATTTTATTCTTCTATATACAGACATATGAATTTTTAGTTTTCTGCGGCTGTAAAAAAGACCTAATACACGCATTACTTTATAAAGTCGTACTAAAGTTATTTTAATAGTAAAAATTAAGAATTTTTTTTCTGTACAACTATAACTATATAGGGTGCCTTATTTTCGATGTTTTTTTAAGGTATCTCGGGTAATATTAATGATAGAGCGAAACCGTTTGCACATTGCAGGGTCCACTTTGCGAGAAAAGTTTAATAGTCACCACAGGAATTTTCGATCTGCTTTTGTTTCTGAGCTACAGGCAAAAACTCGTTTTTAGCTCATTTTGAAAATATCTCATATCTTAATTATTATGATAGTTAGAGAAAAAATGTTTTTATAAAAATTTTATCGTTTTTCAAATAGAATAAAATGGCGTAATTATATTTTTTGAAAACTTAATAATTCACACACAAACTTATGATTTTTTAAATGGGAACCTATGTTGAAAATAGTCTCGTCTTTTTTGCTTATTTTATAAGCTTTTCAATGATATATAACAAGTCTTCATTCTTTTGTTTTAAACATTAATAAAAGACGAATTATTAATTTATTGGGGTGGACATAATGAAAATTATTGAGAAACAAATGAAAAAATCTATTCCAGATCATCATTTGCATATTTATAATAGTATTTGTTTCAGTTTTACTGATTTTTTCAATTTATTTACTTCAAAAGCATATTAAACCATTTTGTTCGGATCGTGTCAAAGCCAATAGTAACGTCAATAAATAGTAATTTAACGAACCCGAAAATAATTGGTTAAGAATAATTTTGAGAAAAAATTAATAGATACTGAATCAAAATAAACAAATGATGATTTGAAATAAACTTTTTCATTTGATTCTTAATAATTTCCAATATTTTTACCTCAATAAATTAATAATTCGTTTTTTATTAATGTTAAAACAAAAGAATGAAGACTTGTTATATATCATTGAAAAGCTTATAAAATAAGCAAAAAGACGAGACTATTTTCAACATAGGTTCCCATTTAAAAATCATAAGTTTGTGTTATATCTGGAGAATTATTAAGTTTTCAAAAAATTTAATTACGTCATTTTATTCTATTTCGAAAACGATAAAAATTTTATTAAAACATTTTCATCTATCATAATAAATAAGATATGAGATATTTTCAAAATGAGCGAAAAACAAGTTTTTGCCTGTAGCTCAGAAACAAAAGAAGATCGAAAATTCCTATGGTGACTATTAAACTTTTCGAGAAAAGTTGACCCTGCAATGTGCAAACGGTTTCGCTCTATCATTAATATTACCCGAGATACCTTAAAAAACATCGAAAATGAGACAGCCTGTACTCTATGTTCTCATATAATTTAAAAAAATTATAATTATACAGTGTTCACTAAAGCGAATCAAATTTATTCAATTTAAAATGACTATAACTCGTCATTTTCAAATAGAACACCTATATTTTATTATTTAGTTGTGTTTCTTTTTGTGTTACTAAGAGTATTCTAAGCCTAAAACCAATAATTTCGGAGATATTTACCATTTTGTCTTAGATTAATAAAATTAAACCTAGTATGCTATGGAAATTGTGTTTTTAAGAAGAAACAATTGCAATAATGGATAGTAGTTTGCTTTATTTAATAAATAAAACTAATAGTTATTGCGAAAAAATCATATGAATAAATTATTATTACCTAATCGCATTAATATTCATAATAATTAGATTTATGTATTGGCTAATGCAAGCTACTATCATTATTGCAATTGTTTCTCCTTAAAAACACAATTTCCATAGCATACTAGGTTTAATTTTTTTAATAAATGTAGATAAAACTGATGAAAATCTCCGAAATTATTGGTTTTAGGCATAGGATACCCTTAATAACAATAACATATAAAGATAACGCAAAAACCAACAAAACCAAATAATAAAATATAGGATGTTCCATTTGAAAATGACGAGTTATAGTAATTTGAAAATGAGTAAATTTGACTCACTTTATTGAACAACCTGTATAATTATATTTTTAAAAAAGGTAAATTTTAGTATTTAATATGAACTTTCTCATTGTAGCATCTTGGAATACAATTTAACATAGGTTATATTCACAAAATTTAAATTTTGAATTTTTTACTCATCAGGAAATATGTAATCATCGGATTTATAACGACGAGAACAAACTTTCATGTTTTTTGTCATTACCTTTGCACTATAAATACCATATTTTCATACTTTTCATTGTTCCATGTACATTTTGAACATCTGCTTTTGATGTAATTTTAACAGTATTTTAACCATGTTGATGAAAATTATATAATCTAATGCCTGTGTTTCGACCTGATCTTGAGTAGCATCCGAATATACAACAATTTGTACGAGTTTTTCCCATTTTTAAATCACAACAAACGTCCAAAAAGCACATGTAGTTCAAGCACACAACATAAACAGTCCTAATTCGGAAAGTTCATATTTTCCCTGCAAGGTGTCATGTCGCAGTATGTCAGTTGTCAATACTTTATATTGTCTATATAAAAACAGTTTACGAGGGTATTTTGTAAAATCTTTACTAGTAACTAGCCAATTTGTATTTCAATAAATATAGAATATTCAAGTACTTAGGTAAAGTCAATTATATTAAAGAAAATTACATGGACACAAATCATAGTCCTAGAAAAATATAAAATATGTATATACCTATGTGTGAAATATTTTAATTGTATTTTTTATTAGGACAAATAGTACTGTCGTAGTTAAAGTATTTCAATTTTTACCATGTATATTTGTATTGATTGTCGGTGTATAAATAATTAAAACAATAAATTGTTCTACTGAGCACACTGCACAATTTTTTTTAAGATCATGCGCGAATTGTTTCTGTTGCTCGGGAAAGCATCATTTCTCGCGAGAGCCGTCTGACTACTCTGTATGCTTGCTTTCATGTTAGAGTTGTTCACAACTGTAGTCAAAATATTCTGCAATTCACACAAAGCGTAGTTAAATTAAAATTGCCAAAACTGTTCGCGGAACACTTCCAATGTGCTTACGGAACACCTTTTGAAAACCACTGATATAATGTATAAAGAAATTTGTATTTAAAACATGTGAAAAATAACAATAATAATCAGATCAGAATTAGCAATTACTATCTGGTTTATCCACAACAAAAACATTATTGGGACTAACATGTTCCTATACAATAATTTTTACATTTACAGATAAATCATTTATAAATCATCTTAATTCCAGATTCTAGGCTTAGATTCTTTACCTGTTTCGGTTTCACCATCTTGTCCTCGGCTTTCTATGCTTTTTCTTCCTAAGAATATGATTTTATTTCTACTTTTGTCTAGTTTTGTATATCCTTTACTATTTGCGTTTCTTTCACCCCTTTTTCTTTTAGTGTGCCACATATTCGTATATTTTGATTGTTTTTATAAATTCATTATAAAAAATAAAGAACATCTTAGCCTCGATTTTATAACTTCAAATTCTAACAAAATTCGGTAATATTAATTAATTAATTAATTACAATTTACAATTTGAAATCTAGTGGAATTTAGTGTAACAAAATCGAGGCCCTGAACTTATTTGATTTTTGAAAGAATTTTCCATTTATTTGATGACAATTACTGAAACTATGAAATTTGATGTGTAGACTTTTGCTTCCCTTTAGAAATTGATTTAGGATATAAACTTCTTTTGCCCTTTTTTGGAAGATTTTAAGGTTTAATATTATTTCTTTAAATTTCTGGACGTTTCGAAGGCCCAATTGCCTTCATCTTCAGCAATCTAATTTTTTCACAGGTTGTGTATTTTACATTTTATTATTCACAATCTGTGAAAAAAAGGCATAATAAAATGTAAAATCCACAACCTGTAAAAAAAAATTAGATTGCGGAAGATGAAGGCCATCGGGTTTTCGAAACGTCCAGAAATGTAAAGAAATAGTAATAAACATTAAAATCTTCCCAAAAAGGCCAAAAGAAGTTTATATCCTAAATGAAACTATAAAAATTAACAAGGAAATGACACTTAAAAAATAAAGATATTTCACAATTTTATTTAGTTTCTTAAAAATATCTCATACTTACAAAATATTTTTAAGTAGAGCTGGACTATTTTGGTTCATATATAATTACAAAAGTACACCCATGCTTTTCTTGGTTTAGAAAAAAAAAACTTATTGCTCACAATGTGACATTACCTAACAACATATCCCCAATACCCGGACACTTCATTAAATAGACTTGTTTGACACTTGTAAGCTAAACCCCTATTGTTCTCAAAATAAACTCACATACATTATTTTATATTTTTAAAATCATATACGTACAATTTTCTTGCTTCCACTACATAATCCATAATCCTTTACAAAAACCTTTGATAAGAGGGAAGAAGCACACAAGCATCCGATCACTTCTTTCTCTTGTCTGAAACTTCCCCAAAGTTGTAAGATAAATGATAAGTGGTGATTACATTGTCATCGCATGTGTTTTTCGTCGGGTTGGAGTTCAGGACACTCTTATCCTTTGTGACGATGAGACGGGTCGTTAGCCGCATTATCTTGGCGGCTGTTGGTTTGTTCGCACGAATCATTACGCGCATTGTGCTCCAATCAGCCCAGGATGGAAGGATTTAAAAGTTCACCGCGGGTTCTGCTGCCGATGGAATGCTGAAGCTGGAGTAATGATTGGAAGATCATTAAGCCGGAGGGTAGCAAGAGAATTGATGGGAACACAACAGAGGAATGAGTAAATGAACACACAATGCGAACTTGGTTTTTGTGTTTTTCTTTTGATTTAAGTTAAGAATCATCTAGTTTTGTTTATTATTAACGTTTATTATCTATTTGCATTGATAAAGTTATGAAAAATAATGTTTCTCTAACTTCTTTACAGCAGAGGAATTTCTACTGTTTCGTCACTAATTGTTATTTGTATTTTGACGACGCAGGTTGTCAACCTACAAGAGACGTACAGTTTATAGTGGTTTCCATTTCTAAAATATGAGAACACAGAGATATTTTTATTTTTAATAGTTGTTGGCAACGAAAATTGAACTCCGATCAACTAGTGAGCCATTACTTCTCAATATTTCTGCAAAGTTTGTCGTAATTGCAAAGAACAAATATAAGAGCATTATTTTACCTATGTATTTAAGATCAACGGTATTCTATCTTGTTTATACATAGTAAAAAAATACATCTGTGTTTAATTTTTACATATAGCGGAAATGTTATTTTAACTAATTTAACACTATGGGTCACTAAAATACGAGTACATGCATATTGTAATATTATTAATACTAAGATTGTGTGGACCTTCAATATAATAAGATATGTTCAACTCTTCAAATAGCGTTTGTTTCTGGGATGATTTCCGTTTTTAAAGTAAGAGCGGCTCTACAATTGCCCTGGAATGGAAACGACAACGGTTACGGACACGTAACGAGAACAAAACCGGTAGCGAAAAACGCTATCAGATGCCTAACTGCGCGGGAACGAAAGCGGGAATTAATACAAATTCTTGACAGGTAACCTTAATTTTTGTGTTACTCGTAGTTTTTTCAAATAAAAATAAAATAAATATATCATCACGGCTTATTACCCATTGCTGGGTGTGCCAATCTGCTTTGAACACAGATATCGGCAATGATGAAATATTTGCACCGTGCTGGCGGTTACCAGGCGTCACCCCACGGGCACTCATTGCTTGTGTGGAGAGTGCATCACAGGGGTCAATTTTGTGCCATTTAAAATTCGAAATATTTGGCGTCCAGTCGGAATCGAACCCGGTTCCTCAGATTCGCGACCTGACACTCGCAGGCACGCGGCCACGAGACCCATGTAGTTTTTTCAGCTGTGCAATATTTGTGTTAAGATATTAGATATTGTTTTATGTTATTTTTCATCTCTTAGGTCAAGGAATTATCAGTAATAACATCATACTTTCTGTCTATTGGTTGTTGCAAAATAGCGGGAACGAGAAAGTTGAATCTTGGCGAAGTTTACCGTTCTCGTTCACGGGCGACGTTTAGCTTCCCTTTCCCGGAATTTGGTTGTGTATGTGTACATTATAAACGTATTATTCATTTTCCTCACCGTTCTCGTTTTCGTCTCCGTTTTTGTTCCAGGGCAATTGTAGAGCCGCTCTTAATCTTCTTCCAGCCATTTCTTCAGATTTATAGATACAAGCGAATCACTGGGTCTAAACCTCGCGAGTACGGTAAAAGTGGTAATAAATTGAAGCATAATACATAGTTTTGAGACCAATTGAAGAAGTGTGAGTGAGTGCATTATCGTGATGAAATAGCTATTTGTGTATTAAGAGCGCAAAATGGGACATTGTCGATTGAGAGGTTGTTGACGCGCGACGCAGGAGCGCGGCAATCTCTCGAAATCGACAATGTCCATTGGCGCTCGAAACACACACAAGATTTTTTCTACAGTCCTCCACCATAAAAAATAAAATGTATACTTTGTACTTACAGTACTACTCAACAGTTTTGCAGTGAAGTTAGGAACGTACTCAAATATGATTTCAAGATATTGTTTTGGATTTCGTTTTTACAAAAAATTAATGCCAATTTTATAAGTTTTGTATAATTTATTTGTTTCAAGTACATTAAACTAGTGAAGTGGAAAAGTAGATGTCCACTGGGAGCATTCACGCCAAACTTTTGCAGGTGGCAGCATAATTGTTCACACAATTTATTTTATATTTAGTTTTAATTTATCGTTACTTTCTATTCTTCTTGAGCTATAGCTTCAATCTAATCTAAGCATTTTATACTTTCGTTTGCGTAAATAAATGCCATATTTTATTTTCACAACAGTGCGGCATTTTGTTTGGTTATGTTATATACCGACAGAGCAGTTATGTTAGATTGACTTGTGAAGATGGTAAATGTGTAACTACAGTGTCATTAGTTCCTGACTAAACGTTTCTATTAAGAATGTAGAAAAGTGACATTTCTCAACATTGTATAGTTAGAAATTTGGACAGCTAGCGTTTTTTCTACTTTGTCGCGCATGAGAGAGAGCGCAAATGGCTACTTTGTATATAGACTGTAGAAAAAAGCATTTTTCTCTGTCAAATGCAAACTTGTGGCCTTAATAGCTTCATTCACTTGCTACATAATACTATCCGTTGATGATTTTGAAATAGTCTATGAACATTACTCACTAGGAGTATAAAAAAAGTTGCCATCATCTTTGCGGCTGATGGAACAGTACTTTCACCCTATTCTACCTATTTTTTGGACCATTAGAGATCGACTGTTAGCAACACGACATCAATCGTGCTGATATCACACACCTTCATTCGTCGATCATATAATACGGAATACGGAATTGTGAACTTTTTCGACGAATTCCTCAAATATTGTAGTTTTTGGATGACCTGAACGTTCATCGACAGATATGGATGACAAACCGTGTTTGAATTTGGTAACCCATTTCTTACTGTCAAAAACAACGTTGAAGAATCTTCCAAAGTAGAATTTACGAGTAGCTCGTTTTTCTTTTTTATTTCAGTTGGCCTTAAACGTTCCAAAACGTATTGTATTATTGCGCTACGTTCAATCATATTAATTTATCGAGAAACACCATAACTTGTTTGCTTTACTTGACTATAATAATTGTAGCATTATCTTTCTGGCATTTGCTGCTAAATGTAGCAACGGAAAGTTATTTCCCTGCTGATGGGTCAGTGGGACGTATCACAACCACCTATTGCGTGGGCAGGTTGGACCGAAATGGGAGCAAAGGAAATAGATAAACTTATTTACTTCGGCCAGCCTATTATGACTTCGGATGTGTTTTAAGAACTTTATCAACACCGTGGTTATTTTAAAAAAATAATATTTAATATGTAGGGGGTTGTGGGGGCGTTATTTAAGAAGATAATTGTAGAAATATATAACTTTATTCTCGTCAATATGTAAACACACAACAGTCGGCCATGCCATAACGTCGTAACAATACACAATACACCTATAAAACTAAAATATACTGCTGATGCGATGTCGTATCTCTCACTTAAGAGGAGCTGCTACAAACACTATTGTCTATCCTTGTAAATTAGTGTAAGAATTTCCCTCCCGCTAGTTCCCCTTTCCCGTTCTACACCAACAAAATCAAAGCAATCCGGCGCTTGCGCAGAGCTATTTTTACAGACAAGTGCAGCTATATATGCAGATATATATGTCTGCACTCGTCCAATGTTAGTCTCACAAATCTCACTCCCACCAGCAGTATATTTTAGTTTTTTAGGTATATTTCGTAACATATAATGTTGGGCTTTTCCGCTACCGCTACCAACATCACAGTATTCAAGTTGGCGCGAAATTCAAACTTACTTCCGGAAAATAAAATAAAACTTGGTTAATATATAAAATAGTATCGATAAGATTGATACAAAAGCGTGCGTATATTATACGCGGGACGTCTAGTAGAGACGTGCGCGTGTTAGCCCGTTGGCAGACTCTAACCCACTTCTTCTGTCCGCGATCTGCAGACAGATTTTGCTAAGCAATTTTGCATAATCAAAGTACTAAACGGATCTTTGTAGATGCCATTTCACCTTACGACCTTTAAAAACATTGTTCACGTACGTATTATACTCCTGGCACTATTTTTTTTTTTTTTGTCAGGCCAAGAACTTCTGGAACTATCCTCGTATATACGAGTACTTTGTTATCCTTTATATGTATATAATCGAATTTTAAATTATTGTCATCCATTTATTTTCACCTGTATGTATGTGCAAAGTAATGCAATTAATTTCCGCCCTATTTTGATCAATTATCCTGATATCCACAAATGTATTTCCCGATAAAAACCATCAACATTTAATTACTTAATTGAGTGCTATCATAAAAACTAAACAGTTTCCCACATCTGAACCTCTTGACAATAAAACCCATTACCCTTGCCTTTGGAAACAAATCCATCGGGCTGGTAAAAATAAAAGGTGGTCTGGTGAGTAGAAAAACGCCATTCGCACCGTACATCGCGCCAATATCTGCATTCTACTTCTGTCCGCCAACTTAGATAATGAAAGCGACGCGAAGCGACAGCGACAATGAAAACGGGAGACACAGCGACACAGCGACAATGGCCCGCGCCGTGCGTTTGACAGATATTAAAAAAGAACGTGAATTCTGATAACAGGCAACAAATGGAATAAAAAGTAGGTGGGTGGATGCCTGCCAAAGCGAGGAGCTTGTACAGAATGGGTAGAAATTGAAGTTTATGTTGAATCAAGATAAAATTTAAAATGATCTTTAGAAATGAGGCTTGCTAATTATTATGTATCAGGAAGCCTTCTACTTTAATGTGTAAAGCCCGTTTGCACGATCTATAATTTTGGACAAAATTATGGACAGAATTTTGGTTAAACTGACTGTTAAAATTAACTTAACTGTCGGTTAGGGTTGCCAGATCTACTATTTTTAATAGTAGTCTACTATATTGAACCTCCGTCCATTACCTCCTATTGAAAAGTGTATATAGTAGCAAAATCTATTCTTCTTCTTCTTCCTGTATACTCCACTTGGGAGCATAGGGCACCTTCGGTGCTTCGACGGCGAGAGTTTATAGTGGCAGGTTCGCCACACCTGCGCACATTTTTACACGTATTTAAATGTCTTCATATTTTAACTTCTTTTATCATTTCTTTAAGCGTATTTATTTTTTACTTTATTATCGTTATTATTATACTTTATACTTTTATTAATGCTAGCTCTATTAGTTCTTTTACAAATTTCTTCCATTCTACCCTATTTTGTGCTTTTCTCTTTGTTTCTCCCCATGTTAAATTGGTGCTCTTTAGTTCATTAATTATACTTCTTCTCCATGTGATTGTTGGTCTGCCTATTCCTCTTTTTCCTTGTATATTAAAATCTAGAGCTTGCCTTGTAATATTTGAGGGTTTTTTCCTTAACGTGTGCCCTATCCATGTCCATTTGCGTCTTCTTGGAGTTTTCTGGATTCTTTCTTCACCGGTTCGCTCTAACAGTTCTTCTATTGAAATTTTCTCTGGCCAGTATATATTGCATATTCTCCGCAAGCATTTGTTGATGAATATTTGAAGTTTATTTTTACTTTGGTTTGTTTCAGCCCATGTTTCAGCGCCATATAGCAGAACACTTTTAACGCTTGATTTAAATAGTCGTATTTTTGTCTTTTCTGAAATACTTCTTGAGACCCAAATTTTCCTCAACATATTAAAAGATGATTGTGCAAAATTCGTCGACTTCTTCAGTTTCTTTACCATTTATTTCGATTTTCTGAGTGTTATTTCTATGTGTACTTAGGATTTTCGTTTTTTTCTCATTTATTAAGAGTCCCGTTTCCTCTGCAACCTCAAGTAAAATCTATTATGTTCTCATAATTTTATGTTTATGTGAATTTTTGCATTTTAGTAATAGTGATTGTAGCAACCTTCTGACTACACATCTTGGCACTGGCATGGTGCTATATCACTTTACAGATGGCAATTGGCTAAACTGTAGTGACAGCATGCACTTAAGAATACGCCAAGAAGCGAAAATTTGGTAGCATGCGTATCTCAGAATATTCGCCTGCAAGCGAACTCAAGGCAAAACTATTAAATTAAAATCATTATTTTGTCACAATTCAATTCAAAGCCAATTTATATATTTACCGGTTTCAGGATATTAAACCCTTGTTTACATACACAAAAGTAGGCTGGTAACTAAGTAATAACTGTATCTGTATGGTATTATTATTATCCTTTTATTTCACAAACTACAAATATATACCTAATACATTATAATATAATTATTATTGGTCCCGATATTCTGGACAAACATATTCTGCAGTTCGGAGGAACCACTCCATCCGGCCGCTTACCAAGCAGCTTGGGTATGGGTGACTATGTGAGCACCTTTCTTATTATATGTGCTTTTCCAATTATTGCCGTTTTCTGTATTTCAGAAGGGTCATGTTTACCAGGCAATTTCTCAATATTCTTCTGAAACTCGTCGTCAACGAAACCCGTAGCTCCTATTATTATGGGCAAGATAATAGTTTTTGTTTTCCACATTCTTTTAATTTCGATTTCTAAATTTTTATATTTCAAAAGTTTCTCGGCAGTTTTAGCAATAATCCTTTCATCCGCTGGTACAGATACATCAATAAGGTAAGTTACTTTCTTTGTTTTTATCACAATATCTGGTCTATTTGCTTGTATTTCACGGTCTGTTTGAATACCCATATCATATAATACTGTAACTTGATTATTAGAGCTTATAGTTACTTTCTGTGGTTCGTGCTTATACCAGTATTTTTCTAAATTTGGACAATCATAAAATTTACAGATGTTGTAATGTATTAAGCTACATATTTTGTTATGCCTATCTATGTATTCCTTTTTTGCCAAAGTACCACAAGCAGATATTATGTGATGTATTGTTTCATCCTCTTTTTTACAAATCCTACATTTTATATCTATGTTACCTTTATATATTTTTTTTGCAATGTATCGTGTTCTTATTGCTTGATCTTATGCATCTGTTAAGAGGCTTTCAGTTTCCCATTTCAAAGTTCCAGTTGTGAGCCAACTAAAAGATTGGATTTTGTCATATTTGATCTTGTCTATATCTCTAAGCTTTTGACCATGTATATTATTATTATTATAATGACTTGTCAACAACAGTCTACAAAATGAAAATAAAATCAAATGAAATAATTCTCTTCATTAGTACATACAGATAATGTTAGTGTATCGTTCTTAACACAGTTTACTTTATTCTAAAATAATAAACACGAAGAATAAATCACATAATTTGAATATTTGCCATATTGACACAAATGTCAAAATAATTGTTTTGTTTATCATGGCATTAATAAGTAAATTCCAAAAAATAATCTTTATTATAATGTCTTTTTTCTGAAACCGATAAACTATTGAACAAACCACGGATGTTATGAATCATAACAAGCCTTAGGTGTCTTAAAATCCTCGCTCTACGAACTCGGATTTCAAACCGACATCTGCGGCAGTTATGATAGTCATAACAATCTTAAGTATGATAATAGCTATTATTATATACAACTGTTATAATATTTTCTATTTTTATAGTTTAAACCAGAAAAAATCTCAAAATAAAAAACGAATGGGTATAGAATTCTAAAGTGCATGCTACCAAGATTAGTAAAAGTAAAATCGCATTCGCCTGTTTCTATGATAGAATCCTAAAGTGTGTGCTGTATTCGACTGGCGGGTACGGCGCACATTCGCGGGCTCTTGTAAGTTACTCATCTCAATTCATTTTAATAAAAATTGTAACGATTTCTTAAAAATTTAATGGAACATGATACCAAACTTTTCAGAGACTTCGAGTAGTAAAAAAATGATATAGGAAATTTTGTTTTCGGATTTCTCTAGATTATTGAAATTTGTTTAATTACCATTTGGTCATACAATTTTCGTTTTATTTGGTGTTAGAACACTTATTTGACCTCCAGACAATATTTTTTTTTGATTCTGTACAAAAATATTACCTAAGTATGAAATGCATACTGGAGCTTGAAGCAGTAATACCTCGAGAAATGCATTATAAAAATAAATAGTTTATTACAATTATTTTAAAAGTCACTACGAGTACTATATTATTTTGAGAGTAAATTATTCATTGCTGCAATTTTTTTTGAAGAGTGAGAAGTAAGTTGAATTTTACACATTCAACTTCTTATTTTCTCTAAATGGAGCTTCTTCCTTTCTCCTGAAACTCACAACTAAAAATGGGGGAGTCCTTCTTTAAATCATATATGTATCTGTAAAAGTTTGTCTGCTACCACCATTGAGGGCTGTAGCCTTTTTTGACATGATTGTCAGATGATGGTTTGTAGATTTGTTGACGTGTCGACAGGTGGTGACGAAATTGGCTCACCAGCAATGCAGCGAAATATTGTTCGCTTGATACATGCAAAAGTGTATTCTTATACTCGGAAATATTAATGTAATTGTGGAAGGTATACAGTGGTTATTTTATTACAGTTTAAATTTGGCTTGTACTGCATATTTATTGGTAGATAACCAAATTGTGGGAGCTAAGAAGTTAGTAAAATGAAGTGAAGTTCGCTGTATCACATTGTATGGGAATTGTTCTTGTTGATGGGCCTAACTAGAGCCGTGATTTTTTGAAATACATTTTAATTCAACATTTAACCTCATCTTTTGACATTTTAAAAAGAAAAACAGATGGAATAAGTTTTAATGAATTAAAGATGTTTAGATGTATAGTCATGTTCCGTAAAACCTTGGCATGGAAGGAATATTTCCAGAAATTTATAAACATAGTATTGTGCTCCTATCTACAAGAAAGGTGATTCTCAGTGCGCTAGTAACTAAACCTATTTCCTTCTTCTCAGTGTTTTCCAAGGTACTTGAGAAACTTATACAGGATGAATCTGGGAAGACGCCCCCCCCCCCTTTAACTTTTTTATTATAAGTAATAGAAAAAAATGGCTCATATAAAAGTTTTATTATTTTACATATACTATTTGATGGCAGATACAGATATTTTTTATAAAGTCTGGTTAACAAGATACGACTATCAACTTTTATTTTTCAAATGGCAACCTATAATTATTTTAATAAAATAGAAACCGCCATTTTTTCTCTTTTCAACGATGTATTATTTTTACCTTCCGTCACCTTTAGGTAAGGAAGGTATTGTCTTTGGTCAAAAAATTCGGTGGTGAGTTTTTGATGAATAAGTACGTTTTAGGGTCCCTAGAATACGATTTTACTATTTTTACTATGATGTCTGTATGTGTGTGTGTGTGTGTGTGTGTGTGTGTGTGTGTGTGTGTGTGTGTGTGTGTGTGTGTGTGTGTGTGTGTGTGTGTGTGTGCGTGTGTGTGTGTGTGTGTGTGTGTATGTGGTTCTGTGTGTGTGTGTGTGCGTGCGTGTGCGTGTGCGTGTGCGTGTGCGTGTGCGTGTGCGTGTGCGTGTGCGTGTGCGTGTGCGTGTGCGTGTGCGTGTGCGTGTGCGTGTGCGTGTGCGTGTGCGTGTGCGTGTGCGTGTGCGTGTGCGTGTGCGTGTGCGTGTGCGTGTGCGTGTGCGTGTGCGTGTGCGTGTGCGTGTGCGTGTGCGTGTGCGTGTGCGTGTGCGTGTGCGTGTGCGTGTGCGTGTGCGTGTGCGTGTGCGTGTGCGTGTGCGTGTGCGTGTGCGTGTGCGTGTGCGTGTGCGTGTGCGTGTGCGTGTGCGTGTGCGTGTGCGTGTGCGTGTGCGTGTGCGTGTGCGTGTGCGTGTGCGTGTGCGTGTGCGTGTGCGTGTGCGTGTGCGTGTGCGTGTGCGTGTGCGTGTGCGTGTGCGTGTGCGTGTGCGTGTGCGTGTGCGTGTGCGTGTGCGTGTGCGTTTGCGTGTGCGTGTGCGTGTGCGTGTGTGTGTGTCTGTGTGTGTAACAAAATTTTCGTCTGATAACTTCCATACTACAATTCTTAAAATTATAATTCTTTCGTATTTCTCTTCGTTACATCCACGTGAAGAGCTGATTAGATTTTGTTTAGAATTGGATAACCGGAAGTACCCACATTTGAAGATTTTAACAGTTTTTCTTGAAAAAACTATGTTAAATATCATTTTTTCACATATAATGTTATTATAAATATTAAAGAATATTTTATTCTCCATGTGATTTGACTGCATTTTATACTTAATATTAAATGGATATAGAGTTAAAAAATTATAAAGAAATTAAATTTCATAAAGTAGCCATAGCTACGGAAACAGATACTATATTAAGCAAATTTTGATTGAAATATGTCAGTGTCAAGTGAAATTGACAGTGTGTTTGTCTTATAATTTTCCTGGAAATATAGGATCTTTTCTATAAATTTTCTGCATGGAATTTGCATAAAATACATGCAACTGCCGGAAGGTAAAGTACAAGAAATATAATTTTTTGCAAGGAACTTTCTGTATGAAATTTGTACAAAATACTTAGAACTGACGGAAGGTAATGTGCTGGCCACATTAGATTTTTTATTAATGTATTTGAAAAATTTCGAGAAAAATATTATAGGTGGCTATGTGAAAGTAAACAAAACGTAACAATGTAAAACACTTAAATTAATGTCAAAAAAGTATACATTTGTTTGTTACTTAATTTAACTTATTTTGTAAACAAAAAAAAAACATTTTGAAATGTTTACGAAGAACGAATTAATTGATATGATTCTAATAATTGGCGAATCGACTGAAATCATAAGAAGAGCAACATGGTCGTAATTTTTAACATTTGTTTTTGTTACTAAATTTGTTGTTTTAGTTTGCTAAGTTGTATAGCACTGTTACGTTTTGTTTATTTTCACATAGCCACCTATAATATTTGTTTAAAAAATATTTTTAATATTTCTAAATTATCTTATTTTTCTCGAAATTTTTCAAATACATTAATAAAAAATAATACATCGTTGAAAAGAGAAAAAATGGCGGTTTCTATTTTATTAAAATAATTATAGGATGCCATTTGACTAATTTCATTCATAAATTCCAACAATATATTAAGTATACAATATACAAATTTACGATTACTGCTGCTACTGATTATACCAACCGTGTGCTACGTAATTTAGACTTTAAAAAATACCTAATGAGCCTTGCTTGCGTAGCTTTAGATTTTTTCAAATCTTATTTATTACAAAGATCTCAGGTCACTAAAGTAGCTTATAAAGATGAAGTTGGTTCAATGAGCGATTACTTCTCTGATTCCAATTATATAACGACTTGGGTACCGCAGGGTTCTGTTCTGGGCTCTCTGTTGTTTTTATTACACGTCAACGATATATCAGTAAATAATTCAGCTAATTTACCAGATGTTAATGTATTGCTCATGCTGATGATATTTACTTTCTTCTTACACATGAGAAACTAACAGTACTTCAGCAAAATATGTTATTGCTAATAGGTAAAGTGGACAATGGTGTTTTTTTTTTATTTTTTTTGGTAATTTAAATTTATCCAAATGTTATATAATTGATCATAAATTAAGTTCTACTGATTTTACTAGCAGTATTATTTAATATAAACAAATAAAATATGCTCTTTCCATTTTTTATGTTAGGTTTACATACAGGGTACCCATTTTAAATGTTACCGCCAGAAAATTTATGAATAGGTACCCATGTTACATTTCATAAATGACATGCCAATATTCATAAACACTCGTAAAGTTTCAAAACGGCTCGTTACAATTTTTGACAAATAGAATCGAACATGACAAGTTACATTTCGATTTTTCTGTCAGTATCGGCTGATTTTATTGGATAAAAATTATAATGAACCGTTTAAAATTTTACGAGCGTTTATGAATATAGGCATTAGTTTTTAAAACTTTGTTTTGCTCTTATACTTACTGTGATTATTCGATTTAAAGTAATAATATATACCAAGTGGCTTGTGAAATGTATACTGTTTTTTCTATTTTTAAAATTTCAGGTAGGAATAAATAAAATAGGCACCCTGTATTGACAGTAATATTAAGTGGAATATACATGTTAAATATCTTATTCCTAAATTGAATAAATGTATTTTTTATTTAAGAATATTAAGAAAATTTGTCGATCTTGTTTCATTAAAGTCAGTATATTTTAGTTAATTTTATTCTGTTGCAACATATGCACTATTTATACGGAGTAATTCGTCATTAATCAATGACATATTTATCTTTCAAAAGAAGGCTATACGTGTTATGCTTAATATAGGATCTCACGATTCTTGTAAAGGAAAACTTAAACAATTAAACTTACTATTTTCAGTTGCTGTATATACGAACTGCTCAAATTTACACTGTGTAATATTCATTGTTATAAGCTGGTTTCGTCTATTAATTATTACACTCGTTTTGCAAAAAAAACTAATGGAGATTCTTCATCACAATACCAGTGCTTATGAAAAAGGCTACTTCTATTCTGGAATATTATTCTACAATGTATTACCCAACATCTTAAAACAAATGAATGTCAAACGGTCTCTCTCTCTAATAAAAAAATTCTTCTTCATAGAGAATATTATACCTGTGAAGAGTGTTTTATTGATCGTAAAAATGACAGATTTTGTATTGGTTAATATTTCTTTACAGTTTATTAGTTTAGTTTATAAGTATGTATATTTCAGTATGATAAATTGCAATTTAAAATTTATTTATTTTTGATATTGTGGTTGTTAAAACATTTCATATTATATTATATTTATATGTAGTAATTTTTGATTCTGTTTTTAGCATTTCACACGTTGTATTGTACAGCTCTTTATTTGTTTAATTTATTATTATTATTATTAACGATTATAAAAGTAGTATCGTCAATTTTGAATGATATACTGCGGTTTACTTGCCTGCAGTCTTTATCCTTCAAAAGATTCGTCATTATCGACCAAGAGCAAGAATCATACTAATCATGATAACGCTCCTCCACATACAGCGTATTCAAACTGGTAAAATATTGAATTGCTGCGTCATCCACCATACAGTCCCGATTTGGCACCTAGCGACTTATTTTTTCCACAGGTCAATGTAACTGTCGGTGTTTTCAAAAGAGATAAATGATATACCTCCAGAAATATGGAAAAAATGTTTTAAAGTATATTCCTTCTAACAGAAATATGCGAGCAAAAATGTATTGATTGTAATGGGGAATATCCTGAGAAAATATAATAAAATTTTCCTATTGCAATAAATACTACCTGTTAACAGATTTGGTGACCAGCATATCACAAAAGTATAGCACGGTTCAAACAGTTTTCATTTAGGCGTAGAAAAGAGTTCAATAGTGATTCAATTTACTTATTGAGTTTTGTGATACTGTTAAAAATTTCGTCATCCTCAACAAAATCTTCCGAAAAGTGGAAATCCTTTTTTATAGAAACGAAATGTAGGGGAACAAATATCAGTACATTATCCTCAGTATCCGATATCAGGAAAGTAAATCAGAGCATACGTTCGGAAAACAGCCATTATGGGACATAGCATTAAGCTCTTCTTTAACTGAATCAAACTTATATGCGGAGCTTTGTGCTTTTACCATCTCTTTCTCTCTTGTGTGGAGGATGAGTGATGGCTGCTGAGTGGTTCGAAAAGCGTCCGCCAGTGGCGCTCGAGTCCTGTCAACCGGAACTTATTTTTCCTGCAAATGTATGACAATATTGTGTTTGATCTTTGTTGGTATGAGTTGAGATTGATAGTAAACTTCAGTTTATATAAATTATTAGGGGCGATTGACAAGGGAAATAAGTTTTGATTTAGTAGTATCGGGTTTGGATTTTAAATTTGGAATAGAATTTATCATAGTGGACCCTCTTTCATACATATTTATGCAGTAAAGGGGATGTTTTTTAAAATTTATATTTTAAAAATAAACTTAAAAAATCTAAAGATTATTATAATTATTTGATGAAAATAAAAATATACATAATTTCTAACATTTACAGCACCTTTGAAATGTATTTGCGGGTATTTGGTTACATGCATTTTAGTATTTAATTTTTTATTGAATTTGATTTATTCTACTAATTAAGAGGTAGAAACATCGAACTTCAACTAAAAAATCTGCAGCTTGCTCTAGTAATCTCTTACCCAATATATGAGGATTTTATTTTGTTTAGTTTGCCTTATAAGTCGTTTTCGGTGGTATTCTAGAAAAGTTTGGATCTTTTTTTGGTGGAATGAAAGAGAATGATCTAAATAAAATTTCCAAAAAAATTCTCTTTTTCGTAAAAGAATAAAAGAAATTAATTAATGAATAGGAATAAAAAAATGTTTATTTTAAATTCTATATTATTTCATAGTTACGTACTGTCTTCGTTAAATAGTATGGTATAGCTCATTTTTTTATTTTAATCTGAAAGTATCATAAGACGGTAAACCCGTTTTACATTCAGAAACATTTTCAGCAACTCGTTGCACAACCAGTTGGGCAATACGAAGTTGTGCAACTTGTTACAATTTTCTTCTGTATTACATTTGACAACATATTTAAGAAACTTTACTAGTTCTTTTAGATTTCATACTAACATAAATCTGAGGAAAGTTGGTAGACCATGGGAGTTGATAGTTACTAGATATGTTCAAGTTTATTTTTTGTTTTTGTATTTTTAGAAAAATATACGTGTTGTTGATCTTTGTGATATAGAATTGTACATTTGAAAAAAAAAAACAAACAAAAGAAGAATAGTGGATCATTTAATACTAGGTTCACCAACTGCAATATGTCGATTGGTAAAACAAAAAATAACCAAAAATTACTAAATATGGTGGAAAGTTGCGAGTTGCCGGCAATAAAATTAGTACATATTCTATTTGCGAAATTCGTTTCGAAACTAGTAAACGCCTCGCAAGTTCGTTCGCAAAGATTAAATTGGGATATTTTTTGTCTTTCCAAATCATAATTTAGTTTATAATGTTTATTTATCCACTCTATGTTTTAGAAAGAAATAATCCTACTATTTTCGTTATATTAAATGATAATTCCCAAATCAAAACTATCTTCCTACTTGCTACAAGGCTGAACTGAGATCCACTTAGTTGTCGTCTTGGGAGGAGTTGCGGCGGCCGGTGGCCTGGAAACAAATAGCCGTCCGCACCGCCCCCGAATAATGCGGCTAATAGCCGCCGGAAGCAGCGGGCGCTGCCGCCGTGCGCCCATTTACCGCACTTCCGCGCGGGAAACATTACCAAGGCTTATATGTTTCACTGCACATTAATCATAAGACGGCGACGAGGATGCACTCTTCGTCTTCATCCAATATAACACAGGGAAGGATTGCTATACTTTCTCCTGGCTGAAGAAAATTAAAATAAATAAGAATTTGTGAAATTTTGATTATAAATGAGAAATGTGTAAAATACTGGCTGCTTTTGTTATGCTTATTAGATACGTGAACTTATGTAGAGATGTTCATTTAATTATACAATGTAATTTTTTACAAGCTGTTTTATTTTTCTCAAAATATCGTTACTATGACAATTTTTAGAGCTGGAAATTTTGAACTTCAACTTTTCTCCTCAAAAGACGTTTTTTGATTGCCTCAAATTGTAACTCGATCATAATGTTAATATCTTGTGATTGACTAAAACACAACTAAAGATAAAAACTACCGCACCACTTCTTCAGTTAAGATATTGGTGGCTCTGTAAAGGTTTGTGTTTGTTTTAGAGAAAATATAGGACTTAAGCTGGTCAAAATAAAAAATATTTTGTGGATGGAAGGCTTAAAAAATATATGAGAAAATTATCCTGTACTAAAATATTCGATCATTATGAAAATAGATCATCTTCAAATTTATCACAAGGTGACTGTGATGGATTCGTATTTCTCGATTATAAGCCCGTCTATTTCTTATAAAAACGAACCAAATCTCTTGCATTCAAGCCCCCAGATACAATAAACAACCCTACCTGTTAAGAAAATCAAAAACATACGGAAACTGTAACAATACAAAAAGCTATAAAAACAATATAAATGAACGAGTGACCCAGCCCGCCCATGGAGGAAGCTCCTAAAAAACTACAATATTTTTCATTTTACGAGGAAGGGCATTATACGATGAAAAATAAGAGCAACTTTAAGTTGCCTATATCGGCAAGATGACGATTAGTCTATTACACGCATGTATGTTGCTTGGAAATTTAGGCATTTAGTTACGTTATTTAAAGTTCCAATTAGATATAGGCAGTGGCGTAACTACGTAAAGTTGTGCGCCCCCGTAGGACTTACGTTTGCGCCCTTCATAAATGCAAAGTAAAAGTAGGTCCTTATGATAAAAATAAATATGTAATGACTTTTAATTAGTTCTTATTTTTATTTATTTATTTCTATAGAACTAAAATAGTAAATTATGGCTTGAATTTTAAACTGGCGAAAAGCACAACCAAAATTTTGACAATTCTAATTCAGACTTGTTTCTGAAAATATAATATTTAATATACGAAAAAAATATCTTGCAAGCTGGATGCTGTTTTTTTTTTTGGAAATGCCCCTTTGGTCTGCAAGGTTCAACTAATAATTTTTTTTAATATAATGCCCCCTGTTACTTTGTTTTATTTCTGTCACTAATTTTCCGTGTAAAAGATGATTTAAAGTGTCCACACTGAAAACACCTTTTCAAGTTCAATATTCCTTTCACTGAAATCAGTTGTTTTCGGTTAAGTTTGTTGTTTCTAGTATTTTATCTACAGTTTCTTTCAAAGTTTCTCAACTTGTACTCGATATAATTCTTCAAAATATACACTTGCAATTTCTTCAGCTTCAAATATATTAATTACAGTTGATAAAAAAAATGTGGTTATTTTTGGGAATTTTGCGTTTTATAAATTCATTGCCACTTGCTTTATGTTAATCTACCATTATTTTGATTTCAGTGTTTTAATTTTAAACTTAAAACAAAACTAGAAATTGCAATATAACATTCATACGAATATACGTTCACAAATTTCTTTAGAATTTCAACATTTACAATAATATAATTTACATAATACATAATTATGGGTAAGGTGAAAGAACAGCCCTTGGCTGAACCTCGCCTTTGACGTACGGCCAATAAAGATTTTTATTATTATTATTAATTTTGAAAATTAAATTTGCAGTGTCGATCTTGGTAATGGTAATAAAAACGCAACTATCCCGGCTAGTACAGCAAAAATCATCACCATGCGCAATGAACAATATATTTTCAAATTTTCATATACTGTGGCTGCGCCTTCGGATGGTCGCGCCTCGCCTCGCCCCCCCTTCAGAAATAGAGCAATTAAGTTGTTATTTATTTCTCCTGTAAATTTTTGTAAACTAGTATGATTGATTCAATTATACAGAGAATTTATTTTAAAATGCAACATATGGTTTATCACTTCCATGGTTACACACTACTGTCAAAAAATGACAGCAATGTAATATTTGTCCATTTTAAAATGCAACATTATAAATAGTATTACAGCACAGAATATACCTCCAGAACACATCACAAATAATGCCAATTCTTTCTACGGGCGACTAGGACATTGCCTCAGTGTGAATGGAGGTATTTTTGAACATATATTACATTAAAATTATCAATTTTTGTAAACCAAAGTTTGTTAAGATGTACTCCATTAAAGTTTTTATTTTTTGTTAATAGTATGTAGTCTAATTTATTGGAAATTAGTATTGAAAATACATAACTACAAATTTTTGTATGTTGCATTTTAAAATGGACAAATATTACATTGCTGTCATTTTTTGACAGTAGTGTGTAGTAACCATGGAAGTGATTGACCATATGTTGCACGTTAAAATAAATTCCCTGTATTTATTTTTATTACTGTGCCATTTGTTTGCCTACTTACCACGTTTGGGTAAAATTAAAAGACGTTTGCGTACAAAAATATGAAAATAAAGCAGCGGTGTACTCACGATTTCTTTAAAAGAGGGTATTGGACAAAAAATTAACAATGGAAGATGCGCCATCATATTTTATTGGGACTCGCATAATTCATTGACGGCGCTGTAAGCGCACCTGTCATGGCAGCCAGTAGGACATATCAGATTTGTTTACATTTTAAATGAGCGCCTTCTGACACTTTATATTGATAAAAGTTCAAATCAACACAATTTTTAAGTTTGTTCAGTCGAATCCTTTATATCAAGAGACGTAGTTGAACGGCAACTATTCGTAAATTCGAATTTGATTATTACTTGCGGCTTAATTTGACTAATGGCAATTCTGACTTGGAACTGCAGTCTACAGGGACAAATATTAGTAAAATCAATGGATCTACAAATTTTTATTTTTTACAATACTGTAAATAGTTGTATTAAAACTACCTACCTGCAAAATTTTATTATAATTTCTTTTTGTGAAATACAAAGAAAAGGCATATTTATTTATCAAATTAAAGTTTTACCATTTATTTAAATTTCTTTTCTATACGTTTAGTCTATCAATATTTTCTTCTTTGCTAAAAATTATGAATATGTCTTGAATTTTTGTTGTACTCTTACACTTTAACACAGCATTTTTTGGTGTATATTATGTTCATTTTTTTAATACGCTTATTTTTCACACATTTTCAAATGAAATTATAAAATCGAAGCGTGAGAACATGTTTTTATTTAAAACGAAATGATGTTTTTGACCTTTATAATTTGACATGTTCTACTGGCCGCCATTAATTTAGTTCCCTAAAATTCCGCTGATGTCGCATGCTATTCTGCGGGTTCCAATAGTGAATTGATTATTAAGTGGCAGAAAGGCTGGGGAAATAAAAACAAAAGAGAACTTCAAAAAAATTAAAAATTTGGTCTAAGATGCAAATGAAATGAGGTAGTTAGAAATAAATAAATAACATATTACTTTACGTTTTATTGTTTTACTTCTTGGCTAGGCATATAATATTAAAAATCTGATGTGGCCAGCACATTACCTTCCGTCAGTTATATGAGGCATTTACGAAAATTCTACCGGTGAGCTGTTACCGGTAAACAGCTGTTTATCAAGTTATAGCTATCGAAATCAATATTATAAGAACGCAAGTGGTAAACACGGCAGATCCATAACCTATAAAAAATTGAAAATTTGAAACAGGTTAGAAATTTGATATAGTTAACAAACATTTAACGCGCGCGCTTCGCTTTGCATCACTACCTTTTTTTGAAATTAGATTTTTCATAAATTCGGTAGATGGATCTGGTAGTTATTGTATAATTTTCGAACACGTTAATTTTTTGCCACTCGTGTTTTCGAACACAGTTAGTAGATGCGGTATCTACCGGTAGAATTTTCGTAAATGCCTATGTATTTTCTATAAAATCCATAAAGTTCCTTGCAAAAGATTCTAAATTTCTTGTATGTACATGACCTTTCGACAATTGTATGTATTTTATACAAATTCCATACAGAAAGTTTCGAGCAAAAATATCCTATATTTCGAGTAAAATTATAACACGAATATACTACGAATATGTCAATTGACACTGACATCTTTCAATCAGAATATTCATAGGAACTGTTTCTAGCATAGCTAGCTAATTTATGAAATATAATTTCTTTATAATCTTATAACTCTATATCCATTTAATATGAAGTATAAAATATAGTCAAATCGTATGGAGAATACAATGTTCTTTAATATTTATGATAACATTAAATGTGAAAAAATGATATTTAACATCGTTTTTTCAAGCAAACCTGTTAAAATATTCAAATGAAGGTACTTCCGGTCGACCAATTATAACCAAAATCTAATCAGCTCTTCATATGGATGCAACGAAGAGGAATACGAAAGAATTATAATTTTTTGAATTATATTATAGTTATCGTAGACGAAAATTTTGTTACACACACACACACACACACACACACACACACACACACACACACACACACACAGACATCATCGTAAAAATAGTAAAATCGTATTCTAGAGACCTTAAAACGTGCTTATTCATTAAAAACTCACCACCGAATTTTTTGACCAAAGACAATACCGTCCTTAAAGGTAACGGAAGTAAAAAAAACTCGTATTAATTAATATATTTCAGATACTTATTAGTGTATAACTTGAAAAGTGTTATTTCCTTGTGTAATATTTTCAATTGCGGCCCTGTGTATCTTCTTATTCTTTTGTCGCCCTCCTTCTCAAGTCTGTTATATACGAAGGCAGAGGACGTCGTATTGAATAGACATTATTGATATTTTTGTTTGCTCTTTTCAACTCTTCTTGATATAGACTTGTTTGGCCTAACGATCTCGAATTTGCTGAATAAAATGTCAGCGTTATAAGCAACAATAAACAGTGATTTATTTGTAACGCACGCGTTAGCTAATGTTCTTTTCAGCGTTCGTTTCATCAAGTTTTGTGAAATTTACATATAAATTTTTAATGAAGTTGACTAACAACGAGCTATACAATCAGAACAATGTTATTTTTCAACTGTAGAAATAAATCGAACACAATGTGATTGTTCGATGGTGGAGTTGGAGTTGTTGACTACGCCTACGAATAATGAGTTTTATCAATTAATGTCGTCATCATTTCAACTGCTACAGGTATCAGAATGGAATAAAAATTCTTTGCAGAAAACAAATTTTAATATTAATAAACCCCTGTGGAGCACTTGCCACGCCAGCAAGGAGTGCCCGCGAGGTGATATCTATGTAAACGGCCGCACTATACAAATATGTCATCATCATTACCGATATCTGTGTAGACAAAGCAGATAGGCACATCCAGCAATGGGTAATATGCTGTGTGTATATTTATATTTATTTACGATATACTGAATCGTAAACGTCTTATTACAGAGATCTGTCTATAGTGGTAAAGAAAGTTTTTACGGGCTAGCCAGTAAAAAATTTTACGGGCTATTAAAACCGTAGCAACATATATACAGCTTTATTTATTCATTATTTCGCCATATGTTTTCAGACTATTTCGATCAAATAGTTTAATATATTGTGCTACACGTTCCAATATTTTTTTCAATGCATCATAAAACATTGTACAATGCTGAAGCGTTTATTCGAAATTTACATGTTCTGATTAACAGCCTTGCAATGTAAATTCGTATTATAATCGTAATGTTTCAGAATTTGTGGCGAAATGGTACTTTTCGATTATTATGTTAACTAATGGAAAACATCGCTCTATCATATCAGTTATTAGAATATCTGTTATGCTAGGTTGCGGTTACTCCATACATCAGATTTATTTAAAATTTCGTAAATAATTTGTTTTATTCTAATTTCATAACCGTAAGATGAAGGTAGAATCACAGTTCCTGCCAATTGAATATTGGTTGTTATCTCTATTCCATCCAGAATCTTTAAATCTAGAGTACGAAGTAATATATAGGTATCTACTCGTATATTTGAGGTTTGATGAAAAATTAACTAGAATTTTTAAATTTTGCACGTTATTCGTTTGAGATATAGTTTTAATAACAGATCTGTAAAATGTATGTCAGTTTTAATTCATATTGGGCACGTAGTTTATGTTGTTGATAGCTACATATTGATAATTGAGAAAGTTGGCCGAGAACTTGGTATTTCACATGACATATATCAAAAGCAGCACCGTCTTGATCCCGCTGCCATCGTATTTACCAGATATGTCCTCTGTGACTTTTTCATAGGGATTCACCAAGCCAAGCTACTTGGCTTGAAATAAAAAAGCTTGGCTTGGCTTGAAACTTCAAGCTATTTTTAATGTTAGGCTTGGCTTGGCTTGGGCTTGATGGAAACAGAGCTTGGCTTGGCTTGAAAACTTCAAGCTTTAATTATTTTAGGCTTGGCTTGATTTTCAAGCTTTATCAAGCTTTTTCAAGCCTTTTCAAGCTATTTCAAGCTTTTTCAAGCTTTCAAGCTTTATAAATGCTCATGCGCACAGTAGGTATATAGGTCTTGAAAACCAGTAGTAGTTGTTCGGTATCAAGATTTTAATATAAATATTCGATGTGAATTAAATAAATATATCGATATACCGATATATCGATGTATTGGAATATTGATGTAAGAATATATGGATGTTATGTCGATGTTTCATTGTATCGTAATAATGTACAAATCACGTTTTGTTTTACATAAATTTATTGTGGTACAATTGAAAAATTTCTTCTTATGCGTAAAGATAAACAAAACGATAAAATAAAATTTATGAAACTAACACCAAGTGTTTTTTCTTTGTAATTATTAAAATATAAAAATATTGAAATGTATATTTTATTCATTTATTTTATTTTTAAGAGTAAACAATCAGCATAAATTTATTATCTTTTATTAAATATTTACCCTTCAATTTTCATGTTTCTTTTATTATTTTCGTTGACTGCATTTATTCAATTAGGCATATGCATTAGTTGGACTTTATTGTATTGTATTTTAACTAAAAACTCGAAATGTCCTCCCAACTGTTAAAGTTTGTCATACTATTTAGTTCAAGTGCACACTATATATAAAAAAAAAAAAAACTCAAGACACCAAATACGCAATAACAGTGTTCAAATAAATACATAAATATTTTGGAATGTACAATGGGATGGAAATGACCTGAGACTGATCTTTTATACCTACTTGAAATACATCTGGACATCATAAAACCCTACAGACGGAAATTTCCCCGAAATTTTTATTGTTCCGTGACAAATACTTACTCGCCTCTTCTTATGAAATTTCTACTGATTTTTGAGTACAGAATCATGTAAGTTAAATACATAAATATAATTAAAGTAATCATGTGCAAATTCAAATAATACAAAAGTTAATATGCTTAATGATACGAATATGTCGTTATTATTGAAATTTGTGAATAAAAGCAAATTAAAAACCTCCAGAACTAGGTAATAAGCCGAGATTATATATTTATTTGCTTATTTATTAACACATACTTTTGGATCAATGAAAACTTGTATCAAGATAATATTTAAAAGAGAATGCTCTCTTTGTCGGTACATTGTTATTGTCTATTATACCTGTCACGGTTTATTAGGGGTACATTAGGGGTTGAGCTAAAAATAGCATTGAAAATCTTTGAATATAAATATAGCTCTCTATGATTCGGAAATACCAGAATAACAAAACATTGTACAAAATGAAACTTTAAAATGCAATAATTATCATGATTTATGTAGTCTGTCACTCAATTTACCTTACGGTGTAGAGTATATTATTATTTCTTATAATTTTTATTCTGCAGCAAAATTATCTATTTGTAGCATTGCAATAAATACGAGTAATAAATATTATGTGTTGAAGCTTGATGCTTGGTATTTAAAATCAAGTTAGTTAAAATTTAAATGAATATTGATTATATTCTATCTATATCTATTTTGATTGGATAATATTCCGTTATTATCCAATCAAACAAAAAGATCAAACTGCATCCCATCACTCTATAGTTAAAACAGATAGTTGGTTCAGATTGAGAAAATAAGTGGTCTTTGCATTATAAGAATGGTGAAGGGTATAGTGTCCTATTTACAAAGTTTTGAAGCATACCGCTCTGACAGGTAATGAAGGCTGGTCCTTTTGGAAACTCCAATTCTTAGAAGTTCGCAAAAATGTGCCGAAGCAGTGAGAAAGTACGTTATCACCATAAAATTACGGTTTTGTCGGCCTCGACAACATTTCTTAAGAAAAGCTTGAAAAAGCTTGTTTTCAACCAAGCTACTTGACAGTCAAAGGCTTGCTTGGCTTGAAAATTCAACCTTTTTTAAATGTTAGGCTTGGTTTGGCGTGGGCTTGGTGAAACAGAAGCTTGGTTTGGCTTGAAAAGTCAAGCTTTTTGAACGGCAGGCTTGGCTTGATTTTTCAAGCTTTTTCAAGCCAAGCCAAGCTTTTAAGCTTCAAGCCAAGCCCGTGAAACCCTACTTTTTCCTGCGACCATAGAGGGAATAAATGCAAAATCGCTAAAGAGGCTGAAAGCTATACCACAAAGTCCATTCTACAAGTGTTTTACAGATTGGAAAAAACGTTGGCATATTACCCATTGCTGGGTGTGTTAATTTGGTTGTTTAATATGTACTTTATGTAACCCATTTGGATGTCATAAAGTACATCTTTATGACATCCAAATGAGTTTCATAAAGTACATATTAAACAACCGAAATTGAAATTCCTGGCCATGAAACAACGTACATTTTTTGAAAAATTACCAAAATAGAAAAAATTGTATAAAATACACGTTTCATAAGACATTTCAGCGCACTTGTCCCCTTAGAAAACTCGCGGGAAGCCGCTGGTTTCTAAGAATGAGGCGTAAGCTAAAATCATGTCTTATGAAACTTGTATCTTAATGTACTATTATACGCAGATATCGGTAATGATGATGATATATTTGTACCGTGCGGACATTTACCAACCGTGATATCACGGGCACTCATTGTTATTTGATCAAACCAATGAGGAAAAGGCATGTATACTCAGTTTGAAATCATGTAACTGGAGTTCTAGGTAGCGAGTAGCGTTATTATTAGGGTTTCACGGGCTTGGCTTGAAGCTTGAAAGCTTGGCTTGGCTTGAAAAAGCTTGAAAAATCAAGCCAAGCCCGCCGTTCAAAAAAGCTTGACTTTTCAAGTCAAGCCAAGCTTCTGTTCCACCAAGCCCAAGCCAAACCAAGCCTAACATTTAAAAAAGGTTGAATTTTCAAGCCAAGCCAAGCCTTTGACTGTCAAGTAGCTTGGTTGAAAACAAGCTTTTTCAAGCTTTTCTTAAGAAATGTTGTCGAGGCCGACAAAACCGTAATTTTATGGTGATAACGTACTTTCTCACTGCTTCGGCACATTTTTGCGAACTTCTAAGAATTGGAGTTTCCAAAAAGACCAGCCTTCATTACCTGCCAGTCCAGTATGCTTCAAAACTTTGTAAATAGGACACTATCTTTATCATTCTTATTATCCAAAGACCACTTATTTTCTCAATCTGAACCAAGTATGTGTTTTAACTATAGAGTGATGGGAAGATAAGTGCAGTTTGATCTTTTTGTTTGATTGGATAATATTCATTTAAATTTTAACTAACTTGATTTTAAATACCAAGCATCAAGCTTCAACACATAATATTTATTACTCGTATTTATTGCAATGCTACAAATAGATAATTTTGCTGCAGAATAAAAATTATAAGAAATAATAATATACTCTACACCGTAAGGTAAATTGAGTGACAGACTACATAAATCATGATAATTATTGCATTTTAAAGTTTCATTTTGTACAATGTTTTGTTATTCTGGTATTTCCGAATCATAGAGAGCTATATTTATATTCAAAGATTTTCAATGCTATTTTTAGCTCAACCCCTAATGTACCCCTAATAAACCGTGACAGGTATAATAGACAATAACAATGTACCGACAAAGAGAGCATTCTCTTTTAAATATTATCTTGATACAAGTTTTCATTGATCCAAAAGTATGTGTTAATAAATAAGCAAATAAATATATAATCTCGGCTTATTACCTAGTTCTGGAGGTTTTTAATTTGCTTTTATTCACAAATTTCAATAATAACGACATATTCGTATCATTAAGCATATTAACTTTTGTATTATTTGAATTTGCACATGATTACTTTAATTATATTTATGTATTTAACTTACATGATTCTGTACTCAAAAATCAGTAGAAATTTCATAAGAAGAGGCGAGTAAGTATTTGTCACGAACAATAAAAATTTCGGGGAAATTTCCGTCTGTAGGGTTTTATGATGTCCAGATGTATTTCAAGTAGGTATAAAAGATCAGTCTCAGGTCATTTCCATCCCATTGTACATTCCAAAATATTTATGTATTTATTTGAACACTGTTATTGCGTATTTGGTGTCTTGAGTTTTTTTTTTTTTTTTTTATATAGTGTGCACTTGAACTAAATAGTATGACAAACTTTAACAGTTGGGAGGACATTTCGAGTTTTTAGTTAAAATACAATACAATAAAGTCCAACTAATGCATATGCCTAATTGAATAAATGCAGTCAACGAAAATAATAAAAGAAACATGAAAATTGAAGGGTAAATATTTAATAAAAGATAATAAATTTATGCTGATTGTTTACTCTTAAAAATAAAATAAATGAATAAAATATACATTTCAATATTTTTATATTTTAATAATTACAAAGAAAAAACACTTGGTGTTAGTTTCATAAATTTTATTTTATCGTTTTGTTTATCTTTACGCATAAGAAGAAATTTTTCAATTGTACCACAATAAATTTATGTAAAACAAAACGTGATTTGTACATTATTACGATACAATGAAACATCGACATAACATCCATATATTCTTACATCAATATTCCAATACATCGATATATCGGTATATCGATATATTTAATTAAATTCACATCGAATATTTATATTAAAATCTTGATACCGAACAACTACTACTGGTTTTCAAGACCTATATACCTACTGTGCGCATGAGCATTTATAAAGCTTGAAAGCTTGAAAAAGCTTGAAATAGCTTGAAAAGGCTTGAAAAAGCTTGATAAAGCTTGAAAATCAAGCCAAGCCTAAAATAATTAAAGCTTGAAGTTTTCAAGCCAAGCCAAGCTCTGTTTCCATCAAGCCCAAGCCAAGCCAAGCCTAACATTAAAAAAAGCTTGAAGTTTCAAGCCAAGCCAAGCTTTTTTATTTCAAGCCAAGTAGCTTGGCTTGGTGAATCCCTAGTTATTATATGTATGTTCACGATATCGGAGGCCATTGAAATGAAAATATGATCACGGTATCTCGTGTCTACTGTACCTCCCTATTTTTATTCACTTGAAATTAGAAATTTAGGAAATTTTTATCCTTCATTATCAAAAGTGTTACTATAGTCATAATAATTTATTTCTTATGGCAATAGAAAATTGAATATTTTAAAATTACTTTTAACATGAAACTTGACATGTATGTATATTCGACAATAATGCTAGCTGTTAGTGAAGGGAAGTGATTTTAAAAACCGTTTATCGACATTTAATATTTCTAGAATTGACAAGATAAAAACCAGAAAACGAGATATCAATCTTTTCCATTCCATCCAACATATCAGTTTAAAAATCTTTCTGAAATTAAATAAAACGCAAAGAATTGTCAATAACACATCTCAATCAGCCGATATCTGCAGTGGATCTCCCAACAAAACCGATCGGGGGAACAGTATAACAAGTCTCTTTTTCAATCAATCAAAAAATATATTTCCATTGACAAAGACCGGCGTGATTAGACGGATATGTGGAGCAGCTAGCAGATCCGACGCTACGACGTGCATTGTGCTCGAAAACGGCGATTTTAATCAAGGGGTGCTCTGCCGTGATATGTGGAATTAAACGTCATCGCGTCGTCCTCATCGCTCCGCTGCATTTGTTAATTAGTTTTTCATTTTTTTATTCACTTGTAGCGGGATAAGTGAATTACAACGTTCCAAAGTCGTTGTTTCGCTCAACGTACTTGCAAATGTAACGTTTGTAAAGATTCAAAGATGTAGAAATTTCTTTTTGTCGTGCTTCATGATAATTTCTATATGTGGAGGAATGTCATAATAGAAATTAGACAAACAAACCTTGGCCAAAAGTATTACTTACGCACCTTAAGTAATGTAATCATTTTAAAATCTATTTTCGAGGATATTCTGAAAAGTTTTCAGCTTATACAGGGTAGGACCTTGAATATTTCTTTCTATTGAAGGCGAATAAAAAGTATTGTTGATAGACAAAATTAATTTTTGAAAATGAAAGAACCTTATGCAGTTTTAAACAAAATATCTTATGCCACCGTTTTCTATGCACTAACGCAACAGATTTTTGAAGCTCCTTTCTACTCGTTTCATTATTTGGGCTATTTCTTGCTTGCTCTGTCTCAAGACACAGGTTTAAAAACACCGCCCTTCAACCCTGCTTCAGCTAAAGGATCTTATTCGGTGGGAAATAGCCCGAATGTTGGAACATGCAGAGAGAAGCACCAGTAATCGGTTGCATCAATGCATAGAGTACGATGGTTACAACCTTCAAGATGTTTAGTTTACACCACATGATTTAAAACTTGAAGTTATGTTCTTTCATTATCCGCAAAAATAAATTTTATCTATTATTATTATTATTATTATTATTATTTACAGATGTGAGTTGAGGATTAAAAATCCTATAAACTCATGTGTAGAGTGTATACAACAATAAATAACAATAAAGTAAAATACACATAACAAAGCATTATACATAGAAGTTGAAAAAACGCAGCTGTTGTTTGTATTAGTTTGCTAGACGTCACAGACCGCACTAGTGAGAACAGGCCATTCGCGCACAAAAACAACAAAACATCACTTATCACTGAGCTGTCAAAGTGAGAACATGCACTTGTCAATTATGTTTTTAAAACTGTTTGTTGATTCGGCATTTACTGCAGTCTCTGGAAGAGTGTTCCATACGTGGAAGACGCGGTTAGTTAAGAAATGTTGCCTGCAGGTGGTGTGAAATGTGGATCTGTGGAGTTTGAAGTTGTGGCCACGGAGTCGTGCGTCGGTGTTGAGATCATACATGTCGTGCATGGCAATGCTGAATGTATGGTGCAGAGCGCGGTGTGTGAATATCAGGTCCCCTCGGATGTGTCGATTCGTGATTGAGATTATGCCTAGGCGACTTAGCCTAGTCTCATAAGGTAGATTTCGCAGTTCAAGCGGTATTTTAGTGGCGCGTCGTAGAACTTGGTCTAGTAAGTTTCTGTCTTTAAGCAGTCTGGGTGACCACACAGTGGCGGCATATTCCAGGTGTGGGCGTATATATGCATTGAAAAGTTTTAGGAAGGAATTTGAATCTAAATGACAGAAAGCCGATTTGATGAGGTACAATGCAAAGTTACCCTTCTTTACTGCGTATGCTGTTTGTCTGGACCAGGAGAGGTCGCGCGTGATGATGACGCCCAGGTCGGTATGGTCGAGAGTGTGTTGTAGAGTGTTGTTGTTTATTTTATAATAGCAATACTTTTTATTCTATTCGCCTTCAAAAAAGGAAGTTTCTAAGCCCCATCCTGTAGCATAAAAACAAGTATTTTGTCGCTCAAAATCAGTTTTATTTTTCAACATAGTATTTTTTTAAATATCTTCAACACGTCCAAATATTATTTAGCGTCGGTGACCATCGAAGTGCGAGAACGTGCGTTGTCTTATAACCTTTTTCTATTTTAAACGCGACCTTTCTTTCTTTCAATTACTGCCTTCGACTTGTCAAGTAATGATGCGTATTTCTCCCCCGCGTTATTGTTTTACTTTTTCCAAGATAAGTAGTCGACGAACTATCCAAAAAGCAAATCGCCAGTCGCCATTACCTTCTAGACCAATGAAACAATTTCTGCCTTCTTTGGAGCAGGTTCACCTTCGCGTAGTAGTAGATCCAAGTTTCATTAGCAGTTATACATCGACGCAAATTATCCGACTCGTTTCGCTTAAATTGTTCCAACATGGCCTTAGAAATGTGCATTTGAATGTGTTTTTGATCCAAAGTAAGCAAGCGCTGCTTCCAACACACAGTCACCTTTCTCATACTCGAATATTCATGTAATAATGACAAACGCGTTCCTTCGATATGCCAACAGACCACAGTTTCTCTAACCTTGATTCGCCGGTTATCCAATATCATTTCTTGAACTTTTTCGATATGCAGGCTGACAAATTGTAAAACAAAAATATATTGTCACTGAAACAGGAGCAATTTATGCCGAATTTAGCACTCTTTTTTAGTTTAGTAATCATCTCTAATAGCCATGAAAATAACTTGCATGTTTTTCTTATTAATTCATGGTTGTATATGATACTATACATATATTTTATTATTTTTAGCTAAGCTTCTTGAATTTGATCAATATTATTAATAAACTTATAATTATAATTCTGTTTGATTGCGCGGTTTAAATATTAAACTGTTTTAAATGACGAATACATCCCTTATTTCCAACATTTCTGAGCTTAATCCAGTCCATGTCTGTTTTCTTACCCCTGTCCGATTAACGCAAATGCACGTGTCCCCTACAATACACGTAGTAATTAACGCACTCCTAGTTCAGGGCCTTCGCCCCCGAGCTAAGGGTTAAATACGAGGCTATTGTCCCAGCAGGACCCTATCCTGGCCTCTCCGCCTCTTGCTTCTGCTGCCTGCTGTCGTACTTCGCCGTTCTCCTCAGCAACACTCACAAACTTTTCGTTTTTCGACGGTATTGTCACTTGTTTCCGGGGTTTTGTTTTTATTTTTTTGTTGACTGTTTCCTTTGTTTATTGTTTGCTTGTTATTTTTTGCTTTTAGTTGTTTCAAAGCACTCTTTGTTTATTTGGTTTGTTAATTTTGGGGATTGAATTACTTGATTAGTTTTACTAAGGTTTGTTCATTCTGCCGGTTTTATTTTATCCTTTCACTATTGTCTTTCGTTTTCTTAACCTAATTTATTGTTAATTAATTTAAGTAACTGTTGACAATATAAACCTCTAACTTCTTGAAGTTAATTTAAATTGCAATTTATTTAATAATAAGATTTCTACTTACAAGTTCGAAGTTCATGTGTTGCTGATATTCTTATAAAATATGCAGATACTTACACGTAAAGTAAACTAAAGAAATATTTGAATAGTGTAGCGCTGTCACATGTTAAAATTAAGTGTCAGATTTAGTTGACATTGCCAATCTATGACAGTGAAATATAACTATAGAGAATTGTCGCGAAGAGAGCACAACAGAGAACATTTTTGTTCTATTTGAAAATTAGTGACTATGTGCAATGTGTTGGTGGATGGAGTGAAACTAGAGCAAGTGAATGAGTTTGTATATTTGGGTAGCATGATGTCAAGGGATGGTCGAATTGATAGAGAAATTGAAAGGAGAGTGAATGCGGGGTGTAAGGTTATGGGTGCTCTTGGTACGTTTGCTCGACACGTAAACGTATCTAGAGAAGCTCGGTTAAGTGTGTATAATGAAGTGCTAGTGCCTGCTTTGATGTATGGAAGCGAATGTTGGGGATGGACGGAAAAGCATAAAAAGAGAGTGACTGCCGTAGAAATGAGGTATTTACGTGGTGTATGTCGATATGTAAGACCGAGATCGCGTGGGTCATAATTTGGTGTATGAAGAATGGTTAGGAAGTATGTTAAAAGAGTTGGAATGAGTCAGTTGTGATGGTTTGGTCATGTGGAAAGAATGAAGAGTGAAAGTGTATATATCTTGGTGAATGCGTGGCCGTCCAGTGTGTAAGTGGATGGATGTGATTGATAAGGTGCTAAAAAAGAGAAAGTTTCCGAGTGGGAAGAGAAGAAGAGCATGTATGAATGCGATTATGAATGTGACCGAGGTGAAAGAAGTGTGCTCAGACAGGAATGTGTGGCGAAGGATGATTGTTTCGTAACTATTATTGTGGACCGGTTGCGGTATTTCGCTGTTAAGAGTAAGGAATATTTGTTGTATGATATCAGGTTAGTAAGAATGTTGTTGAAAGAGAGAGTGATTATTTTTGTGGTTGATATTTTTATTATTATTATTGTTTCGGGTTTGTGCTAACCCACTAAGTGGGAAATGCGTAATATTATGTATGTATGTATTTTCATGTTTGCCGTTGGTTGGATCCGATTATTATATCTGATAAATATACGATAATACTGTTGTAAAGTAACCTAACAGAAATGAACCGAACTTATACACGTATTTTCAAAAGAATTAATTTTCTTCAGAGGTTCTGAGTTTAAATATAGGATGAGTTCTACTTTTACTAACGAAATACCTACAAAATTTATGAAAATTAACAAGAATTTTTGAATTTTGAATATTATTGTTTTTCGTAAGACGGGAGAAGGCTATCCAAAAGAAGATTGTTTTTCGACAGGGCTCTTTTTTATCGAGTTGCTACCACGGTCCGTCAAGTGTATGTCAGGTTTTATTCATATTGGACTATTGGACACATAGTTTTTGTTTGACAGCTACGTATTGCATTTTGCAAATATGCATTAAATTTTGTGTAAAAAATGGTATAAAATGCAGTGAAAAGAGGCAAATTTTGGAGAAGGCCTTTCGCGAGGAATCTATGTCGAAACCAAGGATGTATGAATGGTAAAACCTTTTTCAAGAGGGCTGTGAAGACGAGGAAGATGACCAGACAGCCGGCCGTTCTAGCACATTAACATCAATGAAAATATAGTAAAAATATTGTACTTAAAAGTCGTCGAACAACTATAAGGCTAAAGAAGCTGGTATTTCATATGGCTCATGCAAAAAGAATTGTGCGCAAACTACATTAGATTTTTGCACCACGACAACGCACCAGTTCACAATTTACGACTCATTTGGGATTTTTGGCTAAAAACACCACTATCATAGTGCGCAGACTTTTACTTTTCCCCGAATATGAGGAGGATATTGAATGTACAACATTTTGCGATCACAGAGAAGATAACTGCAAAACCACTAATGGAGCTGAAGGCTACACCACAAAGTGAATTCCACAAATGTTCTGCAGATTGAAAACGTTGGCATAAGTGCATTATATCTAATATCTAATGGGGAATACGTACAATCAAAGGCACAATATAAATATTAATGAATTAATTACTACTCTTTGAAACAACTGAAAATTATCGTTATTTTCTGATCATACCTCGTATACGAAAATTAAAACTACAATAAAAAAGAAGCAAATAGGAAATAATATTCCATTCCATTTACTAATAGCAGTCTTCCTTCCTTTATTTGCAATATTTGTTTAATTGTACTAAAAGGAACTAAGCAAAAAACTGCATAGCGCATTGAATGAAAATGAAAACCCCTGAGCTCGGTATAAGACATCGAGTGAATGGAGCAACACGTTCACAATTTCATTTATAAAATTACAATCCGCACGTTGATGACTCTCCCATAAACCTGAAACGATTCCGCACACAGATTTTATTTGCATTGAAATCGAAGGAACCTGTTAGACAAATAACCATAAGAAGAGAGAACTTCCAAAGCTGGCGCGCTTTATTCCCGGGAGCTTTGTGCTAATCCAGATGAAAGCTCCATTGTAAGCTCCCCCTCCCGCCCTGCGATGCTAGCGCCGCCGCCGCCACACGGCGACGCACTAAAACTCGCGTCTTTAAAATTCTAATGATTGAAATGGACTGTTCCGTCGCTGAATGACGGCATTGTCTGACGTTCAGTGCATTCTCTATGCGCTATGATGGCTTCGTTATGTTTATTTATAAGGATTTTGCGGAACGGGATTCCAATCGTGGTGTGCTATGAAATTCATAGTAGCTCCGATGTTGGTTTAGTAACAACTTCAAGTTTTTTTAGTTGCCGATGACTTGTTTGTTCTAGCTGTATTTAATTATGCAGAATAAGGTTTGAAATGAATTTATCAAGAAATAAAAAGTACAAATATGTAGTTTTAATGCTAATATATGAATGAATATTCATTTTAAGCTTGAGAATTCAATTACGCTCATATTCGTATCTTATATACAATATAGTACTATAAATATTTGCGTTTGAATCAGTTATTTCCTATAAGGACGTAATTAATATGTATGGTATCTTTCATCGCCAATATTGAAATTATAATTAAATTTAACAGCGTTTTATTTATACACCATTTTATTGAATAATAACTGACGTCATGAAATAAATATAAATAAATTACCTATAAATTATAGAAACAAAACAAACTTTAAATTGTGTGCATTTTAGATTTCTGATAAAACATTTTAATTTTGTTAAAAATTAATAGTTAAGATTGAGAGGTTCATAATTTATCAGTTAAAAAAATTATGAGAAAAATATAAAGTGACTTTAGCGTAGTTGGAGAGTTGTAGAAAAAAATATAATAAGTATGGTCATAAAGGTAAAATAGTATATTAAATCATAAGTTACAGAAGGCAAATCTATTCAAGCACGAGTTTGAAATTCGGACACAAGCGCGTAACAGTGAGTGCGCGAACGAACGTGTGCTTGAATAAGCTTCTGTTACGTATGTTGTATACTATTTTCTCTTTTTTGGCTTTCATTTACATTATTTCTTTATGAAAATAGTTGACAATTTCCATTAAGGGAAAATTTTGATAGAATAGTTAGGTTGGTAACAGTGATTTGTTTTTATTTAGTGCAGTCATACCAATCGCAAATAACAAAATGTCATTAAAAATCAATTGAGATTGAAGCTTTTTTTTAGCATCAATAAGCGTGCTAGAATTTGTCATTACATGTTCTTAAAACATGGAAAAAAGAAATGTCAAAACAAATAAATATCAACGAAAGAATCTAATAACTATGTTTGTTTAAAATTTTAATTTTGTTAGCTAATCCACGTAACATTTTTATTTCCTTGGCTCTGGGTACATAACTTTTCACAACGAGAGTAAGTTTTTCAGCAGTTTCGATATTTTGCGGGCATAAGTTTTATGCATTAGACATAGCTATTGTGTTTCGAAAAATCAAAGCGCTGTTTTTTAACAATTTTTACTAAAAATTATAGGTGAAAATAAAGATTTTCCCGTATATTGTAAATAAAAACCATTTTAAGAACATCTTATTTTTTTTTTATTTTATTTTAGGCAAAATAGTGTTGCAACAAAATATTTAAAATACAAAGTCGCACAAATTCTGTTTTTTCGTATAAACTTTGATAAAATCTTCGAAATGCTCTTACATTCCTGTATTACCAAAGGTACACAACACAAACTATCTGTTGCTCAGCATGGTTTCAGAGAACATAGATCTACTGTCACTAATCTCATAGTTCTGAATCAAATCTTACGTGATACTATAGACTGAGGAGGACAAGTAAATGTTGTTTATATGGACATTCAAAAGGCATTTGACAAAATAGACCACGGTATATTATTGCAAAAATAAAAAAAAACTTTGGTTTAAGTAATTCATTATTAAAACTATTCAAATCCTACCTAGACCAAAGAAAACAGAGCGTTCAATATAATGGGAGCAAATCAGAGTTGTTTGAGGTGTTCTCTGGAGTCCCACAAGGCTCTAATCTGGGGCCATTGTTATTTACATTATTTACATAGATGACATATGTAAAGAAGTCAATTGTATGAACTTATTATTTGCAGACGATTTAAAACTATATTGTCCAATATCTAACAATAACGATTGCTCAGCCTTACAAATTGAAATAAATTCTGTAAACAATTATTGATAACACTCCTCTTGAACGCACATATATTATTAAAGATTTAGGGTGTTTTTTTATCCTGCCTTATCCTTTTCTCTTCATTAAAAGCATGTTGTAAAGTCATGTAATAAATGATTATGATTTATCATTAGGAATACTTAATGTCTCAAAGACACTGATTTATTAAAAATATAGTACTATAGTTTTATAATGTCAAAATTGGAATATTGTAGTCTGATATGGTATCACACGTATAATTGTAATATAAATGATTTAGAATCTGTACAAAGGCGTTTTCTGAAATATTTATCGTACAGAAATGATAATCAGTTTCCTCCCATAGGAATTGAATAAAACACTCTGTTAAAGCAATTTGGTTACCTCTCATTATTGCAGCGTAGGATAAATATGTCCATATTGTTCCTGTACAAATTACTACATAATATCGTTGATTGTTCTTTTATTTTTAAGTCAAATAAATTTTTTTGTTCCACGATTATCTGCTCGAACATATATAATTTTCTTTAAACTTTGCTAGAACAAATTTATTAACTAAATCACCCGTACATATTATGTGTAATAATGTTAATGAACTCACTATTGATGTTGATTTATTTAATATTATATACCCTAGACTAAGACAACTTCTGTATAATTCGAAATAAATTGAACATTCTTTATTACTTGTTTTGTGTAAGACTTTGTGTTTATGATGTACTTTCAAATTTAAAATCTGTTATTTCTTTATAAGATACATGTTATAATGTTTTATTATATTGTCCTGTTAATAATTTGTATAACTGTTTTCGTCGTACAAACGTTAGCGTACAAAATTCTTAGAGTTCCGGCAAGCAATATAAATGGGTAATGTTATAATATGTAATTTGCATTTATTTTTTATCAAAATGCTATTTTTACTAGAAACTTACTGGAAATGAAACATTATTTCTACATTTTTTACTGAGAAATTATTATTTTACGTGACTATAATTAAAAATTGTATTTTTTCGGCTAGTTTCTTATAAAATCTCGAAACAATTTCCTTAGTAAGGTTAACGACTTAACGAGTCAATTATTCTCCAAATTTAATTTTTAAATAGGTGTTTCAAAAAAAAATTTTTTTTGTACAAATGCGAGAGAAAAATCAGCTGACGCCGGAGTTCTCTCGCATTTGTACAATTTATCTTGGTAGTAATTCCTTAATTACACGCTTCTATAGCATCACTTTTCAAATTTTTTTTTATTAAGAATATGATTGTCGTGTTCCCGTCAGACAAAAATCATCTTGAATAATACCGCAGTGTCCTTCCAACCTTTATATTAATATATAACACACATAATGGTCTTTGGTTTGTCTTCCATCGCTTCGCTGGACATTTTTCTTGGCATTCTTGAGCTCGGTGTGCTTTCAGCTGCACAGTGCCCACAATGGGCAGAAAACAGAGACAGTTCTGTATGCGAGGTAGGGACAAAGGCGCCATTATCGTCGCAGGAGCGCCACGACGCCGCACGCCGCCGAGGCCCGTTCACAATGAGCTTTGTTTCCCACTCGCACACAGCGACGGCGCTGCATTCGTCCGCCGTTGTTGCGTTGCCTTGTTCCCAACAACGAAAGAAATTTTTGCTTTTAGCTAGAATAGAAATGTGAGGTTCTGCTTTATTTTTGCTATTATTATTATTATGGAAGCTATTGTGAATGTTGGTGATCAAATGAATTGAAATGCCTTATTGTTGTTAAATTTCAGGTAATAAGAATATGTGTTTCGAAAATTTAAACTGGGTTAATGCTAAACATTGGCTTGAACACTTTTCAAAAGTATAAATAGGTAGCATAAAATTAAAAATTAATATATTAAAATTTGCTAATTAAATGCACAGAACAATAATTAAATAATAGTAAAAAAGTACAGATATTACATCAAATGCTTAAAAACTTCAAAAAATTAAATATTTAACTGTCTAATTTTGTGTTACTTTAAAAAGTTAAATACGCATACTCATATGTGGGTAAATATGTAATAATATACATATATCTCTATTCATGGAAAAATATTTCTTAATAAATTGTGCTCCTAATTTTTACCTCTCGCTAAGAGAGGATTTTAGTGAATAAGCACGTTTTAAGGACCCTAGAATCCGATTATAACATTTTTACGAGGATGTCCGTATGTGTTTGTAGATGTGTGTGTGGATGTGTGTGTTTGGATGTTGGATCCACAATTTCTCAAATACTATAAGACTTAAGACATTTTTAACTACGGATTCCTCAATCTAACAATAATGGGAAGAGTTGATTAAGTTTTGGTAACAATTGGACAACCGGAATTAGTAGTTACAAGAAAAAAATCATCTAAATATTATTTATCGAAAATTTATGTAAATACTTATATTAAAGAACGTTAAATTCTTTATTCGATAAATTTAAATTCATTATTATACGAGTATCTTCTATAAATTTAGAGATTAAGAAATGCATATAAAATAATTTGATGTAAAAAAATCTCAGATCAAACAACTTCAAGACAAGAAATTCAAATGTTTGTAATTGACACATAAATGTCACTGTCAAAAATATTTGTATGCCATTGTGAAAAATATTTGTACATCATTATGAAGATTATGAAAAAAAAAGAAAAGTCAACAACGCAAAAGAATATACGTAAAAAAGAATACAAAAGGAATAAAGAAAAAGAAAAAGGAAGTAGAAAAAGAAAATTTCAGGATATTGAATATAAAGAAAATGTATGTATTGTATATAATTTATATTAAAATGTAGTGAGACATGAATATATGTGTTTGTATTTAAAAATATTTTTCGTTTTATGCGTACAACCAGGTAAAATATCTGGCGAGAAGTTATGTGCTGGCCACATCAGATTTTTTAATTCAGGTACTAAGTCAGTGATTGTAGAAAACCAGTTGCATTGCTTGAATAATTGCGTAATTTTAATTTAATACCATTTTGCCTATAATAAATTGTATTTTTGGAAAAATAAAATACATCATTTTGAAGATGTAAAATAATAGCATTTTTCCTCAATTTCCTTTGTAAAGAAAACATCCGGTACCTATCAGTATAGAATAAAAAATGTTAGATGTTCGAATTTCAGTAACCTTCCCCTACGTGATTAGAGATTAGATAATTTAATTATTTGAAGAATTTTATTCATTGCTGATTACGCTAATCTCTGATACTGATGTACCTGGATACTTCAGTAATGAAAATATTGTCACAAATATTAAAACATTTTAGTCCTCATAAAGTTTTTTCTAAACGTTACAACTTTCCAATGTACTGGGCGAATCACTGAAACGGGACAATTTCAAAAATTCATAAAACAATAAAAAATATTTTAAAAAAATTATTGATGAAATTATAATCTACATGAGTGAAATTTTTGTGTATGTGCACAATCATTCATTTTTTGATAATATTGGTCGAAAGGTGGCATTCAATCTTAAAGTCTCGTTGCAAAGCTGCCTATAACATTGCGCAGTATTGCAAGCAGTATTGCAGCCACTTTACCTTGAATCCTTTCTTTTAACGCCTGGATGGTTCTTCGGCGGGAAGGGTGATAGGGGGTTATTTTGAAACACTTTTGTTTTTAGGTTAGTTAGGAGAATGGGGTAGCCTGGGAATATCGCCGCTCCGACTGATAAGATGACCATGTATGTAATGCGCTTTGACGGTAAATGCGCGTTGTTCGCCCGACCTAACATCCATGGTAACTAACTAACTAACTACTAATTTCCCGGTCTCTAGAATCACAATATTAATGTTTTAACCCCCCTCCCCCGCTATTTTTCCTGCAGCGGTGTTCCCAAATCGTCTTGTTTCACTGACTCACCCTGTATAATTTTCATACATCTACAGCTTTAACTAAAATTCAATATTATATTATATTATATAACTTTTGAGTCTGCTTTTAAAAATTTGGAACGTATTGAAAGTTGTTCCTGTTATTTGATAAACTCTCTTTTTGAATGCGGGTAAATGTGAAAGGCACATTGCGGACTTAGAGTCTCCAGGCGCCGGATTTGAATAATTTTCGCATATATTCCTCTGGGCAGACAGACAACGTCGTAGGGTAGTGATGGCTAGAGCGCACGCACGCATACGACAGATAATTAGTTACATTTACGGATTATTCCAATATTTTACTAAATGGAAGCGTGTTTTGGCAACGTGGATTCATAGAGACAAACAAATTAAGACAAAGATTATATAAATATAGGTAGGTTTGTTCCAACATACAATCAAATCAGTACGGAACTGTCCGTCGCATGCGCAGTTCTGTACTGATGTGATTGTATGTTGGGACAAACCTAATATTATTTTTCTTTACGAGGGCTGTTTTTTTTTTATTTCGAGCTACGTTTTGATTCCAAATGAATTAGTGATGCACGCGAGACGAGACGAGACGAGATATATAAAATATCGATCTCGTCTCGTTTTCGGATCTGTAATCTCGATCTCGCTCTCGTTCTCGCAATTTTTTTTTGGGTCTCATCCTGTTCTCGCACGAAAGTCTCGCGAGAGTCTCCCTATAAAAATAAGCGCTTGCGCACTACGTATTTACGTAACTATTTAACTACAAGAGACAAGTTCGCACCAATGGCACCGTTTTCCATGTATTTGCAGTCGTATAACTATAATAAAGAGACGAAACACTAAATTCTGGTCACCAAATTTTCAATACGAACATAATGTTTATTGATTTACGGTCACCAGAAAATGTGATAAATTAGTAAATAATTTAATTTACCTCTAAAATATCCAATTTATCATCAAATTGTGATCTCTAAACTATTTCAATAAGAACACATTCTGCCATCGCAATAAATAAACGAGTTAAACAGTGAAAAAATTTTTTTGTAACTAAAAGTATCTACACTTTTTCATTAAATATATGCCACTATTTAAGTAAGATTAAGTCATAACAAACCGCTACACTGGTAACCCGCTGGCAACAATTCACTCCGCTTCTCTCCATGTGGGCTCTCATCGACGCTTAATATAACATCCTTTACTTTTCAGTGGCGACAAGAGTTTTATAAACCGTGGTTTTAATTGTAGTGAATTAGGGGCTGAAATATTAGAGAAAATTAGTTCTATTGGATGCAATACCGACCCGGGTCAGCAAAACCACAACTAGTTAATTAACACCTTCAGCTACGCGACCTCATTGAAATAATAAAATTTGAATAAAAATATCTAATACCTTCTCTACTGATTTTAGAATAAGGTTAATTTGTCCAGATTGAAGTACCTCTTCTATACCAGCACTCAGTTCTCAAAACCTTCCGTACCTATTCGTCCTCACAATTCTCCCAATCCCCACGTAGAGTATGGGCACAAGGCACGAGTATACTCGTACACTACAAATCGCCTGTGCGACACGCGACCAACCACGGCTTGCTTGATTTATGTGCGCGGAATTAGTCCACGCGGAACTTTCTTACTAATTATATCCACGCAATAAACGTCCCACGTCGTTTTTACTGCCTATAAAACTGTTAGCATTATATTTATAGCATTACCAACTTCACGAATGGACTCTATCTACCCCACGAATATTTATTGTTGTTTGTTTGTTATATTATTTTTGTAATGTGTTTGGTGAAGTGATATGAGAATTAAATGCTATTAAATTTGTAGGGTGAATCACGAAATGGCACAACATAGCATAAAATAAGCTTTTGAAATGAAATAGTGTATAAAAGTTACATGACCTAATGAACAAATAGTATTGACTTCCTATTATATGGTTCCTTGTATACACAATATATGTATGTAAGATGTGTTTGAATTTTCCAGAACAAAATTTACATACCTAGTTAATTTTTATAATAATATGTAATGTATTATTATTGTATCTACGGTACAAATATGTCATCATCATTACCGATATCTACGTACAAAGCAGATTGGGACACCCAGCAATGGGTAATATGGCGTAATGATTTTTTCCTTCCCAATGTTCGGCATTGTAAGACATGGGTTGCTGTGGGATGTGCGTTGGATGTTATAATCAACGAGAACAGTCGGCTCTCGACTGCTTTACTTCTTATCATATCCTCCGTATATATTCCAACACTTTAGAAATTTAGAAACCATTGATTTGGAGATGCTAATCTGTTGTGCAAGCACTTTAGGCACTCGCCCTTGGGTTTGGCCCTCTGCTATAGGGTTTTTCTCGCAATTCGCCCAAATCTGGAACACCGCGTGTTGTCGCCATATTACAAAATACTGAATTACACTACATTACTTGTTTGTAAATTAAACCCAATGGTAGTCAATAAGATTTTGAATTTTTTTTATGAGGTCTCGTGGCCGTGTGCTTGAGTGTCAGGTCGCGAATCTGGGGAACCGGGTTCGATTCCGACCGACGCCAAAAATTTCAAATCTTAAATGGCACAAAATTGATTCCTGTGGTGCACTCTCCACGCCAACAGTGAGTGCCCGTGAGGTGACGCAGGTAAGCGCTGGCACGGTATAAATATTTCATCATTACCGATATCTGCGTACAAAGCAGATTGGCACACCCATCAATGGGTAATAAGCCGTGATGATATATTTATTTATTTATTTTTTTACAATAATACGCTTCAGCATTTTTTCCTTCCACTTATTCAAATCTTCCAGCCATTCTTCGTTTGGAATACTTTTCATCAAACATGAGTTGCAGTATAGCCTAAAGTCGCACATTGCCAAATTAAGAGAGTAAGGCGGATGTTCTTCTTTTACTTTTATATTTTTCTCCGTCAAAAGTTGATTTTTGTTATACTTATGGACGGTTGCAATAACGTAAATACTAAACTCGGCTTAAATTGACAATATTGCATCGAAATGGGAAGTCAAATGAATGGGCTATATGGCCATTTTTTATTTTTCCATTTTATGATTCTTTACAAAAAATAAAAATACCCATATTTTTTTATCGCTTAATTATTGGTAATTCCGGAGAAAAACAACAATAAAGTTTTGGAGAGGGGATATGTGATGTCACGTAGGAGAATTACAATTCATTCGCTAAAAATCATCAATCATAGAATCATATACATTTGGCAAATTATTGGAATCTGCTTTTAAGAACTCAGGTTCCATTTTTAAAATGATGTCTGTAAACAGTCTTCGTAATCCATATGAGTTTTATGGTTTGGAGGTCCATGTCATATGATATAACATTGACACTTCAACGCAAATCAAATTTACACCAAAACAATCTGTTGTGTAATACCAAAAATTCGGATAATGAAATTCCCACTTTTAGCTTTGTAAACTGCTCTCTCATTCTCCTAGGTGACGTCAGAGTTATGGCGGCGTTACATAAATTTTAATTTCAAATACTAATTTCAGTGAAATTATAAGATAATATATAGTTTTTATCATTATTATTGGTAGTCACAATGGTTAATTTTTATACTTTATTTCATTCAATTCGACAATGGTCATATAGCCCATTATAATATTTGCTCTCAAAATTTCGACATGCAATTTTTGGTTTAAGTCTAGCTTAAAATTTAAACCTTTTTAGTGACCCTAGCATACAATCAAGCCTGTTATCAAATATATACCAAGTGTTAAATTTTGAGCGCATTTTATTTATTTTAATGAAAACTAGGTGAAAAAAATTAATATATTTTTGAATAGAACTGTAATGTACATTTGACCAGTGATGCTTGAGGCTGTATTTACACTTTCTCTCAAAATAATATTTCATTATTTCATTATGTTCTATTTCCATTTAATTGTACCTCAAAATTCATTTATCATTGTAATCCATCTGAGCACTTTTAGCACTTTGCATAAATAAGATTTTATCCCACATATAAGCACATTTAATATGAATGTAATTTTGATGAAAAATCCCCACATTGTGCGGTAGTATCCCGGTTCCATTTAGCAGACACCATTCATCTTTCACGGACACAATCCTTCTTCCACTTACTCTGAAATTTCAACGTCTAACACTCCTCTCAGATCTAATTACAATACTCCGCATTGAGTCGTTATGGCGCGAATAGCGAATAGCTTCCATTTTGTCACCAAAATCCAGAATCCGGCACGCAAACAGATGACGCGACGATATATCAATCGTGATCGCGCCATTAACGTCACATCTTGAGATGCATACGCGAGGGATTCATCACGATTCTAATATCACCTAAGTTCTACAACAGAATCTTCAACATGGGACAAACCAACAGACGTGAAGATTCATCTGCGCCACCATCCCGTGTGTCACAGATCTTAATACCACGCATTAATATGTCGTCGTAAGCGCGAAATCAATTTATTTCCACGTTTCGTGATGAAACGTCTTATTATCGCGGCGCCAGGGTGAATTTATCATTTAGATGAGTGGGTTTAGCCTCAGCGTATGACAAGAGAGGCATGGGGTGAGGGGTGTTGAATGCGATTCATGTGGAATTGGTGTGATAACGACATCGTGGAATGTGAGGTTTGATTTTAACGCCTGCTGGTATGCCGGTACATAGACGGTGTGATGGTGGAGCACAAATGAGCTTTCAGGAGCATACATACAAGCATCAAGGGAATATTTATAAAATCTTATAAAATTCTCTAAATAAAATTAAGTACCACTATAACTTGCTAATATGTATACATATGATATAAATAATAATAATAATAATAATAATAGTAATAATAATAATAATAATAATAATAAGAATCGGTAATTATGAAATATTTGCACCGTGTGGGCGCTTACCAGGCGTCACCTCACGGGCACTCATTGCTGGCGTGGAGAGTGCATCGATATCTGTGTACAAAGCAGATTGGTACACCCAGCAATGGGTAATAAGCCTTGATGATATATTTATTTATTTTATTTATAATAATAATAATAATAATAATAATAATAATAATAATAATAATAATAATAATAATAATAATAGGTAAATAAATAATTTTTGATCTATTATTTAAAATATACGAAACTGATGTTTAATAAACTTTATACCCTGAAGTACTTTTAGAAAATTATTCTCAATAAAGTTGCCAGGCAACAACTATTAAAACATATCTAAATTGTGATTTATGGATAAATGAAAAACAACACAACAAATACGATAAATCATATTTTTTGAACACCACCAACACTCGTAGCTCTTATAGTTTTTGAGAAAACAATAGCGGACAAAATCAAATTAACGGCCTGTATACCCTCAAATTTTTTACACCCAGCATAATAATTTTAATTTAATTTTTTTTTATTTTAATATTTAATTAATATATGGGCTATGGGGTCGTTAGATTATGTACAAGTACAATAGATGACCGGGTCTGATTCGAACGGCCCAAGTTCGATTACAATTATTTTTAGTTTTCAAATACAGTGTATTAAAAAAAATCCTAACTCGGAGTAGGCTATGAACAAAGAAACGTATGACTATGTTTACACGTATAGCAAAATAGTACTTTGACTTGTCTTTGACTTTCAAAAGGCGACTTTTGCCGTTGTGTAAACACTCTCGCCTATTACTTTTCTTCCTAAAGTCAAGTCCAAAATAAAATAGACTTGACTCATATAAGTGACTTTTAAAAAGTCGTATGAACCAACGAACGAAACATACTTTACTTTACTAACAATGACATCTAGTTTTCATCCACAAATTCTCGAATTTTAAAATATTTTATGCGATTATTTTTTAATCTACTTCGCATCCAATATGGTTAAATAGGTAACTTACATCACACGTATTATAACCAAACTTTACTTTGCTGTCAAAGTCAAAGTTGAGTGAAGGACAAGTAACAAACGTAAAATAATGTATATTTGACCTTATGTGTAAACGCACCATTAAATTGACTTTTCATAAGTCGCCTTTTGAAAGTCAAGTCAAAGTAATTTTTTCTCATACGTGTAAACATAGTCTATGTCAATTTAAAAGTATTTTAAAAAAATTGATATCCATGCAAAGAAATCAAAGCTTTTCGTCTTGAATCTTAGTTTAGAAAAAAAAATAAAATAGAAAACGGCGAATGGCAATATACTTTATCCTTCTTTATTATCTTTTCTCCTTAAAATTACATTTCAAGATCAATTTTGACAATTTGACTTTTGAATTGAATATTGATCAGACATACGTTTCTGTGTTCATAGCCCACTCCGAGTTAGGAATTTTTTTGAATACACTGTAGCATAAAAGTGAACATTGCTGTGCTTTCTCCATTTTGGCACACACATAGAAATTGGTAATACGCCGTGATGAAATATTTATATTTATTTTCAATTAATACTAAAGTAATAGAACGAAACATAATAGGGGAGTATTATAAAAATAAGAGATACGTACTTTTTATTTTTTCTATAAAGTATGATTTGCTGCGAAAAAAATTATTAAATATTAAACACCACCGGAAGTACGTATGCGGCCCTAGAGTATGTTTCTATGGCGCAGAGACAAAATATAATTGAACTAAAATATCCTATTGGCATTTGTTATGTGACATTCAAAATTGTCAGTTTACTGTATTTAACATTTTAGTTTATTGTGAATCATTAAACGTGTATTCCAAGATTCTCTTTTCGACATTTTTGTTTTGTCACTTTGCCGGTGTGTAAACTTTACGTATATATAAAATTAGAGTTTATTTTTAGTAAGTTTTCTTACGTTGAAATATAATATTCCCAGGGCCGGATACGTCATAACCGGATTTTTATGTGGTGACCGTTTTGAACATGTAATACTTTTAATTTCGATTTTTAATTACAAGATAATATAAATTTGACTTTTATATTTACTATCAGGCGCCTTACTTGATATACTTTTAGTATACATTATCAAAACATTTAAATTTTATTTAGTGATACTCCCCTATTAGAATCTTTGTAAATAATACGAACCACATGCCAATACAATTGTCTTTAAATAGATTCTCTTTCTTGATTTTTTTCTTATCAAAATAATGTTTTATAACTTAAAAAACGTCAATTACGCATAACGTATGCTGTATTTTTTACGCATCAATTTAAATAGATATTTCAGTGATTTTAACAAAATATTAATGATTATGTATCTTGCTATGTAAAGTTGAATCTACTGTATACTATTTCAAATGAATAGTGAATAAATCATGTGTAATAGCAAATGATTCTTAATAACATCAATAGCTATGAGAAATGAAATCAATTTAAAGTGTAAAAGACCGATGGCGTCTGCTCCTTGCTGTCTGTCATGAAACGAATCAAGCACCGCACAATCAGTTTAATTTCCTGCAATGTATCAGCTACAGAGCAAGAACCGGACGATAAAATCAAATAATAATCATCACAAACATCCGAACCAATCACATTCCTTAAATGCACTGCAAACAACCGCGACAAACCTATCAAAAAATTAATCCCTCTGCCACGAGCGATAAAACCCCAAATATAATGCTAAATCGGGTCGCTATTAATTGCAGACGGTTTCAATTTCAGTCGGTAATGCAGAAACCTTTCAGGTGGTCGGGCGTTAGATTAAATCGTGCCGAAGAAACCATTTTATTTTATAATTAAAGAAACCCTCGAAAACGCCTGCGTTTGATGTAACAGCAATGTAATTATTAACGAGTTTGTAGAATTATTTTGTAACTCCTGTTGCAGAGTTTGCCGTCTTTTATTTCCCTAACTGTTGTACCCACCGCTACAGTCGCGTTTGATTTCAAATGGATTGTGATTTTCCGCACGTAAATATGTTTGTGAGAAGTAATTAATAGTTGCTGATTTTATCAATAACATGCAGAATACTGAGAAATTGTTTATGATGTTTTTGTTCGCACACTAAAAATTTAATAGACTTAGTTTGGCAGCTGTTTCCCCATATTGAACATGTTAATAGGAAAAGTCTGTAACTAATTTCATAATATAAAAGCATCTGTACCGAAGGTTCGGTAATTTTGCTAAATTTAATTTGGATTCCTGTAAATGAAAATTTAAATTGAAACCGAAGGGAATTATTTCTTATTATACTCGTAATTATTATACTTACTTTTAAAACTAAGAGTAGTATATTTAAAATTTTCTTAGTACGATCTATGCTTCTGATTGACCATGTTTTAGCCGACAGCCACAGAGAAGTGGGCGCCGGACATCTGGGCGATAAAATAATAAAGTTGTAGAATTGTGCAAGATCCGCTTAGAAAAATTAGAGCGTTACTTTTAACTAATTTTTTTTGCCTGTTACAAAAAGATCCACCAAATTGTATACCTATGTACCTGCTAAGCATGTAAATTTTTCATGTTTCTCTGGCCCAGATGACAGTTTTCACTTAAGGGGGGGTTTCGAAAAAGCGACATGAAATAATATCGGCCAGACTATGAACTATTGTATTTTTTCTTATAAAATGAACCAACAGAGGGCAATTGGATGGTTCTCGTCTATACGAAGATTCGTGCCTGAGATGAAGGAATGAACGTAAACAAAAAGATAAGAGATTCTTCAGGTCAACTTTTACCCAGCGCCTGGGGTTTTATAACTGGCAAATAAAAGCTTTTATAACCAGCGACGCAGCAACAGCAAACTATTCATTTTTGTATCATTTCACTTTTAATGTATGATTTCATAATATGCGTATGGATTAGAGGTATCGTGTACTGTAAGCACAAAAATTAAGATTTATGAAACAATGATTTGCAGACCGTATTGAGTTAGTTGTATTTATTACTAATGAATTCCGATTAAGTTAATCGGCTCTGTTTTGCAAATTGTAACTCTCTAGTTAATTCCTTTATCAACAAACTGGTTAAAAATTTGGACCAATGAAGTATGTTGCTATATGTTTAACAAGAACATGGATTTTTAGATTTCATATCTAAATATATTGGATACATTTTTTTACCATTGGTTACAAAATAGGCCTGATTGACTAATTTAATTTAATGTTATCATAAAACAAAAAATATATATCTTATTTCCGCATATATGAGAATAAAAATGAAAAATATATACCAGAGGTGTTCAATCTTTTGTACTTACGTAACCTACTTTCGCATACCAAGTTGGCGATCGACAGAAAATAAATTGGAAGAAAATTATATATATATATATATATATATATATATATATATATATATATATATATATATATATATATATATATATATATATATATATATATATATATATATCGTGAGTATTTTTAACGTGAAACATAGGATTTGCAATATCTATAGTAACTAAATGACTCAATAAGTATAATTACTTTCTGTCAAATTATTTCCTTTCACATATTCATGATGATGCCTTTAAGATGAAAACTATGTTTAAAATGCCAACTGAGTGAAACATTAAAATCTTTTAAATTAAGAAATAGGTCAACATTTTATTGGAGTTTATGAATATACATACAATGGAAATATTAAATAGGGGAAGCCAGGTAGAAAGGCAAAACCTTGAACGCCAATTTTCAAATAATTAAACTACTTTACCGACACTACTACGCTGTTGACATCTATGATCGGAACGTTGAACTATTTCTGGAGGATCTGACATTAAATACCGACGGTTTTGGTGTTATTTTTGTGGCGATTTTTAGCTAATATACAAAAATATCTACTATGGAAATCGTATATTACTCTATATTTTTGTGTTTGCTATTTCCTGAATGTGTTTTTGTTTTATAATATCAAGTCTTAAGTCACATTTCAAATATTTTCTCTTATGTGCGTTGCATTTCTTCAACCAAAACACATTCAGGAAGTAAAGACAACAATATAATTGAATTATTCTTAGTTTTATTGCCTCTTCTTCAAACAGAAAACTGAAAAATCGTTCCCAAAAATATATTTTTTTGCTTATGCAATTTGCACGACTCAAACGCCCCCTAACCATTGCCCACTTCACTACCGCCCAGCTGAGTATTGCTCATTGTAACTCTCTAAGTTGTCCATCGTCCAGTTGTCCGAAAGAAGACTACTGCCGTTCTTGGGGTAATATTGTTATACATACCCATTGTTACTAATGAGATTAAAAGAAAAAATCTTATGTGGCCAGCACATTGCCTTCCGTCAATTCTATGTATTTTGCACAAATTCCATACAGATCACTGGAAATGACTCTATATTTCGATAAAAAATTGTAACACGAACTTTTTCTTTAGCTTTTCCTATTCGTTGGAGGTCGTTATACTTGATTTTCTTCTTCCACTTATGTCTACTTTGCGTATCGTCCTTCATTCATTTTCTTTTTCCTCTTCCGCAATACAATCCTTCCATCTTCTCTTTGGTCTTCCTCTGTTTCTTCTACCCTCTACTACTAAGCTGTTCATTCTTATTCCAACATATTCTTCATCTCTCCTCATGACATGTCCATATCAATGTAATAGTCTCTCTTGTATCTTTCTAGAAGCTTGTATTACTGGAAATTCTCTTATCCTCGCATTCCTTAAATTTTTTCGTGTTCTACGAATATACTATGTAAATTGGGCGGGCGGGCGTGCGTGCGTGCGTGCGCGCGTTCGTGTGTGTGTGTGTGTGAGAGAGAGAGAGTGTGTGTGTGTATGTTGTGTGTGTCTGTGTGTGTATGTACCTTCCACTCAAACTCAAATACTATCATTCAGAATATTCTAATAGATTTTCTTCAAAAAATACCTTTTTTCAAGATTTGTGTTATTATACAAATTAAAGATTATTAAATTTTCTACAGATTTGCATAAATATTTTTTCTATATATTTTATGGATAAATTTATAAAATTATCTATAATTTTAATCCCGGAGCCTACACTTTAACAAAACAACAAAACTCCTTGGTTATACAGTTCATATCTCGAATGTATGTAACTGACAGCTAAATATCACTGTCAACGAACTAATCATCAGTCAAATTAATAATAGTAACGTTTTAAAATATATAAATAACAATAAATAAATTTGTAAGCATGTATATTTAAATTAATGAAAATTAAATAGCGGGAGGTTTGGTGTTGGCCACATCAGATTTTTTAGCTCTAAAAAAGTGTAAACAAGCTATTCGAGAATAAAATATTCCTTAATATTTATAATTTTTTCAATAAAAACTGCAATTGAGGATACTTCCGGTTGACCAATTATAACAAGAATCTAATCGGCTCTTCATATGCATATAAGGAAGAGAAATGCGAAAGAATTATAATTTTTTGTTGGAGTTGTCGCACGCACGCACGAACGCATCGTAAAAATACTAAAATCGTATTCTAGGGACTTTAAACCGTACTTATTCATTAAAAACAAACCTTCGAATTTTTTGACCAAAGACAATACCTTCCTTATCTAAAGGTATGACGGAAGGTAAAAAGAAAAGATAATGATGTAAGAATTGTTTATTTCAACATACTCGTTATTCGCATATAAATTTATTAGACTGAGATGACATGAACCCACGAATCTGCAAAATTATTTAAGAAAAATGGTACAACCTAATAGCCAAATATTTTTAAATATAAGAAATCTATCCAATAGAAACATAAAATACACGCAGATTTTCAAATTGTATGCTCAACTAGCTCAATCGTACGATAAATTTTATGCAGATCGCATATTGTCGTCAGAAACTATAAAGGTGTACTGTTCGTCGTTTGATAGCCGCACACACGGGACGACTCAATAATCGCATCAAACCAAATAATCGTATTTATCGTCCGATAAATCAATACATCTCTGGACCGTTTAAGTCTCCAAAAGAGTGGGAAGGGTGTGTCTTCTCCTACAATCCTCGTGCGTTTGTAGAACATAACTGGTGAGTACATTCTAAAGTTTTGAGGTAGCCCCAGCTACCTTTTTGGATTGAAACTATATGTAACCCGAAGGTTGAACAATTCATCCTTTTTAAAAGCTCGATGTACTAATCACAGTTTATATGGTTGTTAAGAATGCTTTATAGTGATTTATATGAAACTCTATATGAAGACATTGCAAATTCCTTGAAAAGTATATAATTACTGTTAGGATTCAGGAAAAATAATAAATTATATATAATAATAAATTTATTCGCTTAAATAAAAGCATATACATAAATAAAATGAAATATATTGTAAGTTACATAATTTTAGGTGATGTCTGGTAAACAACGGTACGAATGTCATCCTTACGATATCTGTGAACAAAGCAGATTGGCACACTCAGCAATGAGTAATATGCCTTGATTATATATTTATTTCATTTACTTATAAAATAAAATACCTACCTATGTATTCATAAAAGTTTACGTTCACTGGTTATTGCTTCATTTTGTTCAGGGTCTGAAGGAATATATTTATTCAGTTTCTTTGGATTTTCTTGTAGTAGACAAGGCAAAATTAGTATCGCTGTGTCAAATAGAAGATGAAGAACAATTCTCTATCTTCTTCTGGTGTATAAGTATTGTTATACAAATATTTCTTGTTTTTTCAATTTTTACTTCGAGTATTTTAATCTTTAACTTTACACACCATTTGCTATGCAGATTTATAAGACTATGTCTACCTTTTGATGTATGTTTCGACATCTATTAATTTGAAGAGGGCTAAGGACGGACATATATCCGAAACCGATTCCCAATTTACGTAATAAATAAATTTTTCTACTGTACTTGGCTCTATCCATAGAAGCACCTACTTAATTTACTTACAGTGCAACACAGATGCCAATAAGTAACTTGAATCTGCCCTACCAAAATTACCTACCTTTTTCTTACCGTCTTTCGTCCTTCCTACCCTAAATCAACTCAAAGGAAGATTCAACGACTCAGTTGGAGATTCGCATCTTCCTTGTTTTTACCCCAAAACTTTACACTTTATAGGAGTTCTCTAGAAAATTATTGCCATACTGTCTCTTTCTGTGATATTTACAACGTTTGAAACAAAGTTCTTGTAAAAACTAATTGTATACGATATCGAATTATTGAGACTGAAAGTTGAAGTTGAATAATTTAAATTTATTGAAAATAATACATCTGTTTTTTAACTAATACCTACAATACAATACAAATTTTATTAAATTGTACTAATTCTTTGGAGCTACAGAAATATCACATTTTGAATTATTTATTTTTTTCATCAATAACAAATATAATTTACTCCATATAATAAAACTAATTTGCATAATAATGTACATAAAAAAACCTGTTACATTATATAGAAAATAAATAAAAAGGATTCTATACAAAAAGCAACCTCGTACATTCATAGTGCTGCCAATAAATAGATTTTATTTCTATATAATGTTAAATAATGATACAATTGTTCAACACAATACATAGAAACACTGAAACGTGACGAATTATGCAGGAATAATGCACGGCTATTGTGCAGGAAAAAATGTTATAATGCTGTCATTTGACGGTGTAAAAACCAAAGAATAGAACAATTATTTCATACATTGCGATATGTATAAGTGTAAATAAAATGTCATGCATAGAATAGATCAAATTTGTTGGTAATAAATTAGAAAAATATCTGATGTGGCCTGCACATAATCTGTTTATTTATTTATTTATTTTAATTTATTTAATTATTTATTTATTTATTTTAATTTATTTATATATTTATATATATATTTATTTATTTATTTATTTATTTATTTATTTATTTATTTATTTATTTATTTATTTATTTATTTATTTATTTATTTATTTATTTATTTATTTATTTATTTATTTATTTATTTATTTATTTATTTATTTATTTATTTATTTATTTATTTATTTATTTATTTATTTATTTATTTATTTATTTATTTACTTATTTATTTATTTATTTATTTATTTAATTATTTATTTATCCATTTTAAATACACTACGGCTGCATACCTTGAGAGAGTACGGCTCCACTTGCGCGGTTTAACGAACATGCACGGCCGCAGTAATATATTGTTCATTTTTACTTGGGAACATGCTACCTCTTAATTTTGGATACTGACATCCATTTACAAAAAAAAAAAACATTTGTTAGTTGTGATAGGTATGTCTTAAGATTTATTAATTAGAATTATTTACAAGTAAGTACTCGTATATATTTTTAAACATATTTACTAAGATACCTTAATCTGTTACCAAAAGTAATATTTTTATTAATTCCTCGGCATTTCGTATCGAATTCTTGGAATATCTGATATGTTTTACAAGACTAAAGTACTGATTTTGAAATTTATTCAAACTGATTTTAGCTTTCAATAAATATTTTTTGTAAACGTACCACCTTATAAACATGCAGGAATCTCGGCATAAATCATAATTTTATTTATAACAATTTTTACCAATAATTCATTTATAACAATTTAAAAGATATTGTAGAAGATTTTAAAATAGTTATTTACGGTACAAGGGAGATTTTCGTGTAACTTTCGTGGGTAAAATAAGTTTCCGTGTAGAGTAGCTGCAATAGTTAAATTAACAGTTTCTTGTAGTTCATCCAAGGGTTCCTCGATGTATTCTATATTATGTATTGTATTTTAGAAAAAAACTCGAAATGAAATTTGAGAAATTTCAATATCTTTATAACAAAGTTCTGTCTTAAGGTGTGAATCTCAAAGATTACTAATTTATCTTACTGATTTGTCAAAGATAAGTAGAAATTGTCATATGCTTTTAATTATTAAAAATTAGTATTTTTGTGGTGTTTCTACTCTCGGTGGTGAACATGTAATAAAAACCATCTTTTTATAAAACCCCTAGACATTATATAAAACTTTACCGGATTATGAAATCTTTGTTGGCTTCGCGTTTTTTCACAATCTGATTAGTTGATTTATAAAATGTCTAGGCATCTTATGAAACGAGTTACAGCTTACTTAGCTTACATATTTTTCAAAATATAACGTACCATAACGTAATCTAACGCACGAAACTCGATCCAAGTTTGCCAGGAGTTTTGTGCGTTAGATTAGGTTATGTTTACCATGTGTTGAGATAAATAAATAATCACCTAGCCGTTTTGTAAAACAGCTAATCAGATTTTAAATTAATGGTAATAATTTGACTATCTGTCCGCGTTTCAATATGTCTTTTGATATATACATATCAGGAGATAATGATATTTTTGCTTCGGTTCTTTGCAGTGGCGGATTTCCGCACAGGCGCAGGAAACGCGCGCTTGGGGCCTTGTAAATCGAGGGGGCTTCAAATATCAGGTATCAAAATAAAAAAATCTTTAATTTTACTATCATTATTATTTTCCTAATAAAATAATTAATAACTTAATAGTACTCTCTAAATTAAATTGACAAGTGAATAACGCCATCTATGACATATGTTTTGTGGCGGCTTAACGGTCATATTTCAAACCATACGCAAGTTTGCTCTCTACTGACGAGATAAATAAAATAAAAATAAGGTAGTATGGCGTTACAGACCGCACATATCGCCGGTGTATGTAATTTGTTTTTACTGTGGTGCGATACATATCTCCGGCGATATGTACTAGATGTTGACTTTAGTTTCATCTTGTGTACAGATAAGTGACTTTGTAGCTGTTTTCAAGTATCTATCTTTTAGTTTTATATCTGAACTTATTTAGACTCAACCCGTATATACAGGGACTAAAACCGCACATATTTAATTTAAATTGAATACATGGAAGATAAAGTTATGTATACAAGAATTTTAATTGTTTTATTTACCAAAATAACATATGGCATATTCTTGTAATAATAATAACTAAAAACAATTTAAATTTATATTATTTTTCCACTTCATTCCAGGGAACTGTTATTTGCTAATTCAAGAATTTTTTTGTTCAGTCCGATAATCTCATAAAAAATAAACTATAATAATATACATTGCACGAGGTTTAGATTGACAATGAAAAGAAATAAAACGCACGTTATTATAACAAGTTCATGCAAGTTTATACAAATCTCCGGCGATATGTACTATATTATTATAATCTAATAATCCTGTAGAAAAAAAACATTTAAAATGCTATAAGAATCGTTAAAATCGGTCCACAAGTAAAAATTATATACTCTCCGCACATGAAGAATGAAATGACGAAATTTGCTTTTGCATAATATCACCATCTGGTTACATATCGCGGGCGATATATATCGCAATTAACGTGTTAAGAAACCGGAAGCCTACGTTCAACTTTTGTAATTCCCGCTCGATTTTGAGGTCATCACTTTCGGAGTCTATTATAAATGCTATATTTGTGAAAATTATAACTTCTTTGCTTGTAAATTTTCAAAAAAATTCTTTAGTCTTACGGTAACCTAACGCATTAATTTCGCGATAAAATGATTATTAGTTTTTTAGGCTGTATTTGTGAAAAATGTGACATTTTCGCTTGCAAATTTTAAAAAATAGTTTAATGTGAAGTACATTCATTTTATAATTTTTGTAGAATTTAATATTTTTCATGGTTATGCAACTATATATATTATATTCGTATAAACGTAAAATAAAATTATTGAGGATATTCTGGACTAGGTTAAAATTCAAATATGTTTTTGTTGTATTTTTTTATTAATAAACCCTGTTTTCAAATAAATCGTATATGTATTGAATTATTATTTTTTATTAATAATGGCATTGAAAATATTTAAGGGGGGGTTAGGGGGGCCTCAAAATTGAATTGCGCTTGGGGTCTCTTAAGTGCTAAATCCGCCACTGGTTCTTTGTGTTTTCAAATTGCATTTCGACAAAAATTATGCATTTTTTTCTCATGATTTATAACTTAAGTATGCTGGTTTAGACAATGCATCGATTTTTTGAGATGGTTCGACAATGATCTATATATCTCGGCATCACGAACAGTTCTGTTTGTGGGACACATACTTTCTCGCTCCTTACTCGAAAATACTTGTTGGTATTAGTTTCCAAATGATTAAGGATGTGATACGTCTGTGTATTTCACAAACACCATTGTTAATAGGACTACATATCTATACAATTTTCTTGTCACTCATCTTGTTATATTCATTCATCACAACACTTATCCCAAATATCTTGCAGATGTAACCCAATCTTTCCCTGTGAATTCCTCATTGCTTCCATCCCCAATCCACCCCTAGCTAGTTGCGGCGGGGGCGGGTGCACAGCAGCATCCCACAGCCACTGCCACCCCCTCACACTGTCGCATTATTTCCTCGTGCAGGTAGTTATTACACGGCATTGTACAGTTCGCAGAGCCGACAATCACAATGCATGTGTGGACATTGTTCTGATCGGCATTGTGCGGCCAGCACAATCGATTCAGCGCATTGACGAATGTGTTTACTGGGTGTATCTATAACACACCTATTATCCCAGGCCATTCTCTCTGTGAATTGAGCCCAGAGAATTGACATTGTGTAAGCTTTGTTGGTCGTAAGAGGAGTATAGTCTTTATTGATGTGTTTTAGTCAGGATTTGTTATACAAGATAAGTTTAATGTTTAGATTGTTCGGGCATGTGTTTATTGAATGATGGGAATGTAAACTGCAGGTAATAATCGATGTGTTTGCATGGATTGTTTTGTCTCCTGGATATTAGTTCAATAACTATATGCGTTGATAATTACTGCCTGACAAACAATAAACAAATCAGGGTTTACTATGCCTAATTATTCTATATGTTACAGCGGACAACGTTCATCTCAATTATTATATATTAACATTACTAGTTCTATTTTCAAATAAAATGTGTGATATTGTCAGTAAAAACAAATAATAATATAAATATACAGTTTTATTTATAAATAAATATTTACATATGTAACACAGGGTGTAAATGAATATATGAATAAGAGTCGATCTTACAAATTATAATTTTAAAAAAGTATGCCCTTTGGCGCACAGTTGTAGATATATATTATTATTAATAAATTGTTCCAAAGACCTTTTTACCATGGATACATCGATTGATGTGTGATCTCTAGGCTCGGTAATATTATCTCTGCTTAAACTGTCTGTTTGACAGTTATAAAAGAAAAAAAAAACGCTACCGGGCCTAAATAAAGTAACAGTATGCCTAAACTGTTTATATTTAATATATGCTTGGCTCTTTTGCGCCGTTGCTCGACTGCAATATTTAATTATAGGTGTTGAAAATTATTATAAAAACATTGCTAATTGTAAGACTAGATTAGAGGCTAAATTAAAGTTCAATAATACATAAAATTAACTATTCGCATTTCTCATTGCTATTACTACGTTTACAAGCAGTTTTGAAAATGGTTTCAGTTTTCAGTCAAAATTATGCAAAACTGTTTACATGCAGTTTTCAAAACAAGTTTAAAAAATGATCCAAATACTTCGTTTTGCTATTATTCCAATTATTTTTTATACTTCGTACCACTACGCAATAAAACTACACAACTGTCAGTATATTTGAAGGTTAGTAACACAAAGCAACAGAAACGTTATGCTCTGTACGCATGAGCAGTATCGTAACTGAATTTTAAGTGTTTACATGAGTAGTTTTGAAACTAGTTTTCAAGTCCAACCCATGAATTTTAGTTTTGGTTTGAGGTAATTCAAAACCGTTTTGACACTGTATACATGGCGTTTTCAAAACTAAAAACGTTTTAAAAACGGTTTAAAAACTGCATGTAAACTCAGTATATAACTCTCTCGGGTCTCGTTGCCGCGTGCCTGAACGTCTGGTAGCAAGTCTGGGGAACCGACTTCGATCCCAACCGACGCCAAAAGATATATTTCGAATGTTAAATGACACAAAATTGATCCCTGCGATGCACCCTCCACGCCAACAATGAGTGCCCGTTGAGGTGATGCCTGATACACGCCCGCGCGGTACAAATATGTCATCATCATTGTGCTTTAGAAATATATATTTTTTAAGAATTTTTATATTTTTTGATGTATAGGTACAGGGCGAGTCAAGAAAAAAGTGTCAAACTTTGGAAGTAGGTAGTTACTTCATATTAATATAGGTATCTAAAACTATTATAATTACCCCTTAACCTTAAAATTAATTTTAACAAGAACTATGTACGTATTTCGAGAACTAAGACTAACTACTCTGTTTAACTTTCACTTGTTGTATTACTGATGATGAGAACTTAGTTCTCGAAATACGTATAGAGTTTTTGTTAAAATTAATTTTAAGGTTAAGGGGTAATTATAATAGTTTTAGTTAAATTTAACCTTATACTCCATATATTATTAATTTTTAATACAAGTATGAGTAAATAACCGAAAAGATATAATTCGTTTTTATTTGTTTTCGAGTTACAGTGTTTAAATTTTTAACAAAATGTTAAGGATGGATTCATGGATCTTGAGACATATTCTTGCTCGTTTACCATTAGCCAGGGTTGTGCCTGTAATCTAAGCTACGTAAAATACATCATTGTCTACGCGTAGATGTAGTTTACGTAATTAAATGTTGTATATTGTCTACGCGCATTCCATTAATTTTGCTTTAAAATTATTGCTATTACTGATGAATTTACTAGGTATATGAATGCCGTTGAAAGTAGCAAACGTTGTCATTTTATTGAAATAATAAAGCAAGTTATAGTATTTACATTGTAACCAATAGATTACACTAGTTATTGGACTAGGAATCAATTCTGTTGGGTTGCTAACTATTATTCTACATAACAAAAATACGTTCAAAATACGAATTACTCTAATTATAAATAGGGATTCACCAAGCCAAGCTACTTGGCTTGAAATAAAAAAGCTTGGCTTGGCTTGAAACTTCAAGCTTTTTTTAATGTTAGGCTTGGCTTGGCTTGGGGCTTGATGGAAACAGAGCTTGGCTTGGCTTGAAAACTTCAAGCTTTAATTATTTTAGGCTTGGCTTGATTTTCAAGCTTTATCAAGCTTTTTCAAGCCTTTTCAAGCTATTTCAAGCTTTTTCAAGCTTTCAAGCTTTATAAATGCTCATGCGCACAGTAGGTATATAGGTCTTGAAAACCAGTAGTAGTTGTTCGGTATCAAGATTTTAATATAAATATTCGATGTGAATTTAATTAAATATATCGATATACCGATATATCGATGTATTGGAATATTGATGTATCAATATATCGATGTTTCATTGTATCGTAATAATGTACAAATCACGTTTTGTTTTACATAAATTTATTGTGGTACAATTGAAAAATATCTTCTTATGCGTAAAGATAAACAAAACGATAAAATAAAATTTATTAAACTTACACCAAGTGTTTTTTCTTTGTAATTATTAAAATATAAAAATATTGAAATGTATATTTTATTCTTCTATTTTATTTTTAAGAGTAAACAATCAGCATAAAGTTATTATCTTTTATTAAATATTTACCCTTTAATTTTCATGTTTCTTTTATTATTTTCGTTGACTGCATTTATTCAAGTAGGCATATGCGTTAGTTGGACTTTATTGTATTGTATTTTAACTAAAAACTCGAAATGTCCTCCCAACTGTTAAAGTTTGTCATACTATTTAGTTCATATGTACCCTAAATAAACAAAAAAAAAAAAAAAACTCAAGACACCAAATACGCAATAACAGTGTTCAAATAAATACATACATATTTTGGAATGTACAATGGGATGGAAATGGCCTGAGACTGACCTTTTATACCTACTTGAAATACATCTGGAAATCATAAAACCCTACAGACGGAAATTTCCCCGAAATTTTGTTTGTTCGTGACAAATACCTACTCGCCTCTTCTTATGAAATTTCTACTGATTTTTGAGTACAGAATCATGTAAGTTAAATACATGAATATAATTAAAGTAATCATGAGCAAATTCAAATAATACAAAAGTTAATATGCTTAACGATACGAATATGTCGTTATTACTGAAATTTATGAATAAAAGCAAATTAAAAACGTCCAGAACTAGGTAATAAGCCGAGATTATATATTTATTTGCTTATTTATTAACACATATTTTTGGATCAATGAAAACTTGTATCAAGGTAATATTTAAAAGAGAATGCTCTCTTTGTCGGTACATTGTTATTGTCTATTATACCTGTCACGGTTTATTAGGGGTACATTAGGGGTTGAGCTAAAAATAGCACTGAAAATCTTCGAATATAAATATATTCATATACACAAACAGAAATTGTCTCGTCTCTATGATTCGGAAATACCAGAATAACAAAACATTTTACAAAATGAAACTTTAAAATGCAATAATTATCATGATTTATGTAGTCTGTCACTCAATTTACCTTACGGTGTAGAGTATATTATTATTTCTTATAATTTTTATTCTGCAGCAAAATTATCTATTTGTAGCATTGCAATAAATACGAGTAATAAATATTATGTGTTGAAGCTTGATGCTTGGTATTTAAAATCAAGTTAGTTAAAATTTAAATGAATATTGATTATATTGTATCTATATCTATTTTGATTGGATAATATTCTGATATTATCCAATCAAACAAAAAGATCAAACTGCACCTATCTTCCCATCACTCTATAGTTAAAACAGATAGTTGGTTCAGATTGAGAAAATAAGTTAATAATAAAATTATCTATTTGTAGCATTGCCATAAATACGAGTAATAAATATTATGTGTTGAAGCTTGATGCTTGGTATTTAAAATCAAGTTAGTTAAAATTTAAATGAATATTGATTATATTGTATCTATATCTATTTTGATTGGATAATATTCTGATATTATCCAATCAAACAAAAAGATCAAACTGCACCTATCTAAGAATGATGAAGGGTATAGTGTCCTATTTACAAAGTTTTGTAGCATACTGGATTGGCATGTAATGAAGGCTGGTCCTTTTGGAAACTCCAATTCTTAGAAGTTCGCAAAAATGTGGCGAAGCAGTGAGAAAGTACGTTATCACCATAAAATTACGGTTTTGTCGGCCTCGACAACATTTCTTAAGAAAAGCTTGAAAAAGCTTGTTTTCAACCAAGCTACTTGACAGTCAAAGGCTTGGCTTGGCTTGAAAATTCAAGCTTTTTTAAATGTTAGGCTTGGTTTGGCTTGGGCTTGGTGGAACAGAAGCTTGGCTTGGCTTGAAAAGTCAAGCTTTTTTGAACGGCAGGCTTGGCTTGATTTTTCAAGCTTTTTCAAGCCAAGCCAAGCCAAGCTTTCAAGCTTCAAGCCAAGCCCGTGAAACCCTAATTATAAACAAAATTATTGGTTAATTTAAGACAGTTAGTTTATTTACCTGTTAGATGCACTAGTATTTGATAACATTTTTGAACAAACATTGCATAGTGCTTTGTTTTTGTGTTTTAAGTGATTTAACTAAAATTTACCTTTTTAAAATTTTTGTTCGCTTTTCTACCTCTCATTTTACCTAATCAGTGACTCAATGGAGTGTCACGTGTATTTCGCTAGTGCGCATGTGCAATATATATATAATGTTTACATAGTTTACATTGTCTACATTTGACGTCTTTCTTTACATTGTTTACGCATGTAAGTAATCTATCATAAATTACGCGTAGATGCACTACCCTGCCAATAGCGCTTGTAGTTCTCCGGAGATCATCTTAATGTTTCTTTGTGCGAGCATCAACATTCAACATACAATGAATTTGTGCATCTAATGGTTCACTTCTTTTCTGTGCACCTCACTTTTCAAGTAGCTCAACAAACAACAAACAAAGGTCTAATGGATCGAGTTGATATATGCATTATTTGTTTTAACAAAAAAAAAAAATGCAAATCGAAATTTTGACAGCAGCATAATTCGTTTGACATTTCATTTCAATTTTATAATGTTAATTCAAAGAACGATTAAAATATAATTTACTGTGGTGTAACCGGTCATTAAACAATCAATAATGATGACAGGACATTGTTTGATATGTTTGAAATGTGCTAGCCTACTTCACTGTACTTAAGCTCAACTCAAATAAACACCTTAAGACTGCGTTCCGACTAATTTCTCGTTCCTTCATCAACTTTCAACTTTCAGTCGATCATCGTTACTCCAACTTGAACATTTAAGACACTAGATACTAACTCGAAATTAAATAAATATCGCATTACAACTTTCAGGTTTTATTTTTAGTTATATATTCTATGAAGTCCACACGTCCAAAGTTTGACATATTCCTCCTGACTCTTCTTGTATAATCGACCCCTAGTGACCGTTTATTTATTAATATCCCCCACAGATTATGGAACATATTCGTATCTACATTATATAAATTTCAAAACGTAAACTATTTAACAAAATTATATAGTGTAAGTTTATTTGGTAATTGTTGTAATCTAATAAATAAAAGAAACTCTCCTTGCTTTCTTATTCTCTTTATTAAAATTAATTGTATCTAATAATTTCTTTAGATAACAGAAAAATTAAAATCATTGGTCATTTGACTAGAATATCAGTGATTATGCAATTTATAATTATTTCAGCCAATGGCATTTGAGAACTTTTCTTAGATACCATGTATTGATAGCTAATATACCCTTGACGACGTGGTATAAACCGTTTTTGTATATTCGCTGGATCCCAAATGTAAAAGTAATATCGTCACAGTAATCACTAGTAAACATTTTGTTTTATTTATCAACAAACGTCAAAAATTTGATTTTATTTTTGTCATCAAGTTTATTCATTTTATAATCCAACGAATACCACTTGTGTGTTCAGTATTATCAGAACATATTGTGTTGATACACTCAACGTATTATTTTAGAATACCACTCCTCCTTCGGAGTCGTGATATTCCAAAAAATACGTTTTTTGGCAACACAATATATTCGATAATACCGGAACATATGTGTGCGATTATATATGACAATAGTTTTTGTAAATATATGAACGTATAAAAATACATAGGTATTTTAAAAAAATAGCATATTATGTATTTTTAACATATTGTTTCACGAATCTTGTTAATAAATATATATTTCTGGAAAGTGGCCTTACTGATGGGTGTATTCTAAAGGCATTCCGTTATTTATAAACGGACCGTTAAAATTAAGATATCTGTTAACTAGATTTTGCTATTCTAAAGACTCTATCCGTTAATAATATAAACGGAGATCCGTTTATGTTATCCGTTTATAAATAAAATTTAAACGGAGAATGTTTCATAGCCGTTAATTGTAAACGGACGACATTTAATACATAAATATTTAGAAATTTTTAAATTATACACAGAGAATGGCGTTATCATCCTTTACAGTTTGCTCCGACCCTTGGATATATAGAATGTAATTGAAAGGAAAGTAGAAATAAATAATTTTTATAACAAAATTATACTCGTACATAACCTATAAAAAATCGGTTCGATAAAAGATTTTAATAATACACAGTTATCCATTTATCGTTCTCAAAAAAATTAAAAATGCTTTCTCTAATGAAACGAGTAGATTTTTTACTCTACATTGCAAATCTTGAACTTTACCTAATGTTATAAATATTTGAATATTTTCAGGACTGCATTTAATCTTCAGGAGCCCAAGACATAAATGTTCTATTGGTGCCTTTATTTTTAATTATTGATTATAACAAAGGATATTTGTATTGCAACAAAGAATATTTTGATTACAACAATGGATATTTTGATTATATTCGAAGAATACTGATTAGATGAATGAATCTAAGGGCGAAAATTTTATTAATATTTGCGAAGAATTAAAAATCAAGCTCATAATGTGTGTTTTATAATTTGTGTAATTTTTAAAGTGCATTGTGGCCCCGCGTATGTTTATTTTCTTGATACCGTAGATTAGCTTGGTGGTGTCTATAATTTCAAGATAAATGTTGGAGTTGTGCGTTGGGGGTCTTCTTCATTATTACTTTATCTGCGCTTAATAAGTAACGAATTATGATTTTATAGATTTTTTTGTTTTATGCCTATTTTTTCCAAATTTACAATAATATACAATAATATCAAAAGGTCATGAAACTGACAATTTTGACATTTATTACAAAAAAGTATTTACCAACATTCCAAAGTTTATGTTAAAGATTATATTCTTATTATGATTATTTCTTGATATAAATTTATTGCTAAATAGTATCTCTAAATGTATGTATCACAAATATCTGTTTAGATCTTAATATATTTTGTTATTATCAAAATATAAATACGTTGACATTTACAATTTGACAACACTGCTCTACACTAGCAAACGGATCCGTTTATTATATTTATTTTAACGGATCCCTTTAAATATCATATTGTGAATATAATTTTTTGCAGAATCCGTTAATAAAAAATATTTTAACGGAATCCGTTTACATAATATATTTTAACGGATTGTGTTTAGAATACACCCACAATTCTTACAACTCTTATTTAAAAACGAAAATTAGATTTTCTTAAAACTGCCATGCACATTTGTGTTCTAAAATGTTTTCAGTATTTACTTTCTTCTTTATCAAATAGTCCTGTGCTGATAATACCCAACATCCTTGACTCCATACATTCCCATCTGACCCATTCCAGGTTGGCTTCCCAACCCCGCTGTAATTCCTGCCGTGGGACCTGCTACAGTTCCAGCCGTCGAGACAGCGGCTCCGGCCGTCGCTAAGTCGTGGTAGGCCGTGGCGTATATGGATGCGGCGGCAGCTCGTACGAACGCTTGGTGTGGGAGGCTACCGCCCCCTGGAAGAGTGGCACATGGTGGTAAAGGAAGACGAGGAGGGTCTAGGGGGAGTGGGGGAAAATCTGGAAGAGGTGGTGCTGAAATGAGAAAATAAGAATTAGATAATACAGCAAAAACTGGATACTTGAAAATAAATATTATAATAAAGTTACGGCTTATTACATATTATTATGTGTTTTAATCTGATTTTTGTTTGCAGAGTTCGGTAATATCTGTTCTGTAAAGAGCCTTACTAGGCGCAAACTTCATATAGTTTTAATACTATAGGGGAGAAAAGAGATCAATTTAGAGCTATTTGATATTTAAAAATGATTTCCAAGTTGACTTTGATTTAGTTCTGGACTATTGAAATTACCATCAGTTACATCAAACAAAATCGATATATAGAGAATTTTGAATAAGAGAACCTATTTTGAAATAAACATAGTACTATATTAGGATCACTCATCAGAATTATTGAGAATAAGACAATCATGTAGACTGTGCAAAACAAAATTTCCATTATCATTTTAAACAGTTATTTAACTGTTATTTGAAATTAAGTTGCCAAAGTAGTTAGAATTTTAATTGATTAGATTTTTAAAGTATCGTTGTGAAAATATGGAATTAACCGGAGAGGAGTATTTTTAGTTGGCAAAATATATATAAAAATCTGATGTGGCCAGCACATTACCTTCCGTCAGTTCTATGTATTTTGTATAAATGTCATTTAGAAAGTTCCTTGCAAAAGATTCTATTTCTTGTACATTACCTTAAGGCAGTTGTATGTATTTTATACAAATTCCATACAGAAAGCTAAAGATCCTATATATCCAGTAAAATTATAACACAAACATACTGTCAACTGCACTTGACATTGACACCTTTCAATCAGAATTTTCTTAATATAGCAGCTTTTATAGCATAGCTGGCTAATATATGATATTTAATTTCTTTACAATTTTTTAACAGTATATCTATTTAATATGAAATATAAAATGCATTCAAAACGTATAGAGAATAAAATATTCTTCAATATTTATAATAACAATAAATGTAAAAAAATAATATTCAACATCGTTTTTTTCAAGAAAAACTGTTAAAATCTTCAAATGAGGATACTTCCGGTTGACCAATTATAACTAAAATCTAATCAGCTCTTCATATGGATGTAACGAAGAGGAATACGAAAGAATTATAATTTTTGGAATTGTAGTATTAGAGTTATCGCAATAGAAAATTTTGTCACACACAGACACACACAAACACACACACGCACACACACACACACACACACACACACACACACACACACACACATACACACATGCAGACATCATCGTAAAAATAGTAAAATCGTATTCTAGGGACCCTAAAACGTGGTTATTCATCAAAAACTCACCACCGAATATTTTGACCAAAGACAATACCTTCCTTACCTAAAGGTGACGGAAGGTAATTATAGAACCAGCAGTACTCACCTGATTTGGAAATGTGCGACATTTTGCTATTTTTTCACTTAAAAAATATACATGGTTGAAAGTTTTTGTCTAGAGAAGAAATTGATGCAAATCATGATTATTTTTAAAGCACTCCAAAAAAGATTAGTTGGGATCTTTTAAGAAGTGGAACAAAAGAATGATGAAGTGTATTTTTATACTTTGAATTTATTTACATTAAGGAATATTTCTCAAAATGTATTTTTTGAACTAACCAATCCACTGTACTTGTGTCAAAGTAATCACAAAGTGACAAAACCACCACCGAAGTGAAGATATAGTACAACTCTTCTTATATTTATGTGGTGATCTCTCTGCGATAGCATAGAAATCATGTGAGTTAACGCCTGGTAATCCTCCTTTACACAGTACAGATATTTCTTCATTACTGAAATCGGTGAACACGAGTAAATCGGCACATCCAGAAATTGGAAATACGCAGTGATGATATATTTATTTATTTATAAAATTAAAGTTTGAGATTTTCGTTCTCACGGACACTCGAATAAAAACCAATATATCATAGCTTAAAAATTAGGAGAAAACACAATGTAGGTATTTACCTGGATTGAAGTAGAAAGATCTTCCAAAATGATCTAATGGATTCACAAACCCATATCCACTATCTCTTTTCTTCTCTTCTTCTTCTTCGGGCTTTCCTTTTGGTTTTCTTCTCGGCCTGTACTTATACCCAGGATGATCCACCATATGTTGATTTCTCAATCTCTTCGCCTCATCAATAAACGGCATCTTCTCGCTTTCTGTTAGCGTCTTCCACTCAACTCCAAGAAGCTTCGAAATCTCCGAATTGTGTAGCTTGGGGTAGTCTGTTGCGATCTTCTTTCTTCTTATCCTTGACCAGACCATGAAGGCGTTCATGGGTCTCTTTACATGGGATTTGGTGGAGTCTTCTTCGGGCATGTTGGAACGAGGAAGATCTGATGGTGACTGAATGATATCGCGTGTAGCTGCGGATGTCGCATTTAACGGCGGATAAACATAGATTTTATCCGCTTTTGTTGGAGTAGTATTGTTATTTGTCTACCGTCTATTGTCCCTCTGTGATGGAATTATCAACTATAGTAATAGTTTTTTGTAAGCATTATTATTATTTTTTTACAACTGGGAAGAATTTGTGGATACATTTGATAATTAGATCACGGACATTGCAAATTATGATTAATGGAGTTTTTTTGAAGATTATTGTTATCAATTTTATAAATTAAAATGCAATTATTTATTATTGTGACAGAAAAGGTCAAATATATACATATTTGATTTTGTTTAAATGACTATGTACATTGAAATATGTTTAAAAACTAAATTTTATTGGTTCATTTAAAATTAAATAATATATGCTTCAATGCAGTAATGTAATATAATATGTGATTTACAAACAAATTTTTATGTGAAAATTAAATAAATTATCTAGTATTTTTACGAATATAATATTTATTTAACAATTTTATTACCATAATTTGACAATAATTTCAATAAAGCTGGGTACATTCAAATTTTGAATAATGAGAAATGTTTTATGAGTGGTGGTAAAATATCGAATTGAATTTGATTGAAACAATGGATTTATACAATACATACAGTATTGGTATTTACGAGAGAAAATCTTTTCAAAGATAGACTGCAATTATTACGAGTAATTAAGAATATCTTGCTTCAATATCTTAAAATTTTATTATTCTAACGCCAGAGTCGTACAGGTACCGGTATATTTTTTGCATTGTTAATAATAATAATTAATAATAATAACAATAATTTATTGGTCAACAGAAATAATCCCTAATACTTATTTTATTGAAAACTAACATCGAAAAGTGATATCAGAGAGATCTAAGTTAATGAATGAAAATAAAACAAACACATTAGCTAAGTACCAGAAAGTACCAGTTAAATTAAAATTATTCTAAGAACCTGAGTCAATAAATTATAAAAAAGAGAAAGAAGTTCCTATAACCCTAAAACAAAATGTTTGACACCTGCGTTCTACCAATCTAATACATACGAAAGTCGCGAGCCCTTAGTAGCAAAGACGCTAAAGTTCATGAAATATGTCAACAGAAAATGGTAACAAGAAGTATAAGAGAAACTTCGAGAGTCAAAAATATTATCTATTCCACCAGAAAATTGAAATGGAGGACACACGTTAGGAGGTAGAGTAATTTTGGAACATTATTAATGTGTGATTAAAATGAAAATTAAACAAGATTATACTCGTAGCTTGAAGCAGTTTCTCGCCTACCAATTTAGCATTCCATACCTTCAAAATGGCTATGATCATTTTGGTCAAATAAGAAATAATTGTGTAAACTACTTTATCTAATTTAAAATTGTGTAGTGCAAATAATATTATAGAAGTACGTGTATTTAAATTTCAGTTAAGAAAGAAGTGGCTGAAAGCCAACCTATTTTGCATATTTTAATTGTTAATTATTTTTTTGTTTGTAAAAAGACAAAATCAGAAAGGTGATTCATTGTCAGTTATTATTGTGAATATTATTCCACAATTTTCGGTATTGTAAAATTAGTTTACGTTTTGAACAGTTTGAGGGAAGAGTCTAAACCGAAAATCCATTATCCATTTCTTATGTGAAACAAAATATCGGAAAATATTTGTCAGTTGACGACAGCAAAACATGAACAAATATTACTTGCAATGGAAATGAGAATGCTCCGATGAGACCTTGGTTTTTACGCGCCTTAGCTATGCTAGGAACACATATTTCCGCACCCATAGCAGATAAAGTGTGAGAAGCATGACTGAAATGTATGGTCAAGTAATGAAAAGAAACGAAGGATCATGCCATGCAACAGTACTTAATTTTATCCTTTAGGACGACGGCCAAAGAGACGGTAGCTTCGGATTTCGCCCGAAGAGCATTAAAAAATGCGGACCCTGCAGCGACGGAAGAAATAAGTTTGTATAAAAGATCCTCTTTGTGTTAACTGAACAGACTTTGACTTTAATATTATTTATAAAAAAGAGCTAAATATTTAGATATTTTTGATTTTTTCTGATTCTGTCCTGTGCGATCGAGGCTAAATCCGCGCCTGTGGGGGGCGCGGCGCTGATTATATTATTGTCCGGTGGACTGTGAGAACTGCGGCGGATTTCACACCGACTTCACCCGCTAATTAACAATTTAGCTCCGCGAGACAGGAGACAGGTGCACCCTCAATACTCGGCGCTCACTATTGTGTCCCACACACTCTATGTTGCTAATAACTTTCTAAGTTGTTGGGATACCGCTCAATGCGATTGTTCATTGTATGATTGTTCTTTGCACGTGGATCACACTGTAGATGTATAGATGAGGATGCTATTTTTCTTTAGCTATATGGAGCTAATTAATTTCGAAAGAATCATATGTCTATATGTGATTGAAGTAGACTAACAAGTGTTGCATTTTATACGCACATCGTTTTTCATAAAAACGTTTTTATAATAGAAAAATTAGTTTCCTTTTTTTAACAATACAAATGGAACGTAGATTAACGAAAAGAATTTACGGAAATATAGTTTTGAAGCTATATTGGCAAGAGCTGGCCGGCTTTCACATCAAAAACACTTGTACCTTCATATAGAATACGCGTTGCCTTCTTTAACTATATCGGGTGTCTACTGGAAATCTGTAACACAAGAAATATACTGTTATTTTTTTATTTTGCTGTAGTTACCAATTAATTTTAGAGGAAAGTTGAAAATACAGTTCGTAATACGAAAGAAAACGATCTGAGGAATGTTGAATGCTATCAGAATTTCTATAAAGTGGCACTACAATTATTAGAAATATTTTAATATGAGCCGCTTTGTCAATCAGAATTAACTGCAATATTATATCCGAGGGGTAAACAACTGTGGATTTTTGGTGTACACGCATGTGGAGTTCCATGGATTTCCGTGGAATTTCATGGATATCCCTGGATTTCTGTAGATGTCCACGGATATCTTTGGATGTCCGTAGATTTCAGTGGATGTCCATGGATTTCTGTGGATGTTTTTGGATTTCAATGCATATTTAAGTGGCAATTGCGCAGGCGCGAATGCGCGCGCATTTCGTCTTCGTTGTTAATGTCGTGATATTAGCGTTGTTTTGTTTAAGAAAATTACTAGTGTATCAGTAAAAGACTGATGTTCGAAATTTATAAGTGAAAACGAAGTTAAAAATCTGATGTGGCCAGCACACAACCTCTCGCCAGATATTTTACCTAGTACGCATAAAACGAAAAATATTTTTAAATACAAATACATATATTCATGTCTCACTACAAATTAATTCTCACATATATTTGCAAAATCTATGGGATATTTTAATATAAATTACGTACAATACATACATTTTCTTTATATTCAATATCCTGAAATTTTCTTTTTCTACTTTCCTTTTCTTTTTCTTTATGTTCGTCATTTTTTCGTAAATTCCTTTTATATTCTTTTTTACGTATATTCTTTTGCGTTGTTGACTCTTTTTTATTTTCATAATCTTCATAATGATGTACAAATATTTTTGACAATGGCATACATATATTTTTGACAGTGACATTTATGTGTCAAATACAAACATTTGAATTTCTTGCCTTGAAGTAGTTTGATTTAAGAATTTTTACATCAAATTATTTTATATGCGTATCTTTATATCTAAATATATAGAAGATATAATAATGAATTTATATTTATCGAATAAATAATTTAACGTTCTTTAATATAAGTATTTACATAAATTTTCGATAAATAATATTTAGATGATTTTTTTCTTGTAACTACTACTTCCGGTTGTCCAATTGTTACCAAAACCTAATCAATTCTTCCCATTATTGTTAGATTGAGGAATCCGTTGTTAAAAATGTCTTAAGTATTATAGTATTTGAGAAATCGTGGATCCAACATCCACACACACATACGGACATCATCTAAAAAATGTTATAATCGGATTCTAGGGAACTTAAAACGTGCTTATTCACTAAAATCTGGATATGCGATTTTTAGCATGAATTCAATACCTCTCTTAGAGAGAGGTAAAAAGTAAGCAAATACATACTATTATTTACTATGGTTATGGTTACTATTTCAATTCCCTGGTGTTGTATTTCGCAAATTAGAGGGTACTTTCTATACCCATAGCAACAGTGTTATGTATTAAGTCCGTTTTATATTACACTAAATATTAAGTAATTTTTTAACAGCCTACATAAATTTCGTACTATCATACAGAAAATTGTTTGTGCTTTTTTCGATTTCATATTTTGTTTTTCTAATGTATGAGTATGTGCTTAATAAAAGTATTATCATACGTAATATAACAAGTGATAAGATTATCATCGATGATATTCTCGAGTGAAACCGAGTTGCAGATTTCACGAGTCCGAAGGACGAGTGAAATGTGCTGCTACGGTTTCACGAGCAATATCTTCGATTATTAATCATATCACGAGCTTATATTTAATGAGAGAATATAATGAATTTTTCTGACACATTGCACGTGCTGCTAACCTAACTTTTAATATATTGTATTACAATATGGTTAATTTGACAATTGCTTATTATATTCATCGAAATTAACTGTCAATGTCAAATAAAGAAAACAAATCCCTTAGTAACGAATATAAATAAGGTGATAATTTCTTTGTTTTTTATCATCGCTGTGATAGACATGTAACTAGGGAGATTCTGGATGTTGATTGGCGGAAAACATGTCACGTGATTCATGAATTATATTCTCATTAAAATATAAAACTATTTGAAGTACTTTATAACTCGCCTTATAACTACAACTGATAAAGCTGTACTATAATAATAATTAATGAATAATATATATTACATTTTCGCGAACTTTCATGGATGTTCGCAGATGTCTGTAGATATCTGTGGATTTCAGTAGATATCAGTGGATTTCAGAAGATTTCTGTGGATTTCAGTAGATTTCTGTGGATCTCTTTGGATTTTTATGGATGTTTTGGATTTATTTCATAAAAATGGATTTCGGTGTACAGATTTTGGTCAGTTGTTTACCCCTCGATTATATCAGTGGTATGAACACTATTTTAAAATGAAGTTATTTCGAGACTAGTTGACCGACTGTTCCCCACTTCGCTTGTAAACATTGGTGACTGCTGGAACACAGTACATGGAATGCTTTCACTTAACCGCACCAGCTTTCTTTGGTGTCACGGACTGTACAAAACTATTTCAGAGTTAAAAATTACCCAACAGTATAATCAATAACATTTTTTTATTTGTAAAATAAATAAATATATCATCACGGCTTATTACCCATTGCTGGGTGTGCCAATCTGCTTGTACACAGATATCGGTAATGATGAAATATTTACACCGTGCGGGCGCTGACCAGGCGTCACCTCACGGGCACTCATTGCTGGCGTGGAGAGTGCACCACAGGGATCAATTTTGTGCCATTTAAAATTGGAAATATTTGGCGTCGGTTGGGATCGAATCCGGTTCCCCAGAACCTAACCTAACCTGGCACTCAGACACGCGGCCACGAGACCCCATGGAATTATAGTACCTAAGGTTATTTACTGTTTGTTTGACAGATCTTATAACAAAGAAAAAAAATACCTAGCATGGCATTCTGAGATATACTGTAAATTGCTTATTTTATATTGCGTTTTTCTCGTAAAATAAAAAAAAATCTGATTTTGAATTTAGTCCCGTATTGCGTATTTTTGGCAAATGGCACTTTTAATGTCAATCGGCAAAAATATAGTTTTTACATAGCAATCTTATGCAAACAGATCATAAAAACGATAAAAAAACAAAATATTGATAATAATCATAAAATTAATATTTATTCCGAACAATTGGTAAGGTAATTACGAGTATGTGTTCAACACGGTAAAAATGTAAATTCACTGCTTAGGTTAAAAAATTAATAAATTGTTCTTCGCTTGTGAATCTGCTTCTTAAACAAATAGCAAATAGGTAGGTAGTAGGTAAAATATTATTCAGGTCTTCTGATATAATATTACTTGCATATAACTTCACTGCATTTAGTAACCATAGGCGTGCAATAATTATGGATATATTTTAAGTAAAAAATAAATGTAATTTAATTGAAAATTTTGTTTCTTTTTAAATAATCCTTTTCTCAAAGTTTTATCTTCTTCGCCTATGTGTTTGCATAAAAGAAAAATATAGACCTGACGTAAAATAGAATAATAATTTATTTTAAATGCCAACGTCACAGGATAAATATCAGTACTGTAACGGAACATACTATACCTATGACCTTTTTACCTTGACCATGGCCTCGTCTAATAGATGGTTGTACTTACCCTACGTTGTGTTTATTTTTAATAAGTAACCCTTTACCTGGTTCGTAATATAGAGTAGCTGTCAAAAGTGGAGGAATCGGGATAGGTATTTGACGTAATTAAAGAATAATGTTCTCTCCAAAAAGCAGACAACATGTGTCTCTTTGTGCATTTATTGAAAATTAACCATGAAAGCAAATAGTAAATAATATGAGAAATATGGTCGGGTGTCGTGGTTTGAACACGATCCCCTGCTGTGGAAAGGTCCGCTCTCTGGCATTCGCCTTACGTGCGAGGGAAACCACAGTAAAAACCTCGCTTAGAGAGACATCGGGACACAATTTCAACAAATAATTTATAACAAATTAAACATAGCAATACATAAAGGTTGTCCCAACAATTTAATATTAACAACATCGAAATAATACTTTAATTCGACCTGTATATTGATAGTCAATTATAAACGTAATTGTGTAAGTGAAGGTGAGTGTGTAAGTTTGGTAAGTTCGGAGTTTCATCCGAACTGCCATGACGCTCGGCGTCGCCGCCGGCCTGCTTTTTGTATGGAAAGCGTGGAATTAGCAACACAATCCTGGTTCGCCGCTGGACCGGCCTCACCATTTTTACAGGCCGCCCGGCATAGCCGAGGCGTCTACAGTATGCGACTGTGTCGCCATACTGCCTATCCCGACAAGTACCTGTGTCGTACCCGTCGGGGTGTAATTTGTAAAGTGATACCCAAGTGAACGTGGACATGCCAGCGTTCGGTGCTGATACGGCACACATCTTGAGTTTGGATGGCTGCAAAGCAACTAGACCCGCAAAATTACGTTTGATTGACAACCAATACTAGGTTATATAGATATAAATTAGTTATATCATTGTGACAACAATCAATCATAATATAGTGCTGGTCCAAGTTAAGTTCATCGTAATGGAAAAAGGGAGCCAAATCAGGTGAATAGGGAGGATGGTATGGAGGTTCCCCAAACGTGCCTGGCTAGCCATAGCAACTGGATGTGCGGAGAGTAGTGGAGGTTCCCAAACGTGCCTGGCTAGCCATAGCAACTGGATGGGAGGAAAAATGGTGGAGATGCCCAAACGTGCCTGGCTAGCCATAGCAACTGGATGGGCGGAAAGTAGTGGAGGTTCCCAAACGTGCCTGGCTAGCCATAGCAACTGGATGGGCGGAAAGTAGTGGAGGTTCCCAAACGTGCCTGGCTAGCCATAGCAACTGGATGGGAGGAAAAATGATGGAGGTGCCCAAACGTGCCTGGCTAGCCATAGCAACTGGATGGGCGGAAAGTAGTGGAGGTTCCCAAACGTGCCTGGCTAGCCATAGCAACTGGATGGGAGGAAAAATGATGGAGGTGCCCAAACGTGCCTGGCTAGCCATAGCAACTGGATGGGCGGAAAGTAGTGGAGGTTCCCAAACGTGCCTGGCTAGCCATAGCAACTGGATGGGCGGAAAGTAGTGGAGGTTCCCAAACGTGCCTGGCTAGCCATAGCAACTGGATGGGCGGAAAGTAGTGGAGGTTCCCAAACGTGCCTGGCTAGCCATAGCAACTGGATGGGAGGAAAGTAGGAAAAGGTATGGGAAACAAAGTCGAAGGTAGACTGAGAACTTACCTCGGACAAGCCAAGTGTAAAAGTTCGATGAGTTCAGTCTTGGGTTACCCAACATGTCAACCATGCCAGAGGTCCAAGGTCTGTGAGTACGTTTGGTGAGTCCAGAGCCTTGGGTTACCCAACATGTCCACCATGCCAGAGGTCCAAGGTCTGTGAGTCTGGCCGAAACCAGACTGCCGAATACAGCGTTTATCCCCGTATTTAAACCAAAATATCCCTCTTGCCTCCTTCCGATCTTAGGAGTTTCGGGGTTAAGGGTTGCACCTCCCCGCCTCCGGTGTGAGTGGGTGGTTGGGTGGCTCGTGGAAATTTCCAGAACATCATAAGTCTGTCATCATGTACGGAATGCCACATGGCCCTAGCTAGCCCTGTGTTGCAGTGTCAAGTGTCTGCGGCGCCCGACTGCCTGGCGCCAACCCTTAATCTGAGCATGAGAAACAAAGAACACATATGCAACAATATTTTTATGCAATGGCCATCGCAATTAAATAGTAACTACAAATGTCACTTGCAACGAATTCTGATAACAACATTAACAGTATAATTGTTTGGTTATTGTAAGTGCATCAATAAAATAAACAAACAAATAAATGCAGAAATAAACAAATAAATAATAATCATGATAATAGAGAGTACAGTCTCAGTACAGAGGGCAGTGTAGTAGATAATTACAAGTCTGTAACTCTGAAACATATGTCCCTACTATTTTTAGTGTGTTAGAAATTAATGCCACCATTTGCGTATATCTGTCAAACCACATAAATTAAATAGACAAACGTCAAATAATCTTTCTCTTTCTAATACAAAATGTTGGTAAGCTACTGCTGAACAAATGATCTTGAATAGTCATCTTTCGTGAATAATAGTTTAGTATTCTATGCTCCAACTTTTTTTTAAATCCGATAATGTTACAAAGACGTACAAAATTTTACAATGTTCGAAAATTTGAATTTTATATTCGTATATGGCCAACAATATTGAAAAGTTTCTAGAATTATGAATTTGGGAATAATTTATATTTGAATCATTTGGATTCTAGTATTACATATTTACAATATTTAAAAAAAATCGTTAACTATTATTTTATACCTAAAATATTTTTATGTAATCCGTTAAATGAGTCATGCACAACAGTTTAAATTTGTTACATGTAGTTTATATAAAAAAGTAGTTTTTCACTTTAATCTCCAACACACTTATCGTATATGTACGAGTATATTCTAATCATAATCATTGTTTGAAATTTAGAAACTAGAAGTTAACTAAATTCATTTCAATTTATAAATCACTGCAAATTCCTCTAACGCTTATGTTCGCTGCCCCCTCGAGCTATGATATTAATAAGCCCATTTGATCCGGAAATCCATCCAAGTACCCTTGGTTCTCACTTCCCCTATAGCTTGAAATCACTTTCCCACAATCCTGCTGCAGCTTCTTATCATTTCCACACAAACATCGTGTCGAGGACCGCGATAAGCCAATCAAAACATTCACGTTTTGTTCTTCTCTCTTTTATTGGCTATCTCCGGAGGACAAATGACAATCAACCTCGGCTGCTGCATCTGATCACTTCTAAGTGATTCTGATTTCCGGTGCTAGAGTAAGGTTAGGTTCTGTAATTATGAAAACAACGGAGGTTTAATTAAGTTCGATTGTTTTAATTCTTCGCGAAGGTTTCTTGTTTTTATTTATCTGGAAAAGATGGAAGTGCAGGGTCTTGTGGAAATTGGATTCGGTTTTTTATTTTGAGCAATTATTTGACCTGAATCTTTCATTTATTTTATAATTGATTTGCTTGCGGATAAAACCAAAAGAATTTTTGAAGTTCTAAGAAAATCCTTTGTTTACGAAAAGAATGAATATAATGCACACACAACTCAAAACTTAAAAATAATACGAAAACCTTCTCCTGATGTATTCCAAATATATTCGAGATAGTTAGATATAGTAAAATAGTCATAAATTATAAAATTAAACAGACTTCTAGGGTTTGCACATTTGTTTTTTAGGTTGAAGCTCTGTAAAATATAATTTACAAACAGTTGATTTATAAACGAAAGAAATAAGTATTATGTGAAAAATTGCTAAATAAAAAATATGAAATAGTTGGAGTAACGATGATCGACTGGGAAAATGATACAGGAAAAGAAGAAATAGTATTTAATATATACCTAATTTTTATTAAATAGAAAAATTTGATTCTATTTCTATGTGACAAATTAAATAAAAAATATGATATATGTTTCGAAATGTTGTTGCATGATACCAATATATTACTGAAAATATCCATAAATAAAGGTAAAAATGAATATAAAAATAATTGTCTCTTTTCGTAATTTTCAAGGTAAATGTACTCAGAGCTGGGCAGTAACTAGTTACTTTAGTAACTTAGTTACTAACTAGTTACTTTTACGGTAACTTATAACTAAGTAACTTTTTAAAATATGGTAACTGTAACTCAACTTGCTGTGGAAAAGTAGTTGGTAACTTTACGGTTTAGTTACTAGTTACTTGAATAAATTAAGTTACTTAAAGTAACTCAGAAATTAGAATGTAACTTAAATTAGTCAAAGTAACTTAAAAAGTGGAATGTAACTTAGTCATAAAAAGTAACGTGGGTGATTAAAATTTTTAAGATAATTTTGTTGAGGCTGATGCCTTTCTTAGAAACTTACAACTTTGCGCGTTATCTGCATCTCGAAAATAAAATGTATTTTAATAATAAAACAATACAAACCTAACCTAACCTAAAACATAATGCAAATATTACTCATGTTTGTAATAAAATACGTTTTGTTTTTGAAGTATAATTCCAGATGCAGTTAACGTGCCAAGTTTGAATTCTTTGAAGCACCGCAACCTCATGGTATAGATTTGTACACATTGACAAACGTACAAGACGAGAAATGTACAAGATAATATAACTACGAGGGACATATTTGTACGATAGGAAAATGTATATGGCAAGATATGTACAGAGTGATGTGTGCATTTGAAAATTTGTGATTTGTATGCATTCCCTCTGTAATGTGTAACTTTTATTTTAATAAATAGTTTAATTCAATATTATTGTTGATTGATTTCAAGCCATAATAGGTAATAAAATAAGTAATTATATTCATGAATAATAGAGTTTTTGTACGGTAAATTGAGCAACTAAAAATAACACATTCTTTTTACTTTTAATTCTAGAATTAAAAAGTCACTAAATGTTAAATTTGACTTATAAAATATATTATTTTCAAATGTTTTCATCGCTTAATAATAATAATTATAGTTAAACTGCCACTAAATCATCAAAATTATTCCAGTTTTCGGGTTATACAAAAAATAGTGTATTTTGTTCCAAGGATTGCAAAACTTGACTTCGTCTCATTTTTGCAAACTTCCTTCTCACAAAATAAAATGTCACTTTTAATTTTTATATTATATTATAAAGTAGGTCCGTTAACATTAACAATAATAATCTGATTGGGTGTTGCCAAGCAATAACGTTAAAATTTAGGTTAACGTAATTAGTGCAAAAACTTCCTGATATGTATACTACAGAATATCTGAGTCAACAGTCTAAGTCTACACTTCACTCCATTAAAAGTAGTTAGAAAGTAACCTAAGGTAACTAAGTTACTTTTAAAATGAGTAACTAGTAAATAACTTAGTTCTTTCACCAAAGTAACTGGAACTTAACTAACTTAGTTACTTTTTTTTGAGGTAACTGTAACTGTAACTAGTTACATTTTATAAGTAACTTGCCCAGCTCTGTATGTACTATTATAAAACGTTTCATTATGTATATATCGAATCCAGAATATGTAATTGTACATTTCATGAAGAGGATATCCACTTCATGAAGCGGCTCCTCATAGTGTAATTTAAAATTTGTCCGCCATCTGGACAAAAAAATACTAACAATAACGTCACCTAATGCACAGAACTCACTTTGGAATAACTCAGGAAGGTTATTGTTAATGAGTTAACGTAAGTACAAGTAAGTAAATAGTTACATGAAATGGATAGGATTTTTGTCCAAGTGGCGGAAAACTTTCAAATTACACTATGACGAGCCGCTTCATGAAGTGGATGTTCTTTTCGTGAAATGTATAACTACATCTTCTGGATTCAACATATACACAGTTTTGCCTAGCAGGCCAGTCGGCACGGCGTTAAAAAGAGGCTATGGTGGAAATAAATGGTGGGAAGCTCGAATAACTTTTATTCTCTGTATTGGAATCTCCAAAAACATATACTAATTTTGCACCCTCTAGCGACCCCCGGATTTTGCCTCCATTTTGGATAAAAGGGGCAAAAAATGAGTTTTTTGCTATTTTCTTGAAAACAGTGACTCGTATCTAGATTGTACAAGAATACAAAATTGTAATTTTGTAATTTTTTGTACATAAAATTGTTCTAACATTTTTTACCTAGGATAAACTCTCAAAGAGATATGATAGTTAACAGAATAACATTTTATGATAGAAATTAAATTACTCAAAAAATAAACAATATTAGGTATTTAATACTTATAGAATAATAGGATTTACTATTTATAACAGTTTACATTCGTCCAGTATCGAAAGAAGTAAATTTTGAATATTTTTTTTTCAATGATTTCCTAAAAATTTATCTTCAACTCTGGTCCGGTTAAAGATACGATAACGCGGTTTGATAATTTGAATTCAGCATGAAAATAGCCTTCATGCATTAGACGATTTTTGCCGATGGGCGGATTGCAACTTAAACTGATGAAATTCCTCTAAAAATTTAAGCATCTGTAAATCGGTTTAGATCTCATTTTTTCATCCAAAATTTCGACACGTATTAAATATGTAATATTGTTTATCTTTAATTGTGTCAAAATATTAGTTGAAACCTTGAAAACTTAGCCGGTTTGTAAATATTTAAAATTTTAGAAAATGTTCATGTAAATTTAAGTTGTTAGTAATTCGCGAATCGGTCATCAACAAAAATCGTGTAATACATGGCACGATTGAATTTCATGCGGATTTCAAATTTTCAAACCACGTTATCGTATCAACTAGATCAGAGTTGTGGATGAATTTGTAGGAAAGCGTTGAAAAAAATTATTTAAAAATCATTAATAATTTACTTCTTTCGATGCCACGACGAATGTAAACTGTTGTACATGGCAAAACCTATTATACTATGTATTAGACATCTAAAAATTGCGAGCTTTAATTTTGTATTCTTATAAAAATTTGATACGGGTCCCTGTTTTCAAGAAAATGGCCAAAAACTCATTTTTTGCACCTTTGATTCAAGATGGCGGCAAAATCCTGATTCGCCAGGGCGTACAAAATTAATGTCTGTTTGAAGGTCGCAAGACAATAAAATTTACTTCAGCTTGCCACCAATTATTTCTACAACAAACTCTTTGCCGACTGGCAAGTATACGGCAAATGTCCCATGTCGAGTTAAGAGCGCTAGAAAGATCTCGCAGGTAAATAAAAGAAGTAAGTGCTGTTTTATAACAGTTTTTTCTAGTAGTGTCACAAGACTTCACTGACGTTCACCAACACATAATTACGTTTATTTTGCATCAATATAGGATAATGATGAGCCAAAGACTGTTGCTGTACCAAACTTGGAAAAAACACACTTTTTCGTTTTCTTGTAAATGTACCCCTACTCTGTTGCATTGGTCGTAAAAAGAAATTGATAAATGGATTTTGTAGGTAATTAAATTTTCTACAAGACTCATTATGAGGATTTTTACGCTAAAATGAAGTGTTACGGAGATGTAAAGTGGAAAGAAACTCAAAATTTTGCTAAGTTCGCAATTGTTGTCTTTTTGGGAGCTTCATAGCTCCGTTGCTATGAATCGTGGCAAAAAACTTTTCGTATCAAATTTTTAGAAAATTTCATCCTCTACAAGTTGGCAAATTACTTTTTTTTCACTAAAATTCGCCAGATAGAAGTTATAGGCGAAAAACTGAAAAAAGTGCCGATTTATGGTGGTTTTTACAAGATGGCGGAGAGAGCGGAGGAAGGGGATTTGTGGAAATTTGGATTTTTCATTAACCAACAATGCTATACAACATATCAAAAATTCAGAACTACCCGACCTTTTGTAAGGTAACCCCCTTTTTCGACCTCTGTTTACTGGACTAGTAATAACAATGCTATTATAAAGCGCGTTTTTTTTACATTATACGTATATGAGGCTAAATGCCATTTTAATAAAAGCACTCTATAAAAGTGGGTTCTTAATGCTGGCCAATGTCCATATTCCCAGTATTCACTTCTAAGTACAGGTAAAAAATAATTTTCTATCGAACATGCTGTAAGTCACAGTCACCTACTTTCCTATTCCTCAAAAGGTCAATTCGTACAATTTTATCAAGGATGCAATCGATTTTTTTTCAATATATTATTAATAAAAATTACCTCTCTCTTTCCATAGAATTGGACAGCAACAGCTTATTTGGACCTGGACCTGGACCCGCTACCAGAGCTATCCGGACGGCAGATGCTTGCACCCATCAATTCATATCATGGGATGTGTTGTATAGTAGTCCACCTACAACCTTCACCCCTGGAAAGTGATGATGACTTGTGTCTTAGGAGAGACTTGATGAAAAACTCTTGTCTTCAAAAATACGCCAGGACCCTCTGCTTTTACTACCATCAGACCAGAGTCTAGAGACGTTTACTAAACCTGTTTAGAGTTGGTATATGTGTTGTATTGCCTATTGAGCCTACCCACATCCCATTGAGACGGTTACAGACGCCATCATGTTTTACTTTCTAGCGCAAATCCCAACCCAGTCTGTATGCCATTGCTTCAAATTAGGCAGACGTACCTGTCACCTTGACCACCAGGATTGCTGCCCTTTCCATTTGGACTTTCGTCCGAGCCAGCTTCACAATATATCTTTCCGGAGATAGCCCCGGACCTTGAACAGAAAGCACGTTAAAAGAAGTGAGAATAATAAAACAGAATAATAATATATGTACTGCATAACATAAAAGAATAAAGTTGCAAATCTCATTTTTATGAAACTTATATGAATGACGACGGTGTAAATTAAATATCGCCATTTGAATATTCTCGTTTTGAAAATCATTTAATTAGGAATATAGTTTGGGGGATGGGTGAATGTAAAAGTATCGCATTTGCATCAGTACAACAGGAAATTAAAATCAATATCTCGTAAAATCTTTGTTGTGCATGGAACAAAAGTGAATAGGGCTGTAGTGAATAGCGAGCAATGTAGGAACACATAGAGAGGCCGTGAATCGTGAAGCCATTTAAGGGAGATGAAAGTTGACATTTTTAACGCTTCGCTCACGCATTATCGCACCTGAGCGAGTGATTACAGCCGGAGGCGGCTGAATGGGTCCGGCGAAGCGATCAGGAAAGCGACAGCGACGCGCCAAAGACGCGCTTTGTACAAGGATAAAACAATTATTGTAGCGGAACAGGTATGAGCTGCCAAGTGCTTCACATAATGCCGCTCTATATCGCTTTGTTGGCGACGGAGACGCTTTTGTTGAATGCACGGCTCACGAATCGACTTTTTATTAGCTGAGCTGCTGAAGGAACTGCTCAGCCGGATGGAATATATTGCTGTATTTATTGCTATTCCCCGCCATTTTATTATTATTAGCTCTACTTAACTTTATTTCTAGTTTATCATATCCGGAGGATTCTTTGTTTACTGATATCTGTTGTTATACACCATCATACTGGAAGAAGCCCTTGCCTACTATGGGACGTATATGTATGGACTATAGGGATTCACCAAGCCAAGCTACTTGGCTTGAAATAAAAAAGTTTGGCTTGGCTTGCAGCTTCAAGCTTTTTTTAATGTTAAGCTGTGCTTGGCTTGGGCTTGATGGAAACAAAGCTTGGCTTGGCTTGAAAACTTTAAGCTTTAAATATTTTAGGTTTAGCTTGATTTTCAAGCTTTATCAAGCTTTCCCAAGCCTTTCAAGCTATTTCAAGCTTTTTCAAGCTTTATAAATGCTCATGCGCTTAGTAGGTATATGGGTCTTGAAAACCAATAGTAGCTGTTCGGTATCAAGATTTTAATATACATATACCCCCGATATTATCCAAACAACAAAATAAAACTATACCTATCCTCCCACCACTATATAGTTTAAACAGATAGAGTGAAGGTTTGTGTGAAATCTAATCAGATAAATTTAACAATTTTTTCCTGGTTTGAAAATAATCTAATATCTTATAACTTTGAGCTTATAATTAAATCCAGTTAAGTATTTAATTAATAATTTTTTATACAAAATACGTTTAACTTGACAATAAAAAGTATTTAAAAAATATTAAATAGTTCTATATATAATGATTGACATAAATTTTGTATTACCATCTTTTGATACATTTTATATTAATGTAGGTAAAGGACAAAACAATAAAATTATATTATCATTTATCATAATATATTTAAAAAAAAAATTCAACATTTTATAAATTTATTTTGTAATTGATTGTGTGAAAATAAGTGGTCTTTGCATAATAAGAATGATGAAGGATATAGTTTCCTATTTCCAATTCAAAAATTTACCGAAGCAATGAGAAAGTACGTTACCACCATAAAATTACGGTTTTGTCGGCCTCGTCAACATTTCTTAACAAAAGCTTGAGAAAGTTTGTTGTCAACCAAGCTATTTGACTTGGCTTGAAAATTCAAGCTTTTTTGAACGGCAGGCTTGGCATGATTTTTCAAGCTTTTTCAAACCAAGCTAAACCAAGTTTTCAAGCTTCAAGCCAAGCCCGTGAATCTCTAATAGGCTAGTTATTATTATTCTTAATGTTATTAGTGTCTAGCGTCAGATATGATTGACCCGTCAATTGGTCATTCTTTTGCAAAATATCATCTCTGCATATGCAGAAATAGTCTAGTTGAAGACAATTTTGTTGATGAACGTCCCTAGTTCAAAGTATCTGTCGGCTCTCTGAAGAGGACGAAGAGACTTCGGAAAATAATTTATAAATGCCCTTCTGTAGCCCGATTACATGAGAAAGTTTTCCTTGCAGCTCATAAGATCAGGAAATTGATTCCTGGGGCAGTCATCATAGCCTATGTGAAGAGCATGAAATTGTTTTCAGAAAATTAATTTATACAATAAATCATACAGGTCGCAATAACAGTAGTATATTAAAGAATGAATATCATAAATGTCATTTTATTTTGTGGGAAGGAAGTTTGGGTAACGGGCCCAATCGTTCGAACAAAATAATCGACATCTATGAAATGAGTTCTTTATAGTTCTATTTTGCGCCTTTTATGCCATTTTTAAATAAAAAATCAAAATTTATGGACTTCGGTGTTAGTTGGCGATATTAATTCAAACTCTAACCTTATTTTTGTAACACCAACTATCTACGATATTTTCTATTTTTTTCTAACTTTATCACTATTATTTCTCCTCTTCTTCTTATTCTTACTTTTAAATTCAAAATTATATAAAATAAAATTCTTAACAATCGTTTATTGAGATATGACATTTGATAATTTTGACACTTACAGTCACCAACTTAAAAAAAATAAATTGTACTAATTTATTTGAAAACTCGAAATAGCTATAAATGAAATCTTTTGGGTGCTGTAATAGCTTTGTTGCAAACGCAAAATAGAAAAAATGCTTTAAGAGCATACAGCCTTCAATTACATAAAGACGATACATTTATAGTCAGATATGACCAATTCCAGTAATTCTAAATTTGAGGTGCATATTGATGTAGCATTAGCATGGAGTACATCCAGGCCCGTATAGCCAGGTGCAAATTTTAAAGTGGGTAACTCAAATTTTAGAGTGGGCAACTCAAATTTTTTAAAAAAGCATTTTTTTAAATTAGATAATTCGCTATATATGTAGATTATACTTTTATTACAATAATTTACAGTGTTATATGAGTAGCGTGCCATACGTTACCACTTAATAGACAAATTTGCAATGTACCGTAATCTGAAATGATTTCTTTTCAAATCTGCTTGTTGAAATTGTAAAAACACTTCAAGATGGACTAATAAGAATTATTTATTTAAATAATGAATTATTTAAAAATCACAGTAGTGTGAGTGTAAACAAGAAACACTTGTCATTTTTGAAGGTTTGCATGAAGTCAGAGGCGGAGGCATGGGTAAGATACTTTTTATTAATGGCGACTATTGTGGCGCGTTTCTTTATTTTTGAAGGTTTGCTTGAAGTCAGAGGCGGAGGCATGGGTAAGACACTTTTTATTAATGGCGACTATTGTGGCGCGTTTCTTCATAAACTAAATGCATGTCGGTGTATTTTTTTTAGTGAAAGTAACAGGCATTTCTAAATATCTAAGTACTACGCCAGTGATTGCAAATTTAACGTAATTAATGACAACCAACGAATATTGTTTTTTGGAACTCGATTTTTAGATTTTAATTTATTAAAAAGCTGGCAATGTCCACTCTGGCTACAGGCCTGTGTATATTACGAAATTTAATTTTGAGGTTTGTAAGCAAACAATTTCATACCATTGGCTGAATAGATCATTTTAATATTTTCCATTATTTTTTATTCTGTAAGTAATTAATAATGTTGTATAAAACAATAATTAAATTTAGGATATTTTTCATTCTATAATTTTGAACAGTTTTTATAAAAATAAGGTAAGTAATAGAAAATAATTTTTCAAAATACTGCATATTCATACAGCTCAATTAATTAGTATGTATTGGTTGTACAGATATATTACGTAATCGCATAATTTATATTTTAAAAAGTAATATGCAAATAAATTGGTATTAAAAATGTACAAATAATCTTTAATTTTTTGAATTTTCAAAAAAGTCTTTTTGTTTCGCGATCAGTACGTTGAGTTAATACTATAATAGGGTTGCCAGGCTAAAAATTTTGTGAGGAACGAGATTTAATTAACATTTAATTATAATACATTTTATTTTGAGCAGTTCGATAGAATAATTCTATTTTTACAACTAAAATATAATATTTTAATATAATGCAACATTGTATATTCAGATTTTCTGTTTCTGTAGTCTTTGCTTATGCTCGTATCTCGCATCATAATTATATTTCATTTATTAAATACCTTGTAATGAATTCGCAAATATGTTAGCAAAAATAAAGATGCAAATAAAAATTTATTAGCAGTTGCAAATTCGTAAAAGAAGTATAAATTAAAAAGTTTTTTAATATTTAAGACTGACAATGTTACTTTTGTTATAGAATTTTTCTTTATTTATTATGTTAATATATTATTTTAATGCATTATTTATGTAACTGTTTTCTTGCAATAAAATAAATTAACAGTTTTTCACTTCTATCCGATTTAATTTTTTTAAGAATTTGTTAAATTTGTTTCATTGTGAAGAATTCTATATTACCTTACTTTCAATAAAACACGTTTGAGTTTAAATTTTTTCAAAAAATCGGCTGCGGTACTTTTTTTCCCAAATTTTGATTCCATCGATATATGTTCCGTATTATGAAATTATAAATCTGGCAACCCTATATTATAATATTGCAATATTTATCTGAAGTTGAGATTCACCCCTATTTTTATAAATATAAATCACGTTCAATTAAAATACTTATTGATTGATTGTTGCATTATTCACATAATAATTCTAATTCAACGAGAAATATGTAAAGCGACGTGTGAGGTTACGTTGTACTCTATTGTGACCAACATAGTATCAGGAGACTATAAATTGTGCACAAAACAACTCTGCAAAACTCCTTATACTTGTACTTGAACAGAGGAGATAAAGTTAAGTCTATAAAAGAATATATTTTTAAATTTATTATGCAGTGACACTATGATATATCTAATGTATATTGAATAGCATTTCATTATATATATATTTTTTTAGAAAATGTTAGATAATGCATAATAGTTTTTGAAAAGTCAAAGACAAGTTTTTGAAAATTAGGGATTAATAAACAATTTTTATAAGAAATCGGCAAATTTAAGATCTTGTATCTTGTAACAGTGATCTCTACTGTATACGTACATACATTATTAAAGTATTAAAAATTTAAATTTGTTTGCATGTTATTTATTGATAAAGTTTTATATAATAGTATTGTATATTGTAATAAGTCATTTTTTTATTAATATACATAAATATTTATGAAAAATTAAAGTAATTACAAATACGTTTTCTACATTCTATGATATAATATAGGTTATGTGACCGTGTGGCCTAATGGATAAGGCGTCGGACTTCGGATCCGAAGATTGCAGGTTCGAGTCCTGTCACGGTCGAAATACTTTTTAATTTTTTGTTTCTTATATTTCTTATCAATCATAAAAGTGATTTAAAGTTAATACATAATTATACCTTCAATTTAAATGGATCAGTGTTTTGAGGTAAATTATAAATAGGAACATGTAAAAGTATGCAGCAATATAATATGTATGCTGCCATCTATTGGTGAGTAGCAAAAGCAAGAGTAGGAATTTACTAAAATCATTGCTAAGATGGGTGTAAATCAATGAAATTTGATGTTCTATTTTATTTTACTTACATTAAAAAAAAATTTCACGCAAAAAATGTTATCAACAATAATAATTAATGATTCCTCTTTATATATTTCTTTGTTTTTAGTACTATGACGCGTTATGCTATGACGTCATACGACCACATATAACATAGGTTTTTTTAATTGGAATTTTAAACTCAAAAAGTGCTTTTCGACCGTGACAGGACTCGAACCTGCAATCTTCGGATCCGAAGTCCGACGCCTTATCCATTAGGCCACACGGTCATGTAAGATATATACGGTCATAATTCATGACGTCATAATATTGTATTTTATTATTTTTTTAGTATGATCGTAAAATTCCCTGAAACATATACATAGATTAGTGTTTTTGTATTTATTCAACATTGTATATTTGCAATTTTCAGTGAATATATATTTTACATTGTCAATAATAATATTATATCATTTAGTAATTTAGTACATATCGGACTAGAGCATTTACTAAAATTAAGTTTTAAAACAGCATAAAGGTTATAAGTTTAAGACTAAATTTCGTTAACTTTATAAACAAGCGAAGTCAAATTTATGAAAAAGGATTCAAAGACCACTAACTATATCTGACATCTGCCTTAATATAATTTAGATTATCTACACTTCCAGTTCCAAAATTTAAATATAACTACCATTGGTGTCTTAATCACAAAATACAATTATCTTTATATAAATTGACCTTTAAATTAAAGGAAATAGACAATATGTAATGTGCAATAGGAACTGCACATATAGTAAGCCAACAAATAGCGGGAGTTATGGTTCCGTGCCTATCATTTGAGTTTTATGGTATGGCGTTTGTTTTTTCAAAATTTAGATGTAAAATGTGTGGAAAGTCTCTGACAACTTTAAAAAATTTCTCAAAAGAAATCACAGACGCTTTTATTGCAGAAAAAATGTTAAATGATGCAAATATAAGTATTCTACCGATTCCAAAGTTTCGCTGGCAGTTGCAGGCGCCATTTTTTTAAATATGTGCAGAGATAGAAAGAGATAACTGCTAAATTGAAAATGTCTAGATTTATAAAAAAAAATACATATTGTTTTAAACAGTGTAACGTTAATGATAAAAAGAACATTAACAATGTTAGATTATTTCCTTATATGGGATCCGTGGTGTGACGTCATATTGCTGAAAAGTTCACATGACCGTGTGGCCTAATGGATAAGGCGTCGGACTTCGGATCCGAAGATTGCAGGTTCGAGTCCTGTCACGGTCGAAATTTCATTTTTCATTTTTATTTATTTAAATGGATTCGAAATTAATATCAGTATTCAAAGTTATATCTATATAGTTAATAAGAAATCTTTCAATATCAGTTAAAATTTATAAAATATATTATAATAAAAAAATAGATTCATATATCTCCATTTATTTAACACAAATCCTTAAGTTGTATATGTACATTTGTACATAGATTCATAAATATTAGAGAAGTTTTCTTTTTGTTACAGGAAATGTAGTGCAGTGTATTAGCATAGACTAATATCACAGTGATATTAGTCTATGGTATTAGTGAGTTTCGGTGTTCCTATAAGATGCTGTTCTCTTAATAACGAAGTTCCTAAGTTGCTGAGATCTGCAACCGAGGTTAGTAACGTTTCATATTATTTTGATACTTCTAAATTAATTTCTTTATTAGTAAGTTGTTAATTCATTGGCATTTAAAGTACAAAATTTATATATCTAATATCTATTAACACAATGCAAATATAAATGCTTTAATTCAAATATAAAATCAATGAAACATTTAATAGTAATAAATATAGTTTTTATTACAGTTTCATAAGTTTACAATCAATATATTTGATTTATGATTTATAATTGCAAGATAATTACAATAAAATCTTAATTTTTATTTGCGATTATTGTAATTACAAGATTACAGTTTACTTTTTATTTCGAACTGTGTTGCAGCTTTTGTATCATAGATGGCGCTGTAAGTACTATTATAACCTAATGTAAGAATATTATTAAAACTTCTGAATGATTGTAGAAAATCTTATTTTAAGTAATAATAATAGTATATTGTAGAAAAATATTTCTCTTTTAAATAAAAAAAATCCAGTTGCAATTGTAACAATTTTCACATTCTGTTAAATATTTATAAATGATGCCAATTTATACCAATGTCGGTTTCGAATAAAACAAGAGATAAACCGTAAATTTCCAATAACAAATAAATAAAAACAAAATATGTAAACAAGCTGTACGAGTTTATATTGTGTGTGCAATGATAAAATCTAAACAAATTAAAGATATCTGTCAATCCTGCTACAATATTTCAAAGCTATTCTGTCTGTCACAAATATTTGATTCTCATCATTAATTAGTTCGTTTTATCTCAAACCATTTTCCGCCATAGGAATATGTCATTTTGAAATAGGAATGTTGTAGTTCATTTATATTTTTTTCAATATGGGGCATATTTTTTACTGTTAACCACAATTGCAAAATTAGAATGTTGTAAATAAGCAATACTTTATAATTTCTATTTATAAATAATTGAAGACAAGGGAGGAAGATGAACGAATAATGAGGAATACAATGTTTTATAATAGTGTTTCGTGTTACTTTTATTTTAGGTATTTATTGCAACCATTTATTTATTTATTTATTATTCGTGTCAGAAGCAATACGTCTAATTTAGTACACAATAATAAAATAAAAAGATCGGAGAACATGGTCGTTCACGTTTGGAGTGGCTTTTATGTGCAACCATAGTTACTGTTAGTGATGTGTCGCCAATAAATTCCCGCCGGGAATTTGTTTTTTTCCCTGGAAAATTCCCGGAAATTCCTTCATCCGCGATTTTTGGGAAGATATTTAGTTACTTTATTTCCCGGAATTTTTTTGTAAATATCCCGTGAATATAATTTTTGTAAGTTTCCCGTAAATTTTAAAAGATTTAGGCCTTGATGTTGGTTTGTTATAAATAATTACTAAATATGTAATATTGTTCATTTTTTTAAGTTTCCTTCAATATAAATTGTTATTCTGGTTAATTTTTTAAAGTAAATTTAAGCATTTGTGAAATTTAGTACGATGATATTGAATTACTCATTTAAGGTTTTATGAATGCAACATAATTTCACTGAAAAATAAAACTAAATAAACCTACAGTGACAATTTTTATTCATATTTGAAATTCCTTGGGAAATTTCCCGAAGGATATTTTCCTGGAAATTCCTCGGGAAATTTTCCGTTTCTTCAAATTTCGGGAATTGGCCCATCTCTAGTTACTGCATGTAATTTATCTTTTATATTTGTTTATAATTTTTCGCTGACGACGGAAGTTAATAATTTCACTTACATTCTTAGGAAAATAATCACAGACAACTAAGATATTTTTAATATTGTAACGTTTTTATTTATTTGGGTGAAGCGTAAAAATTAAAGAGTTACTATTAATGAAAATAGATGTTTATTAAACGATAAATAAATATTAAAAGCTAATAATAAATGACTATTATTATGGTTATTCAAATATTAAATACTAACTTAAGACTAAAAATATAATTAATTACTTAAACACTAAGATTATTTATTTATTTAAACAATTAACAGGAATATTATTATAGTGTACAAGTCTACATGATTTATAATTGGAAATGTATTTAAATTATTAAGACTAATAACCACGTCTCCGCAATTTGAATTTCTCTACTTCCATTGGTAGTGGGCTCCTCCCCCTAACTGGGTATTCGTTATATATTTATAGGCCGTCTATGAGTCGCCAATCAAAATAATATATACGAAATTCATAAGAGTGACGAGCTGCTATAACGAAAACCTTCTTATATCCGAAGTATTTTAATTATATCGTTTTATTCCTTTATTAATATTCATTATGAAGCATATACTTTCAATATTTTTTCCTAATTTCTCTTAATTCAATTGCGCTGTAGTCCCCTATTGCTGAAAATTAAATATTACATACCGGGTGTCTTAGACCAACCGACACATGGGGGATTAGCAAGTGCAAGATATTAAGTTGAAATTTTGTATGCTTATCTGGGGATATTAATTCTGTGGATTATATTTCAAATCAGTCAATTTACATGTGTAATACCAGAAAAAATTAAGAAAAATTGTAGAATTTCCATGATTGTTCTTCATATCCCGAAAAAAATAGTTTCCAAGCAACGGTTCTGATAGTATGGTGGTAGCGAGTGCTCTTGCTAATAAACTAAATCACAGAGACGGGTTCGAAACCAGCCAACAGCAAAACTTATTTTTACTTTTCAAAATAATTTTTATTATTAATATGTTTTTAATCCTTTATTAATATTTAATAAAATGGATACGTTATACACAACACAAAATATTTATTTTATAAAATATAAATCGCACTGAATACAGCAGCATGAATTAAAAAATTACAACAAATATTCGAAATGACCGTCAGTTTGTATTAAGAAAATCCCGAGACGATCATAACAATCTCACTTTGCTCAGCTGTCAATTTGAAATAAGGCTGCAATCATTTCTCATTACCGCTTTAAGATCTTCTAAAGTGGTCAATTCATAATGGCCGTAAATTTTTGATTTTAAATGACCCCAAAGAAAAAAAAAACGGGCAGGAGATCTTGCAGGCCATTTAATTGATCCATTTAAACAAATACAAAAATATTTATTGTAATCAGTGTCTCATATTTTAAAAAATATAATTTATGATTGAAATAAGGTTTATATTTTATTACATATGAATAAAAGATTAATGATAAAAATTATTTTGAAAAGTAAAAATTAAAAAAAAAATATTTCCTCTCGACTGGTTCCGAACCCGACTTCGAATTTTGTTTATTACCAAGCGCACACGCTACCATTATGCTATTTGAACCGTTGCTTAGCAAGTATTTTTTCCGGGATATGAACCACAATTCTGGATATTCGATAAATTTTCTTAATATCTTCTAGTATTACATACGTAAATTGAATAATTTGAAATGTAATCCATAGAATTAGTATTCCCGGATAAGCATACAAAAGTTCTACTTAATATCTTGCATTGGAGAGATACTATTTACAATTAACTAATTTTCCATGTTAATTTCCCACGTGTCGGTTGGCCTAAGACACCCGGTATTGGGATTTTCAAATAAGAAAACTCTAACTAGCGGCAAATATTAGAACTATAGACAGTGGTACACATTTAACATTTACATGAAACTGCAACTACATGACTACAAAAACTCTATTATACATACTTGAATTATAAATAAAAAATACTAATAAATGAGAAAATAATACGAAAACTTAAAAAACGCAATTGACAGCAATGCCACGCTGACAAATGTCAACAAAAAGTGTACCATTGTTTAATGCGATCAGCGCCATCTCTTGATACTTGAAAATCCCAATATCTTACTTTGATGAAAAAATGTGTATCTCCGGCAGCTTCTTGAAAAAATTTTACTATCTGTCCCTTAGTTAAAATTTGGGATTTCTTTGGGAAACATAAACGACTTGGTGTATATCAACGACGATTGTCACGCACAGCCTACTAATTGATTATCTAGTATTTTTATTTGGTCAAAATAAAATATTAAAATGTTATTATTTAGTCATAATTGAATAAAATATTGTATAAACCATGTGAGTTAAGAATGTTTATTTACTCGAAACATTTAACTACGGGCTCGTAGCTTAAACTTTCTTTTCGTGAATAGACATTATCTTAACACACTTTGTGTATAAATATCTCTTACTATTACAACATAAATCGGCAAAAGCATTACATAGGTGTGTGCCATGACAATCGTCGTTGATAGAGGTAAAGTAAATTATGCACAAGCTTTTTTCTCTATAATTTGTGTCGTGAAAAATAGTGAAAATGCCTGATTTGTCTAATAAATACTGTGGCGAAACAAAGTATGAGATTTAGCATAGGAGAGCAGAGGAAAAAACTGTATGAAGGAAAGGGAATAAATGTCTCCATGATGACAAAAATCCATCATAAGTTATAACGTATGAAAAACATGTTTAAGAAGGCACTTGAGACTCTTGAGAAGATCGAATCAGGTAGAAAAATTTGAAGGTAGGAATACAGACAATATATTGTACACACAAATGAGAACATATTTACAAAAGAAGGAAAACAATATAAAACATATTGACAGAATTAATTACAATACATTATAATGAATGTGTATGTACATGTATGTGTTTGTGTTTGAGTGGCAGAAGCGTATGAAGTCGTACTCGCAACCAATGGAATGTAGTTATCACAAAATCAGAAAAAGTGAACATACATTTGAGTTTTACTATATGCGGTAAGCCATCGATATGCACACACAAAAATCTAAAAGAAATGTTAACAAAAATATTTAATATATATATATATATATATATATATATATATATATATATATATATATATATATATATATATATATATATATATATATACAGGCTGTTAATACTAAGTTGTAACACCCGAACACGGTAGTTAGAACTCATTGAAATAAACAACTTTTCTTAGTTTAAATTTTTGATTTGGAGCCCCAGTGCATAGTTATTGGCGTTCTTTTGTTTTTCGAAAAATCGTCATTACTCCCTTATTTTAAGGAATATTTTAAAAATATAAAAACTTTCTGCATTTCCTTTTGGTTCTCTAAAACATTTGCATTTACAGTTATTTTCTATATTATCAAATAACAAAATAGCGACTGATCAAAAATTTAAAAACTAAGTATTTTGAAAACCACTCGATTGATTTTTGAAAATAAAACATTTATAAAATCCTTAAACTATCTACTATAACATTTGTCTGAAACATTTTTGTCGATCTGTTCAAAAAAGTTTTTATTCAAATTGAATTACAATGTAAATTTTAACAAACTGCAACAATTATTTAAAACAAAGTAGGCTTGTTGCCATTAAACAAGAAAATTAAACAAGATAAACAAGAAACAAACAAACAAACAAACAAATAAGAAAAATAAAACAATGAACAATGAAACAACAAGGGAGGGACTAAATTTGATTTTCAAAATGGTCAACATTCGCAGCATCGCAAGCCCGGCAGCGTGTTTTAATATTAGAAGAGACACTTGCAATTGCAAGAGCTGCCTGCTTGTCTTTTATAAGCCTACTTTGTTTTAAATTATTGTTGCAGTTTGCTAAAATTTATCTTGTAATTCAATTTGAATAAAAACTTTTTTTGGACAGATCGAAAAAAATGTTTCAAGCAAATGTTATAGTAGATAGTTTAAAGATTTTATAAATGTTTTATTTTCAAAAATCGATCGAGCAGTTTCCAAAATATCTTGTTTTGAAATTTTTGATCGGTCGCCATTTTGTTATTTGATAAAATGGAAAATAATTGTAAATACAAATGTTTTATAGAACCGAAAGCAAATGCAGAAAGTTTTTGTGTTTTTTAAATATTCCTTAAAATAAGGGAGTAATGACGATTTTTCGAAAAACAAAAGAACGCCAATAACTATGAACTGGGGTTCCAAATCAAAAAATTTAACTACGAAAAATTGTTTGTTTTAATGAGTTTTAACTGCCGTTTTCGGGTGTTACAACTTATTATTAATACCCTATATACAGGATGTTTCCTTTAAAACAACCAGCGTTTTTTTTTTGTGCGAACTAACAACTTTAGAGAAAAATGTTTTATACCAAAAATGATCAAGAATAAGGGGATAATGTATTAATAGTAACAAACCGAATATTTAACCAGTGGTTCTCAAACGATAGAACAAAATTATATTTTTTTAAATGGCATCCTATATAATTTTTTAGCCTTTTAAATAGAATATTATTTTCTGATTTCAACGATATAAATATAGCATAGTGTTGTATAATTATTTCGAAAAAAATGGTATTAAAAACTAGAAATAAGGTATTAGAAAATGGGTTTACTACCAGCGTAACTAGGCAACAGACGTATCAATATCTGTGTATTGCATAGCCTATTGTAATATTATAACATTATTTTTAATACCATTTTTCTCGAAATAATTGTTATACAACCCTATACCACATTCATATCTTTGAAATCAGAAAAAAAATCTCTATCTAATGGGCAAAAAAATTATAAACGATACGATTTAAAAACATATAATTTTTTCTGTCGTTTGAGAACCACTGGTCGAATTTTCGGTTTGTGCTTATTAATAAATTAGCCCCTTATTTTTGATCATTTCTTGTGTACAACATTTTTTTCTAGTCATTAGTTCGCCCAGAAAAGCGCTGGTTGTTTTAAAGGAAACACCCTGTATGAGTGTACTCGCTTACGTAATTATAAAAAGAGTTGTGAATTATTAATTGACTTTAAAGGGAGGGGATCTTGTGGCTCAGTTGTTTAGAGCGTCTCACTAGATATGAGAAGTCGGGACTCAAATACCTGCGAGGCCCATGAATTTTTCACAAAATATTTCTTTGTTAATTATATATTTCATTGATCCTACGACCTGTTTCTACGATTAAAAGACGTAGGTACTGTATTTGAAAATAACCAAGTGTACATTTAAATTATCATCATTTCATAAAATGAGTGATAGCGCATTAATTAACTAAATATAGCTGTTATTCTCAATCTTCCTGGCTCACCAAAAGTAGGACACAAACCGTCACTGATAAATATTTAACCTTTGTTTGATACACCTTCTCATTCGAATCAAACTTCAAGCTTGTGTTCATATTTCAAGTCCGCAGTCATAAAACTTTCATCATTACTCGACACAGATTTATCATGTCAGGAGAACATCTTTTGTTTCAAATCCCACAATATTTCATTTCCACAAACAATCTTAATCTCCATGACAATTAATCTCTGACCAACATCCAGAGCACGAGGCCGCGACCTTGAAACTTGCAACAACTCATAACTCCAACCAAGGAGACGGGAAGCTCAACTGTCGAACGCTGCCAAGCAAACACACCATGTAAATATTAAAAGCCGCATTAAACATAAACTCACAACGAACTGTATTACCAAATGTTTCCGATATTACGTTTAAGATACTAGTCGTAGGTCGTAATAAGATCGTGGAATATTTAAAAGAAATTTGAATGACGTTTTAAAATTAAATTGATCAAAATATGAAATATTTTAGTTGAAAGTAATAACTAGAACATAAGTTTTCGATTTAATTATTTTAAAATTTACAATAATAATAATAATAATAATTATAATAATAATAATAATAAAAATCTGATGTGGCCAGCACATTACCTTCCGTCAGTTCTATGTATTTTGTACAAATTTCATACGGAAAGTTCCTTGCTAAATAGTCTATTTCTTGTACATTACCTTCCGGCAGCTGCATGTATTTTATGCAAATTTGATACAGAAAATTTATGTCTTAAATTATTATTTTGTGACGTTTTCTATATACAGTGTAATGTATCTGCAGAAATAAAAGATTTATTATTATTATTTCTTGTACATTACCTTAAAGCAGTTGTATGTATTTTATACAAATTTCACACAGAAAGCAAGAGATCCTATATTTCCAATAAAATTATAAGACAAACACACTATGTCAATTTCACTTGACACTGACATCTTTCAATCAAAATTTTCTTAATATAGTAGCTGTTTTCATAGCTATAGCTACTTTATGAAATTTAATTTCTTTACAATTTTTTAACTCTATATCCATTTAATATTAAGTATAAAATGCAGTCAAATCGTATAGAGAATAAAATATTCTTTAATATTTATAATAACATTAAATGTGAAAAAATGATATTTAACATAGTTTTTTCAAGAAAAACTGTTGAAATCTTCAAATGATGGTACTTCCGGTTGACCAATTCTAACCAAAATCTAATCAGCTCTTTATATGGATGTAACGAAGAAGTATACGAAAAAATTATAATTTTTGAAACTGTAGTATTAGAGTTATCGCAGACGAAAATTTTGTTACACACACACACACACACACACACACACACACATCCACACACACACACACACATACAGACATCATCGTAAAAATAGTAAATTCGTATTCTAGGGACCCTAAAACGTGTTTATTGATTAAAAACTCATCGTCGAATTTTTTGACCAAAGACAATACCTTCCTTACCTAAAGGTGAAGGAAGGTAATAATAATAATAATAATAATAATAATAATAATAATAATAATAATAATAATAATAATAATAATAATAATAATAATAATAATAATAATAATAATAATAATAAAAATAATAATAATAATAATAATAATAATAATAATAATAATAATAATAATAATCAGTGATAATGTACAAATTAAATACATACATATATATCCCAATGACTTACATATTACAAAATATAGACAGTGAACAAAGCAAAATCTCTACTTATAATAGTTAGCTTATTACTTAATTTTAATACTTCATTTAATTGCAAACTTGTATTGTTTTTCACAGTAAAAGTAAAGAAACGTAGTACCATGGAAGGAACGGAGAAATTTATTTCTTGAAGTATTTCGCTGAGATACATTTTTGCATTTAACAAATTTACAATAAATATCATTGATAGAAGTTCCCTGCTAGTTTGTAACTCTAACAAACTCACATTAAACATTAGTCTATGATAATTGTACGAAATGATCCTAAGAAATTCCTGAAATTTCTTATAGTGTAAATACATGAGTAATTTTTTGCACTTTTTCTATCATATCACAATGAAATGCTGTATTGGGAGATCAAATAATAGATGCATACTCTAACTTACTTCTAACTATAGAATTAAACAAAATAATTTTAGTTTCACATTTAAATTTATTTTCCTCTCTTAAAATAAAGCTTAATTTTCTCTATCACCTATAATGACTTCTATGTGTTTTACAAATCCGAAGTTAGCTTGGAAAATTACTCCTAAGTCTTTTATTACCTGATCTCTCTTTAAGAATTCTGAGCCTATACAATAGTTAAATGTAATATATTTTTTTATAGTTTACAATTTTACATTTAGTAACATTAAAATTTAATTTATTTTTAATACACCATGTATGAACAATTTTTCAATACAGTTAATTTCTCGACACATATTCAAATCATCTGCATACATTAAACAACTGAAAGATAATAATATTAAAACAGGCTTTTAAACACCTGTGAATAGTGTGAATAGAGGAAGACAAGGAGTGACGAGGTAACGAGAGGAAGAGCAAAAGCATAGTTATTAGGTTATGAGATGATTATTTATCGTCGACAAATCATAATAGTTTAAATACGTTATTCAAAAAATGTAAGTACAAACTTTTGTCCATTTAAAAGAGGTACATGAGTACCAATAATTAGTCGTCCATTTATTGCTCCCCAAACATTTTTTAATGAAAATTTTTACAGCATTTTCGTCTTCCGAGATGTGTATTGTGCATAATAAATACACCTTCCCAAGTAAATTCAGTCTCATTAATGAACATTATGACCCATTCCCAAAATTGAAGTCTGTTATGTGCTGAAAACAGAACTTTTTGCACATATTATGGATATAACTGTTGCTTTTTTTTAAAATTGTCATATGTGACAGTCCGTATTGTATGTGATTAAGATGTACAAGATTAACAAATGTGCGAATATTAAGAATAGAATAATTTGGTGGTGATTTGGAAACGCTCCGTGTAAATGCGCTGGCAACTCCATGACACTGTCTTTATGTCAACCGTGATATCAAGTAAAATGTAGTACAGATACGAGTAATAAAATAAATAAACCATAGGTAAGTAATTACAATGTCTGTGTACTCGCATTTTGACAGAAGTTTACCTTATAAACAAGTTTATTACCAATGTCAAAATTTAATTGCAACAATTGACAGGACTGTCAATTGCTGAAACAAAATTTTTCATAGCTATTGCTACTGCATTCAATCATATCACAAAAATATTTGGAACGACTCGTCAATTTACGGGGTTGTAAAAATACTAAAAAAATATGAGATTTCGAGAAACAGTTATTAAGAAATATTGTTGCTCTCGATGAGTTATATTACTGGTTAAAATTAATGCACTTATTTCATTTACACCTGTATATATATATATATATATATATATATATATATATATATATATATATATATATATATATATATATATATATATATATATATTGCTGTAACATGAGGTTGTCCGCATACGTAGAGAAGCCTGGTAGAGGATGAAGATTTATAATTGCATGAAACACTTTGTATTCACCTTTAACGTTTATTTTATTAGTAATGCAATTTATTGAGTGTACATTTACAATTAATAATAATATATATATATATATATATATATATATATATATATATATATATATATATATATATATATATATATAATAATAATAATAATAATAATAATAATAATAATAATAATAGTTGATAGAAATTAGATAATTAGAATTATTGAACATCATAATTGTATAATAAATGGTGAACATCTAGGGTCTACTGTATAATTTGTATTGTATGAAAAATTAGCGTTTCTTGTAACCTGTGGAAACCACCACAAACTATAAATGTTCCCTTAATATATAAGAAAACTGCAGAGCAAAAAGCAAGTATAAATTTTCCAGGCTAACAAATTCACCGATTAGCATCATCCAAGTCGCTTCTGCCATTCTGCGATCGTCAATGTTTCACCGTGTGCGACGCAAAAAGAAATTGGGTTTTGTTGGAAACCACAAGAAATAAATGACAACTAAATTGCTCCGTATTCTTACAATTTCCCCGTCTCGGATAGAAACAAAAGAAGGCAGCACTAATGTCGTCCACCGGTCGTCTGTTGACGGAGCCACCGATTATAGTGCAGAGCTGCGTTGCTCCGTTGTCCTGCGCTCTTCTGTCTTCGTCCTGGGCGCAGTCTTCTTTGTCCTTCATATCCTACCAGGACAATCAGCCACTTACCTATCTGCAGGATAAGGATACAATGTAATTCCGTCAGATGAAATGTTGTATCTGGAGATTGTACGTGATTTAATGCTTTTAAGGAATTTAGGTGCAACGTTGTTAAGGATATGATTGAGGAAACGAAATTGTGTTTTTTTGATAATTTGAAAAACGCATGGAAATGTGTTGTAAATGTTTTAAACAAAATGAATTATGCGGAAAGCAAAATATTAAAATGCAAGAGTTACAATGACCCTTGTTGTAATACAAGTATATTTTGCTTAATCGAGTCGTAGGCGCGTTACTCAAAATACAATTATTTAGTTTAATTTACTTATATTTCATAATTATTATTATTTAAATATCAGAGTTGGAACACTGGCAGTTTTAATAAATATTTGAAATGAAATTATTTCAACATTTAATTGTTAGGTTAAAGTTAAAATTTATAATTAATATTTTACGTCTCGTATCAATCTAAAACTACATACCTACTTTGACTTTTAATAAATAAAGTGCTATACAGGGCCTCTGTTTTGTAACTTTAAATTCTATCAGATTTCAAATTCCGCCAGAATTGGGTTTGCCCCACTTCGAATTCTACTGCTTCAGACCAGTAGAATTTGAAATCTACCTAGGCAATAGTGATGCACGCGAGGCGAGACGAGACGAGAAATATAAAATATCGATCTCGTCTCGTTTTCGGATCTGTAATCTCGCTCTCGTTCTCGCACATTTTTTTGAGTCTCATCTCGTTCTTGCACGAGAGTCTCGCTATAAAAATAAGCGCTTGCGCACTACGTATTTACGTAACTGCTTAACTACAAGAGACAAGTTCGCACCAATAGCACCGTCTTCTATGTATTTGCAGTCGTATAACTACAATAAAGAGACGAAACACTAAATTCTCTAAAATATCAAATTTATCATTAAATTGTGATCTTTAAGCTATTTCAATACGAACATCTGTCAACACATTCTGTCATCAGTAAAACGTATTAAACATTAAAAAATTATTTTTTGTAACTAAAAGTACCTACACTTTTTTATTGAATATATGCCACTATTTAAATAAGATTAAGTCATAAAAAACCGGTACACTGGTAACCCGCCGGCAACCAATCTCTCAGTTTCTCTCCATGTTGGCTCCCATCGACGCTTAATATAACATCCTTTACTTTTCAGGGGCGACAAGAGTTTTATGAACCGTGGTTTTAACTGGGGTGAAGTAGGGGCTGAAATATTGGAGAAAAACTAGTTCTATTGGATGCAATACCGATTTTGTCTTTATTTTTGCATCTCCTCGCTCTGAGATCGATACTAATCGAATTTAGATAGACTCAAAAAATATAGTGAATTCGTATAACTTTCACATTTACGTGTTTTATGCATGAATTAGCGTTGACTTCACTCCTTGTATGGCGCATTTTTCATTGAATTTATGAATCAAAGCTATAAAGTTACAAATACTTTTTTACTGCGAGATTCTCGCGAGAATCTCGCGAGATTTCTCGCTTCTCGCAGTTGTTATATCGATCTCGCTTCGAATTTTAAACTGCAATCTCGCTCTCGTTCTCCTCTCGTATAATGTAACGAGAGGAGACGAGATGCGAGAGTACTCTCGCCTCGTCGTGCATCACTACTAGGGAAAGAATGAGGGAAATCTCAATAGGGGATTCCACCATTTTTACTTCCTTGTACAAAGTAAAGGAAGTATTGTATTCGCGAAAAATTTCGGTTTCCAGATTTCAACGGAAATATCCATTTTGGCCATCCCTGAATCCATTCTGACTAATTTCGTCGTGACGTCTGTACGTACGTACGTACGTACGTATCTCGCATAACTCAAAAACGGTAAGCCGTAGAAAGTTGAAATTTTGTATTTAGGACTTCTATAACATCTAGTTGTGCACCTCCCTTTTTGGTCATTACATAATTTCCAGAACAGATACTTTATTTGAAGCCTATAATAGATTTTAATAAAAAACTATATTAAAATATAATCCAAAACTTTTCAAATTTAGTATATAAGACTTTTATATCAATTGGAATAACATAGCAGAATTTGGTTAAAACAGGCTAACCGGAAGTGATATATTACCTGAAGTTGTTGACAGTTTTTCTTGAATAAAATGGTTTCATTTTGATTTTAGAAATAAATGCTTCAAATAAGAGTTTTAGAGAATTAAATTTTGCATCTAGCACATCAAGTATTATTAAATTAGCCCCATGTATAAGCGAGATATGTAAATTTAAAACAAATATACTTTTTGGTTTTTGTAATGAAGCTTGCTATGGATTAGGACAAAAAATAACAAAGAAATAAAAAATAGATGTTAATGTCAAATTACGTCAAATACGTGCAATTTTATAATTGAGTCTATACTTCATCTTCATATTGGTCCTGCGTACAAGGAAGTCGTGTGGTGTCCACATCAGATTTTTTAAATATAATTTCATCTGAATGTATAAGTAAAACTAAGACTGTCGATGAAAATCGGGTGAAAAAATTCCTATTAGTAAGCGAGTTATAATCCTCCGAAATTTGAAAATATAGATGTGACGTCACGAATATAAGTTTTTATATCAAACTATTTTCTTCGTGGACCTAAATGTTCTTGAAATATATGCTATTTTATAATTGGAAATGTATTTAAATTTTTAAGTTTAATGCAAAATATTTATATTCGAATAAAAACTGTTTGAGAATTGCACTACTGGACTGATAACCACGTCTCCGCTATTTGAATTTCTCTACTTCCATTGGTAGTAGGCTCCGCCCCTAAGTGGGTATTCGTTATATATTTATAGGCTGTCTTTAAGTCGCCAATCAAAATAATATATATGGATTTCATATGAGTGACGAGTTGCTATAACAAAAATCCCCTTATTTCCAAAGTATTTTAATTATGCTGTTTTATTTCTTTATTAATATTTATTATTAAGCATATACTTTCAATATTTTTTCCTAATTTCTCTTAAATCAATTGCGCTGTAATCCCCTATTCTGTCATATGTCAAATTCTACTAATCTGGGGCAGTAGAATCACTCATTATGTTTACTTGTAAAAAAAATAAACAATCACAGGTCGATATTTTCTACGCAAAGCGCGAAAATTGTGGTGAACATGTGCTGACAAATAGTACATAGCACCAGACCAGTGGATGGATCTGACATTCCGCGGCTGCGTTCATGTAAGTACGCATCCGAGGTCTCTAGGAACGAATATATTAACAGTCCGATGGACTGTAAAACATTCGGTTCGAACTAGAGGTGGGCGCGTGAGTAACTTTTTGTTCACGATCACGCACGCTCACGTAACTAAAAATGTAATCACGACGAATCACGCACGCCTTTTATGTTTGATTCACGATCACTCATGCTCACGATTTCATTTTGGCATTCACGCCTGATCACGCCCGGCGGGTCACGTTCGTGTCACGTAATTGTATTTATGTAAATTTAAGCCTGTTTAACGCAGTCATAAGTTGTTATCAACTTTGTTAACAAATTGGTAATAAGTTAGGTAACAAATTGGTTTCTTTGGAAACGAAAATTTATGGACAAATGTTCTACTCCATCGCAAATATCATTATAAAATTGGTAACAAATTTGTTAAAAAAATTATGATTGTCAAACGGGCTTAAAGATATATATGTATATATTTAAAGAGTAAAGGGTTGAAGCGAAGTTGAAAAGTCCGGAGTATATCTTTAGTGAAATCTAAGCAACTATGTATACAATTTTGGGTACAATAATAACATTATTTTTATGCCAACAAAAATACTGTTGATGACATATTTGGACATATTAATAACAACAAGAATGTAAAGTAAAATATGGAAATTAAGACATTTTTTTAAATAAAACATAGAAGAAAACTTGTACGCCCAATTACATTTCAATCCTGCCTGATCACGCACGATAATTTTTTAGTGCCGCACGCTCATGTCTATTCACGACGAAAAATTTAAATTACATTCACGATCACGCGGGTTACGTCGTAACTCATCCTTACCCGACAAAATCACGGCCCGCGCCCACTTCTAGTTGGAACGATATTTTTAAAATGCATATGCGTCTGATGTACATATGACGGTCTGGACTAGCTGTATAGATTACTCAATGTGCCATCATTGTCACGTAAGTATTTATTCTGTATCTTTAAAGGCATTTCCATGTTGCGATTTATAATGAAACAGAATATGATGTTAACTTGTGCTGTAATCGTATATCAACTTTTAAATTATAGATTAATATATTCTATTCCCAACCAATAGCATTGTATCACGTGTTCGCGTAGCAAGGACTTATGTTTCCAACATGTGACATATTTGACGTTTCGAGTAGGTACTTTGTGCTGAAATCTGTTTGTTGTCTTTCTTTTATTATATTCTTATATATCAATGACTACTTTTATCCCGATGTTTGAAGCCGCTTGAATTTAGTAAATTCCTTTTTAATCTTCAAAATAAACGATCGAGATTAATATTTCAAGCCGCTTGAAAATGTGAAGTCAGGCCTACAAAATAACAGGCTTGGACTTTTAAAGCGGCTTGACTTGTCGAAATAAACAGTGTAGCTTCAAATAATGGAACTACTACGCATGCGCACATCCGTAATATATTTGAGTGTTACTAAATTCATATCATTTGTTGGTTATTTCTACTTTTACCTCATTTTCTAAAAGTCGCGACATAAAACTTAGTAAAATAACAACATGACAGTTTTCAGTTTTTGAGGTTATATATAAAGCATGACATAAGATCATATACCTCTCCTTATCTGTCTGCATAATCTAGTATTACCTATCTTTTTTTGGTCGATTCGAATTTAAATCAGAATGAAAATCAATAGAATTTTTCAAATCATAATTATACTTGAAGCCCCTTGAATTGCCGAGATAAACCTAGTCAATGAAGTTTTTCAAAGCATTGCAGAAATATCTTTAAAATCTTTTTCAACTAATAGATTTATTTCTGACTCTCTGACAGTTACAAATGAGACGCGATTTTAATAATTATACATATGATATGGAACAAAGCAGTTGAAAATTACCTACATCATAAGAAGTTAACAGTATAAGTTTACATCTTTATAAAAGCTTTTAGTCTTTAGTTTTCAAAATATAATTTATTTTTCGAGGAATATTTAAAGTTTAATATTTCTTAGAAATGTTACTGCGTAATAAACAATATAACTTTATTCCTTGACTAATATCTTGCAGAAATCACAATAAAATGTTCTAAAATCTGTCATTAACACAAACTTTTGTTTGCCCAAATAGACATCAGTTTCTAGGCTATATCAGATTTATCTACAATGGAGTATCGGAGTTGAACTTCTTTATTTGAAAACCCTCTTTGCCATATAAACCCGTCCCTATCGACAATTAACCTTTTTATTTTTATTTTTCCTGGGGCCCCGCGAACGATAATTCTTGAAGGGGCGCTGCGCTATCTCCCGGGAATGATTTCAAGCGATTCAGATATAAATCTAGCAATAAAGCATCGAGACAGAGGGGGATTAACCGCGATATGCTGGCCGCGATAGCAAGGAGTGTTAATTGTACCCTACCCCGGGCCTGCGCTTCGCACAATCTCTGCGAGGGAAAGAGTGCGATACGAAGGAAATTGGCTAGAGGAAAAATATCTGTTTGCTTTACAGACGCTGGCTGTTCCGAGTGCGGTTCAAATGCGGATGATCCGTCTTTAGATGGAATTTTTCTGGATTCATTCGAGGTTGAAAGTTACCGCCAACAATGGGATTTAACAGGGTTAGATTATTTACTCTTTAATGTTCCCATCTCGTATAACAGAAGATAGGTTGTTGGTTCTTTTTTGTTGCACATGCACATTAGCCGATTTTAAATGATACGCTCTGAACTTTACATTTTTAAATAGAACACAATTCTCCTCCGAATTTCTACCTCTCTGGGTATGTTTTTAAGCAAAATTGCCGCATATGGCGCGAGTTAAATCTTCATGCGATTCATATACCAAAAAAAGTGACGGTTTGGTAGGCATTGCGGTCATTAGACCTTACTTTTTTGAAAACGATGAAAGCCGGATTGTAACAGTCGATGGTGAGCATTATAGGCGCACGATCTACGCACAATATTCAAAAATAAGGAACAGCCTATATACAAATATGCCTGCTGATGTATAATATAGCGAATTTCATGTAGATTCCAAATTTTTAACATACACGTTGCTAGCATTAACCGTTTAATAGCTAGAGGCAAAAATATAGAAAATGAGCTAGATAAAAACTCATCGTTTATTATAAAAATTATTCAAAAATAAGTGTATATTGAACTGACTGTAACTTTTGGAACAGCTATATACAAATATGTCTGCTGATGTATATTATAGAGAATTTCATGTAGATTCTAAATTTTCAACGTATAAGTTGCTAGCTTAAACCGTTTAGAAGCTACAGGCAAAAGTAGAGAAAATGAACTAGACAAAAATTCATTGTTTATTATAAAAATTATTTAAAAATAAGTGTACCTTTAACTGCCTGTAACTTTTGGAACAGCCTATGTACAAATATGTCTGCTGATGTATATTATTTTACTCATGAATTGGTCAGGAAATAGTACAATACTTTTCATTTTTGTTATCATCTTATGATTCGTCACTTGTTTTCCAGTTCGTATTTTCCTAATCCAGCCCTCTCTTTTGTCGATAGACTGCATTTTACCATATTTATTTTGGATGTCACTCTTCCTCTCACTAATTTTTGGGACATATAATTTCTTACTACCCCGAGAATGACAGCCATAAACGTAACAATTACGTTGTTAATATTTTGTCGTTCTTTGCTCATATTGCAAAGTAATTTACATGTACTTTAAAACAAAAAGACAAACAAGAAACCGACAAGGAATCCAATGCACTATATGTATTTACTGTAAAGTTGAGTAACAGAATACCATTTTCAAGAGTTGCAAATATCGTCCGCTTGAGGGATTCACGTAAATTTTAGTCGCCAATTATAGAGAATTTCATGTAGATTCCAAATTTTCGACGTATACGTTGCTAGCATTAACCGTTTAATAGCTACAGGCAAAAATATAGAAAATGAGCTAGACAAAAATTCAGTGTTTATTATAAAAATTATTCAAAAATAAGTGTACTTATAACTGCCTGTAACTTTTGGAACAGCCTATATAAAAATATGTCTGCTGATGTATATTATAGAGAATTTCATGTAGATTCCAAATTTTCAACGTACACGTTGCTAGCATTAACCGTTTAGTAGCTACAGGCAAAAATAGAGAAAATGAGGGAGACAAAAATACATCGTTTATTATAAAAATTATTCAAAAATAAGTGCATGTTTAACTGCCTGTAAATTTTGGAACAGCCTATATACAAATAAGGTGCATAGATGCTTCTTTTTAAACGCAGAAAAAAGAAGCATCTATGCACGATTTTTTAAAAAATATGGTGCATAGATGCTACCTGAAAGTAGCATCTATGCACGCGAAAAATTTTTTAATCGTGCATAGATGCTACTTTCAGGTAGCATCTATCCACCATATTTTCTAAAAAAATCGTGCATAGATGCTTCTTTTTTATGCGTTTAAAAAAGAAGCTTCTATGCACCATATTTGCTAAAAGAAATCGTGCATAGGTGCTTCTTTTTTCTGCGTTTAAAAAAGAAGCATCGACGCACCATATTCAAAAATAAGTGTATGTTTAACTGACTGTAGCTTTTGGAACAGCCTATATACAAATATGTCTGCTGATGTATATTATATAAAATTTCATGCATATTCAAAATTTTCAACGTACACGTTGCTAGCATTCGCCGTTTAGTAGCTAGAGGCAAAATAGATAAAATGAGCTAAACAAAAATTCATCGTTTATTATAAAAATTATTCAAAAATAAGTGTATGTTTAACTGCCTGTAACTTTTGGAACAGCCTATATACAAATATACCTGCTGATGTATAATATAGAGAATTTCATGTAGATTCTAAATTTTCAACGTACAAGTTGCTAGCATTAACCGTTTAGTAGCTACAGACATAAATAGAGAAAATGAGCTAGACAAAAATTCATCATTTATTATAAAAATTATACAAAAATAAGTGGATGTTTAACTGCCTGTAAGTTTTGGAATAGCCTATATACAAATATGCCTGCTGAAGTATATTGGCGACTAAAACTACCGATGACGGCGCTAGTGTTGGAGTATACATGTGCTCTGAAAATGGTATTGTGCTATAAGATCGCGTACAGAAACATTGTATAACCAACATTCGTTTTGAAATATACTAACAAATTCATTAAACTTTCTATAAATAGTGTTAGTAATAATTTTGTGTGAATTATAATGACATTCGAAGAAAGTTATCTTAGACTTATTTCGAAGGAAATGTTTACTTATTTGCAGACAACAAATTCTTCTCGAAGTTTTATAGAAGGGGGAGAATTATTGAATCGTGGGTTGTTATTTTTATGTGGCGTTAATGAACATAAAGCTAGAGACTAAAAAAAAAATTGAGCTGTGTTTAAACAAGTGCTCTAACGTCACATCTTCATGAGGTTAGAAGAACTTTAAATTTACAATTGATTATTTATAAAATGCTTTTGTATAGCTGGCCATCATGTGGCCAGTGCAAATATATTTCAGCTGTCTTAATATTTTGTACAAGATAGTAAAATAGTACCATATATTATTCATGGATGTTAAATAAATATGTATTTACTTTACTTAGTTTAGAAAATTAAAATGGAACTAATGTCAAATATCTTTCAAATTGTTTTAATTACAAGTGTAAGAAATATATTGAATGCTACACATAAAGTGAAAAGTGTATTATTTTACTCATGAATTGGTCAGGAAATAGTACAATACTTTTCATTTTTGTTATCATCTTATGATTCGTCACTTGTTTTCCAGTTCGTATTTTCGTAATCCAGCCCTCTCTTTTGTCGGTAGACTGCATTTTACCATATTTATTTTGGATGTCACTCTTCCTCTCACTAATTTTTGGGACAGATAATTTCTTACTACCCCGAGAATGACAGCCATAAACGTAGCAATTACGTTGTTAATATTTTGTCGTTCTTTGCTCATATTGCAAAGTAATTTATATGTACTTTAAAACAAAAAGACAAACAAGAAACCGACAAGGAATCCAATGCACTATATATATATTTACTGTAAAGTTGAGTAACAGAATACCATTTTCAAGAGTTGCAAATATCGTCCGCTTGAGGGATTTACGTAAATTTTAGGCGCTAATTATAGACAATTTCATGTAGATTCCAAATTTTCAACGTACAAGTTGCTATATTTCACCGTTTAGAAGCTACAGGCAAAAGTAGAGAAAATGAACTAGAAAAAAATTCATTGTTTATTATAAAAATTATTCAAAAATAAGTGTACTTATAACTGCCTGTAACTTTTGGAACAGCCTATATACAAATATGTCTGCTGATGTATATTATAGAGAATTTCATGCTAGCATTAGCCCTTTAATAGCTACAGGCAAAAATATAGAAAATGAGTTAGACAAAAATTCATCGTTTATTATAAAAATTATTCAAAAATAAGTGCATGTTTGCTAAAAAAAATCGTGCAAAGATGCTTATAAAGAATTTCATGTAGATTCCAAATTTTCAACGTACACGTTGCTAGCATTAACCGTTTAGTAGCTACAGGCAAAAATAGAGAAAATGAGCTAGACAAAAATTCATTATTTATTATAAAAATTATTCAAAAATAAGTGTATGTTTAACTGCCTGTAACTTTTGGAACAGCCTATATACAAATATGCCTGCTGATGTATATTATAGAGAATTTAATGTAGATTCCAAATTTTCAACGTACAAGTTTCTAGCATTAACCGTTTAGTAGCTACAGGCAAAAATAGAGAAAATGAGCTAGACAAAAATTCATCATTTATTATAAAAAATTATTCAAAAATAAGTGTATGTTTAAATGCTTGTAACTTTTGGAAAAGCCTATATACAAATATGTCTGCTGATGTGTATTATAAAAAATTTCATGTAGATTCTAAATTTTCAACGTAAAAGTTGCTACCTTTAATTGTTTAGAAGCTACAGGCAAAAGTAGAGAAAATGAACTAGACAAAAATTCGTTGTTTATTATAAAAATTATTTAAAAATAAGTTTACTTTTAACTGCCTGTATCTTTTGGAACAGCTTATATACAAATATGTCTGCTAATGTATATTATAGAGAATTTCATGCTAGCATTAGCCCTTTAATAGCTACAGGCAAAAATATAGAAAATGAGCTAGACAAAAATTCATCGTTTATTATAAAAATTATTCAAAAATAAGTGCATGTTTGCTAAAAAAATCGTGCATAGATGCTTTTTTTCTGCGTTTAAAAAAGAAGCATGTATGCCAGTGGCGACGCCAGGATGTAAATGTGGGGTGGGCATAATCAAAAGATGATTGGACATCAGGGGGGGGGTCGTAATAGGTTATGCAAAGGTAACCAGAAAAAAAGGCGCCGCAGGCAATTTTTTTTTATCTAATGTTAAATGCCTTATTATTGAACGTTACATTTTTTCAATGAATGCGAAGCTGCATGTTTTCCCCCTTTCATGTACAAAAATAAATTGCCAGATCAGAATAGAAAAGCGAATATATTTAACGGATTGTTAACTTACCTGAATAACCTGTCAAAATTGAATATCACCTGCACTTCTACTATTGCAATTATATTTTAACTGTCATCCACACTACGTAATCAAAATTTATATTTGAAAAACAAGCAATCAAATATTAGCTGTGCAAAATACATTATTAAATTTCATTCTTAATCTTAAATTATAATATTTTTGTTTGTTTGATTTAGTTTTTTTTTATCAAGTCATGGGCACCCATTTATTTTAAATAATAAAGATACCTACCTATATAGTTTTTTTTCATATACACACATAAAACGATATAAAGACACGGGTATCTAAATTTAAATAATTACATATACCGGGTGTTTACTTTTTAATGAATTACAGGTAATATGTACAATGGTGAAATTTTCATATGGCTGTAATTTCTGCCCTATTAATTTTAAAAAAAGTATAAATACAAATAATGTAGTTGGTGGGCACTTGGGTGGGTACAAGACTTTCTAGGGTGGGCACGTGACCACCCTGGCCCACCCTTAGCGCCGCCACTGACAATAACAGATTATTTTTGGCACGAAATCAATGAAATTGATGTGGAAGATATGTGGTTTCAACAAGACGGCAACTTGCGACACATTGCGTGCAACGTTGGATATTTTGCGTGAAAAGTTCACAGGTTTTTTCACGTTTTGGTAACGTGGTGACGTCAACTGGCCGCCAAGGTCCTACGATTTAACGCCGTTGAAATTTTTTTGTGGGGTTGTGCTAAGAGTCGTGTTACTTCAAAAAGATTGGCTGCTGGAAAAGGTTCAAAAGCGGCCATTTAATTGATAATATTTTTCATAATTAATGAAATACAAATTTTTGGACTAATAAAAAAAATATATTTTTTAAAAAGTTCGGAAAATCAAATTGGATCACCCAGTAGTACCTACTTAACTATGGAAAGAAGTAACAGTTTATTTTTCCATGAATAAATATTTAGGTACCTATTGTAATGTAATGTAATCACTAACAATAACTAATTCATATTTCTATGTATCTAACGCATCTGGTTCCACTAAATTGGGGTGTTTTATAAGGTGTTTAATGCTAGTCTTAGCGGTATCAAGTTTTAAGAGCTAATAACTGTCTCCTGCCATACAATACAACATTTAATTGATGGCATCTCTTTAGTGAATAATTCGCATGAGAACTAGGGTAGTTAGAATCCGCGATTTGGATTTACGACGACGAATTATTATCCTATGAGAGATTCGGATTATAGGATCATCTTAACTACCTCATATTAATGAAATGTTTGTGCTACGGTAATAAGGAAATATTTACGAAGACGTTCTGAAGTAGAATAATGAGTCAAGTATAATATTCTTAAGACGATATAAAATTTTACTATATAACTAGCATGAAAATCGGTATAGTTATTATTAAAAATTTATTTATTAGATATATCTACTAAAAAAATATTTACTTTAATTTTGCATAAGCAGGCATGGTTTTTGTATAAGTAGATATAATATAGCACGTCTTGAAAAAAGTCTAAAATTTTTTCTGTTCGTATTTCATTTTTACCTTCCGTCACCTTTAGGTAAGGAAGGTATTGTCTTTGGTCAAAAAATTCGGTGGTGAGTTTTTAATGAATAAGCACGTTTTAAGGTCCCTAGAATACGATTTTACTATTTTTACGATGATGTCTGTATGTATGTGTGTCAATGTGTCTGTGTGTGTGTGTGTGTGTGTGTGTGTGTGTGTGTGTGTGTGTGTGTGTGTGTGTGTGTGTGTGTGTGTGTGTGTGTGTGTGTGTGTGTGTGTGTGTGTGTGTGTGTGTGTGTGTGTGTGTTTGTGTGTGTGTGTTTGTGTGTGTGTGTGTGTGTGTGTGTGTGTGTGTGTGTTTGTGTGTGTGTGTGTGTGTGTTTGCGTGTGTGTGTGTGTGTGTGTGTGCGTGCGGGTGTGCATGCGTGTGTGTGTGTGTGTGCGTGCGGGCGTGCATGCGCGTGTGTGTGTGTGTGTGTGTTTGTGTGTGTATGTGTATGTAACAAAATTTTCGTCTACGATAACTCTAATACTACAATTTCGTATTCCTCTTCGTTGCATCCATATGAAGAGCTGATTAGATTTTGGTTATAATTGGTCAACCGAAAGTACCCTCATTTGAAGATTTTGACAGTTTTCTTGAAAAAACGATGTTAAATATCATTTTCTCACATTTAATGTTATTATAAATATTAAAGAACATTGTATTCTCTATACGATTTGACTACATATTATACTTCATATTAAATGGAAATAGAGTTATAAAATGATAAAGAAATTAAATTTCATAAATTAGCTAGCTATGCTAGAAACAGCTACTATATTAAGAAAATTCTGATTGGAAGATGTCAGTGTCAATTGACAAATATGAAATATGAGATATTTTGCTCGAAACTTTCTGTATGGAATTTGTATAAAATGCATACAACTGTCGAAAGGTAATGTACATACAAGAAATTTAGAATCTTTTTCAAGGAACTTTCTGTATGGATTTTATAGAAAATATATAGGCATTTACGAAAATTCTACCGGTAGATACCGCATCTACCAACTGTGTTCGAAAACACGAGTGGTAAAAAGTTACCGTGTTTGAAAATTGTACAATATCTACCAGATTCATCTACCGGATTCATGAAGAATCTAATCTCAAAAAGAAGGTAGTGATGCAAAGCGAAGCGCGTGCGTTAAAAGTTTGTTAACTATATCAAATTTTTAACCTGTTTTAAATTTTCAAAAAAATTATAGGTTAATGGATCTACCTTGTTTACCACTTGCGTTCTTAAAATATCGATTCCGGTAGCTATAACCTGATAAACAGCTGTTTAGCGGTAACAGTTCACCGGTAGAATTTTCGTAAATGCCTCATATAACTGACGGAAGGTAATGTGCTGGCCACATCAGATTTTTTATTTACAGCAAAATTATATTGCGAACTCAATATATAAACTACTCTTTATTTTTGACTCTGTTATTTATTTGTCAATTATCACATTAAAGATCTATTAGTATAAAAAATTACTTTTTCCTTATTTTTTATATCTAAATCTATAGAAGAGAAGATATAATAAAGAATTTAAATGTAACAGGTATAGAATGTAATGATCTTTCTTATTTTAGTAACATAAATTGTCAAAACATATTTAGGTCTAGGTATATATAAAAACTAATCAGCTCATCACATTCGTATGAAAATGCATAATACGCAATTTTATAGGTTTAAGTCTCAGTATTTGAGAAATCATCTTGATTAAATTCACACACGTACATAAACACAGACACACCCACACCCATACCCACCCACACCCACACCCACACCCACACTCACACCCACAACCTCCCACCCACCCACATACACACACGCACGCACACCCGCACACACACACACACACATTTGATTCTAGGGACCTTAATATATAGTTATCACTAAAATCTCGAAATGTGATTTTTTGTATGATTGTCATACGGCTCTTACATATGCGAATGAGAGGTGAAAACAAGAATTATGCTTCAGTAATAGCGCATATATGTCAAAATTGAACTTTCAACATGAGTCTCATAAAATATAAGAATTAACCACTACAGCTTCTCATTTTACGAGTAATAAATATAACATTATTTCCTAATAATATTGTTGTAATTCACTGTTTTCAAGAAAGGATATGGTCACATCAACTTTACCTGAGTTAATACTACCGCTATATGTCTTTGTCTTCAACGCTTGGACCAAAGTGGCGCCATTAGACACCTTTTCCAAATATTTAAAAACTTTTTATTTCGTAAACTGAAATACTACAAATAAGCAATGGAAAAACGAGTATTTTTTGTGTAGCAAAGTTATGTAAAAAACAAAATTTAGTTACATACCCCATTGAACGAATTTAAATTCACAGGAATCTGTGCAAAAATATATAAATTTTTGAAAGAAAACGTTGTATGAACATAGAACCAAATGTAATGTTTGAGAATGTACCTATTATGTGTAGAATTACAGACGTGCTTGGACTGTAAATACTAAAGACAAAAATACAAGGATTATTAATATTCTTATTATTATTATTATTATTATTATTATTATAATTATTATTATTATTCGTGTACAAATCATATACATAATATAAATAATTAATGCACAATAAATATATAAAACATTACAACAACTATTTCTCACTTCTTAAGTACTGAAGTGACCGATTTTCGGTAGCGAAATACCGCATCCGGACCACACGGACTGAGTTAGCTGAGCTAATACAAGGATGAAACTAATTATATTAATAAAGGGTTATATGAAAAACAAGTGCAAGTAATACAATAGTTTTGATTCATTAAAAATATTTTAATTAATTTGTATTTGTATATTTTATGAATAAAATGGATAAGAATATTAGAGCTATTGTTAGTATTACTCTTAGATCTCTTGTAAGAAATATGTGTTGCTAAAGTATTAATTTTTTATATGTTGCTTGAAAATATATATAAAAATTTTGTTATAAGAAACAATAAAGTTTCATTTCAAATTAAAATGTAAATTTAAATAAAAAAAAGTACCTAGCAGAGCGTAGTTTCGATCTACGGACCTCTGGGTTATGGGCCCAGCACGCTTCCACTGCGCCACTCTGCTCTTACGAACCGTTGTGTTAGTCAGTAAGTTTTCCGCAAGACGGGTCACATTCCTTTATAATTATTAATGAGTTTTTTTTAGTAACTTGACGCAATACTGTCTTAATATAAAAGAGGTATAATCGCAAGTAAGTATTGTATGTACTTATGCTAAACAGTTTAGCAATTGTAACAATATTTTAAAACTGAAGGAAAGAAATAGGGTATTCTCTGAGGACTACCAATATTAAATATTTATTAAAAATATTAGTATCGATAGGTAAACAACAGGGAAAAAACAAAAATTCATATTATAAATTAATTGTTACAAAAGATATAAAGCGTTTAAACTTTGCTGATGTACTAAATGACCTTCCAATGGGAGACCAGTTGAAATCCATACTCCATGTTCGAATGTAATAAGACACTGCATAAACCACTGATAGTACACCGCTGGTACTGTACAACTAGTACATCACTATCACGTGACACAACATAATCAAATTTTAAAAATTAATATCTCGCTTATTAAAAGGAATTTTTAACTCGGGTTTTCACAGATACTCCTAGATATAACTGCTCTTTAAGAAAAATAAATAATAAAATATATGAGAGAATACCCTATTCTAAAAATTCAAGATTTAAGTGTCATTTTTAAAATTATTAAACACAACTTTTCTTCATAAAACAATAATAATACTAATAATAGCTGCATGTTTTGCTTTTATTATTCTTATGTATTTTGTTCCAATATATGCTAAACACTTACGTAAACTCAAACATATGAGTAAAGAATTTCATATTTATACTTGCGTACAACACAACATAATAGTTACTTGTGTATCAAGAGCGTAAAGATACTTTACGCTAGAGATGCACACATAATTTTTTCTACGACTTTACTAACGAAATAAAAAAATGATAATACCTATTTAGTAAGTTCAATTCAATCTTAACCAATTTCCTGTTTTGTGTTGCTGTAACCATGACGATATGAGTAAATAAATAATTCTGATGCCAACAATCATTGTTTTATGAAAAGTTTTCACACATACATAAAAAATGTGCTCAAAAATCTCCGAAAATAGTGAAGATAGTGGTTTTTCTTGCTCTCCTCTAGATATATTCGAAACGGCGCAAAATGCTTCCTTGAGTTTATCACCTGCAAAATCAAGAGCATTATACAAAAGAATTATAATCTCTTTATTGAATGGTGTAAGTAAAAAAAAAACAAGAATTACAGTGAAAATGTTTTACTAGCTTACTTTTTGGAAAAATCTAATGTAATGAAATCGTCTTCTCTTTGGTCCATTTATTCCATGCTAAAATCAACACTAGCAGTTAAGAACGATATTGATATCAGCAAATTCAAGAAACTAACTGCTTTTTTGAAACAAAAATCAGTTGGTTATAGACCAAAAAAATCAAAATCTTTAACAAGAGATGAAATAGATAAATTCCTGACTGAAGCCCCAGACGATCATTTTCTTATGATGAAAGTTGCTCTTATATTGGTTGTTGCTGGAGCATGCCGACGCGACGAATTAGTTAGGATTACTGTAGATGATATTGAGGATAATGGGTCCGTTTTAATTGTGAAGATTCCAGACTCAAAAACTAATGTGCAGCGAACATTTATTGTTGATGATCATAATCTTTTGTTAATGTACAGAAGATATGTTGCTCTTCGACCCTCTAACATATCATCTCGGCGATTATTCATAAATTATAAGCATGGCAAATGTACCGCACAAGTTGTTGGAATGAACACTATAGGAAAAATTCCATTTAACATTGCACAATATCTGAATTTACCTGATTCGAAATCATTTACAGGCCATTGTTTCCGAAGATCCTCTGCTACATTACTAGCTAATTCCGGAGCTGACATCAGCTGTTGCAGAAGGTTATGTTGATGAAAGTTTGAAAAATAAAATTGATACAGCGCATAAAATTTTAACAAACAAGGAGAATCAAACTTCTGCCACTGCCACACTAACTGAACATTCTAGTGAGAATGTCACAGTCACAGAATCTAATTTATCCTCGGCAGCTGTTTCAAGCTCTGGAATAAATATACAAAACTGCCAAAACAATGATAAAATTTTGTTAATTATGAAATATATTTATAGTTGTAATTAAATGTACATTTACCAATAGAATAAAGTTTTAACTTAATTAAATAAAAAAAGTTGGTAGCGTAGCTAACTTCGTATTGTTTGTAGCACATTTGTAGTGTAAAACAGAACCTAACGTATATTTTAGATTTCGTAAGTATTGTTTTAATAAATTAAAATTTCAGCAATAATATGTATTTATCTAAGCTAGCGAATTAAGTACTTTACCGCGCGTTGCCATGGGAGACGCGCCGTAAAGTATTGTTTTGCTCGTTCCTTAGTAATCATTAACTTTACGATGACAAAAGAGAGCGTAAATATCAACTTTTCATGGTGGTCGTAGAAAAAATTATATTATATTAGTTTCATCTTTGGTATTACATAATGTCAATGAAGTCTAGAATTTTATAAATCATTTCTAATATGTTGAGCTGCGCGTACTGCCTCCTAGATACATACATCATTCAGCTAGATCTTAGTTTTGGGGTATATTAAGTGGCTTTACATACATTTATTTGAAAGACATTTTCTGGCTCAGTTGCATAATACATTGTTGACTTTAATAACGTTATTAAATTTGACAAGGCTTGATGAGGTTTATTTTCCAATATATTTGTGTACTTAGTTAAACACATGATTAGCTAACAACGTTTCATGCAACTGGCTTTTGCATTTTATGGCAGGGGGTCCTGGTTAGAAAATGTACTACTTCAAGGTAACAATAAAGTAGGCATCTTTATCTAGATTTCTTTGAAATTAATTCATGATCAAATTTCACATCAAATGTCATTTGTTAATGCCCGATTTTACCAACATCAAATAAATCTTCGAATAGCTTATTTGTCGAATAAGAGAAAAATATCGCATCAAAATATGACAGCTAGAATAAATACCGTCATTTGTGTTATAATTACTATGCAATATATTTCTCTAATTCCACGAATAAGCTATTCTAAGATTTATTTGTTATTGGTGAAACCGGGCATACGTATCATTTACGCTAATAAAATGTCATACCAATTTAAGTTTTGTTACGGTCTAATTTTGCCCTATTGCATTTTTTTTGCTCTAGTTTATTATTCCCATCTTCTACGTACTTTTCTTTGATCTTAAATCTGGAATTCCCACGTCGAATCTTTACTGTTATTCTGTCAATCCTTTAGTATCTCTGTGTTTTCCAATTGTTATACCTTCTTTAGTTAGTGTTCTGTCCAATAATTTTTTTTTTGTTGTGTTTATTGTTTTATTTCTTCCTACATTGGGTACCTCATGTAAAATATGTTTCACTTCTGTTTAGCAACTTACCTGTATTTTTATCTTGATTATTTTCGCCCTATTTCTATTTTATTGAGCGATTCTTCCAATTTTTCATTCGGTGGCGACTTCGCAGTATGTTTACGATTTTTGATAAGCTGGTTCGTTTTTAATGTATTTCTTCTTCGTGTTACTATTTCTTTATATTATTTGTTTTTTTTTATTGTGGCATTGTCTGCTTCTGGCAACCATTCCAGGTTCGGAAAAAAGCCTTTTTTTGGGTGGTGCGCTATGTGGATTCACGGGCATTACGTTTTCGTTTTTGGACGTCATATCTCCGTGGGAGGATTTAGCCATTCTGCCGTCATCATCCTATTGTTGTGGCCGTCTACTTTCTGGGAGCCTATCCGCCGTCAGCCGCCGTACTTCGTCGCCCATACGACCCCGTCCACGCCACTGAGTTACGTAAAACTTTTGCTTTTAATACCGTTCTTCCTTTTTGTCAATTTGCGAGGAAGAACGACAACGTAAGTTAAAGTTACTTTTGTTGAGAGGACTGTGGTCTATGTGAGACTTTGACGCATCTTTATGATTAGTTGCTTATGATTTGTGACTATTGCGTTAGTTATGATTTGGAAGTATTGTTGTAAGTTCTTTATAGCGTCAGATTTCTTGTATTATATGTATTACATTTTGAAACCTTCAGCTCATTATTAATTGTATTGGAACTGAAATTTTACTTTATGTATGTTAGCACATATTTTTGATAATTTTTATGTGATTATATTGTTGCCCGTATGTTGCGACTTGTGATTCAGCTAGGACGCTCGTATCAGCTGGTATGTTAGCCCACATTTGAATTGGTACCATTTCGAATAGTTGTAAGTGTAAATATGCGACACGCGAAACTGGGTTATGGATTTAACAATCAGGATGTTTAGAATCTCTTACTATTTTTTTACAATTTAGTTTCTGTATATGTTATTTTTCATTGTTGTACATTCACATTTATTTAATTTTTTACCGTGCCTTCTGCACGCTTTAACCTGCGTTCTATTAAATTATGTTTTAACAATTCATTATTTTATTTATCAAACCTTAGTCGTTTGCAGTCAACAACGTTACGGTAGGTAAAATAACTTTTTATTTATCTCATTTTTATTCCGTCCTTATTGTAATTTTCCGGATAAAAATTACGTGGCGCCCTTATTCCTTTATAATCATTCCTGTGGTTTTTAACCATGCCCGTCTCCACTATTTAAACGCTGGCAGTCTCCCAACAGAACATCCATGTGGTGTACAGTGACTGAATAAACCCTTTAGGGAAAAGTTACGTCACAGTTTTTAACATATAACTTACATCTCTTTAGAATTAGAAATAGGAGAGCATAAAATATAGCCCTTTCTAGGCGTCATACAAGAGAAAATATGCGGTAAGACTTTTTGCCAATTAAATGAAATAAAGGTAATAAATCGCGAAAATGTTCAGTATAATTCACCCAAGTGGTTATTACATCTGAAACTATTCATGGAACTCCAAAAGGCTATAGTAATTAGCAAAATTACTTCCCTAAGTGTAATTAGAAATTATTTTACTGCCACTACATCTCTAATAAAGGGAATATAAATTTATGAATATATTTAATGTATGCATCATACATTTTTATAGGTATTTTTAAAGACATGAGCCATTAACCTACTTTCTGTATGATATATTAAATATAATTATAAAGCTGTTATAATTTGCTATTTTGCTATGCAATTTTGATGTCCTTTTGCATTATTATTCAAATGACTATAGTTATTAATATTTTAAATAATTTTTTAATGTTTCATTTAAATTTCCTGATAAAGTTGCATACAATTATTTTTTCATTTTAAATAAAATGTCACTTTAATTATAAAGCAGAGTAGTAATAGAAGAAATCTATTAAGAAAAGATTAAAGTAGCTAATACATATTTTTGCATACATGCAATTTTATTCTTATCTTTATTTTCTAGGAATAATCTATAAAATACTGATAGAAAATAAAATTTATCACCATACATATTTATATATTTACGACCTATAGATTAAATTATAAAGTTGGGATCGAAGTTAAATACCATTTTTTGGTGTGAATGTAAACTGATTCTACTTCCGGTTTCGCCGGAAGCGAAATTATCGTTGATTTTTTTATTGGAATGATATACAGGATGTTAATGAATACGGTGTACAAATTTATAGGGCATATAGTACTGACCAAAATGAGTAAAAAAAGCTTAATCAACATAGGTCTGATCTTCAACTGTTTCCGAGAAAGGTAATTTTGTATTATAATTGAAAAAAAAAACTGACAAAGATAATGATCGAACAAAATTTTGTCGGTCAGTAAATATTATAAAAGATACAATAAAATTGTACATAAAACATTTTTTCAATTTGTAATAGTTGAGAAGTTATTTAAAAATTAAATGTTGGCCAAGGTCACCACATTTGTTGCAGTACAATTATTATTTGAGTTTTTTAAAAAAACAAAAGCACATCTAAGATGACCTATCAAAGGTTAACAAAAAGTCGTTATAGTATATATCTCGGAAACAGTTAATGATCAGACCTACGTTGATGAAGCTTTTTTTACTCATTTTGGTCAGTCATGCGCTATAAATTTGTACACCGTATTCATTAACACCCTGTATATGTATATTTTTATATTTTTGGAAAGTATTTTAAATTGGCTTTACGGCGTTTAGTTTTTAAAAACCGTAAGTACCTATATCTATTTTGAAAATTGATAGACGCGGCCCATACTTTATTTTTTCTACAAATCTACGATAACACCAGTGTTAAAAAATAACAGACTACTATTAACACTAGTGTTAAAAGCGAATTAGTTGCGTTCGTAATGATATCAAAAATTTATTAGAAATACATGTTTAAATGAAAAATAATGTGTTTGTAGTAAAAAGAGTGTTTGATATACGTGTTTATTATTTTGTTCGAAGGGTAAAAGGACAAAATAATATGTCACTTTTGACACATGTTATAGATAACTATTATAAAACTTCTTATGTATTCTTAATAATTTACGATATACTGAATCATAAGCGTCTTATTACAGAGCTCTGTCTCTAGTGGTAAAGAAAGTTTTTACGACATATATATATATATATATATATATATATATATATATATATATATATATATATATATATATACATAATAACAGTTGAAATAGATGAAGGGGGACATTCACTTATTGAAGAAAAGAATTCTTTTAACCAGTTGTTCTCAAACTATAATATAAAGTTATGTTTTTTAAATGGGATGGTATATAATTTTTAGGCCCATTCTATAGAATTTTTTTTTTAATGAACCATGTAATCAATTTACATCCTTACATTTCAAAAATATTGAGAAAAATGCAATTGAAATTTAAATAAATTTTATTTTTATAATTATTTTTCAGTAGGCAATGAATGAAAAAAAATTAACCTAAATTAAAATGAAACAATTATTAGTTTAAATCTTTATAAATAGCAAGAGTAGGAATGCCGTCCAAGTCTTCGACTTTTTAGAAATTACATGTCGCATATGAATTTTGAATATAAATAAATGAAAACGAAATAAAAATTGCTATATTAATTGAATTTTATACCGATAATAATGTAATTAAAGTTTTTAGCGTAAAATGGTCGCCATGTTGTGACGTCAGTGTCACTATAGTCGTCCAGTTACCCTGTGGAAATGTCACTATACAGTGGACCATGCATATTTTGCTCAAAAATTTACGATTGGCTTTACACATACTCTAACATGCACATATTTAATATATCGGAGTAATTTTTATTAATTATTAATTTATATTATAATTTATGTTTTAATTATTGTAATCTCAATACTTGTCATTGTTGTAATCATTTAGTAAATAGGAATGTAAATGCTGGATTACCTTTTATTATAAACTATGTTTTGTTTTTTGTGATCAATACTGTCATTGTTGTATTTAATTATAAATACAAAATAGTTTAAATACTATTTTAATTATAATAATGACACGTGGTGAGTATGATAACCTTCAATAGTATATTAAAGAAAGTCTTAAAGACACATTCATTAAAACATAATTAACTTAATTATGAAAAGGAGCAAAAATTATTAATTTTATTTACCTGATTTTTAAATAAATTAACATATAACAATATTCTTGTAAGTAAACCAAATAAATATATATTTTGAAATGATATTAACATTTTAATGGTATTTTCACATAGCCACCTATAATATTTGTTTAAAAATAATTTCTAATATTTCTAAATTATCTCATTTTTCTCGAAATATTTCAAATACGTTAATAAAAAATAATACATCGTTGAAAAGAGAAAAAAAAATGGCGGTTTCTGTTTCATTAAAATAATTATTGCCATTCGAATAATAAAAGTTGCTAGTCGTATCCTGTAAACCTGACTTTGTAAAAAAATATCTACATCTGCCATCAAATAGTATATGTAAAATAATAAAGCTTTTATATGAGCCATTTTTTTCTATTATAATAAAAAAGTTCAAGGAGGGGGGGCGTCTTCTGAGACTCACCCTGTATACACAGATTTATTTATTAATTATTTCGCCATAATATGTTTTTATAAGCCATTTCGTTCAAATAGTTTAATTGTGCTGTACGTTCCAATATTTTTTTTTTCGATTCAGTGTATCATAAAACATTGTATAATGCTCAACCGTTACCTGTAATAAATAAATAATATATTACCCATAATTTAATTTTCACATTATGCCACTTTAAGATTTCACCTCAATTTATAAAAATTATTCTTTAATAAATATGAAAAATTGAAACCGGAACAATTACAATCAAAAACCTTCCCATATTGTCATACATTATTAATATCTCATATCACACCCCTTAAAAAATTACAAGTCTCATTACACTCTTTTAATTAACCCTATTACATGTAATAAATGACCATCTTCCTGCAACGATGACAATTAACAATGTATTTCGTTCCGCTATGCAAATACGAATATTAAAAAATCTTTCTGGGTCATCAGTGGCGGTGCATATAGGGCATACACTCCCCCTTCCCACCCTGTGATTGATTGCCGGAGCGAGAGGCCTGATAATTGTTCCCGCGAGTGAAAATTACTATTTATGCATTATTAATGAGTACCCCATGACAAGTACTGCACTGGTGGAATTTATATATCGCGTAGTGCCGATTAGTTTTAATATAATTATTGGCGGATAATTTACGAGAAGCGTAATACACGCACAGTGCCGGTGGGCGGATGTATAACTCCTTTGTGTACGCGAAACAGATTTATTTATCGAATTGAAAACTTGTGGTTTGCGAGCGTGATTCAATTCAAGTTGGTATTGGATTGCGATAAATTCCAGACGGTAAACAAAATTATTAATATTTCTGTTGTTTTAATTTATACGAGACTATATTTAATGTTCGAGTTTTGTTTATGATTTGGGATTTAAACTGGGATAGATACGGTTGTGAAATTTGTCTATAAAAATTTAATTTTAAAAATTTGACATACGCCTATTACCTTTGGTCATAAACAAAGTTATTTTAAATAATTATTTTATTGAATATATTTGGATATTATAAATATAATAATGGCATATAAGTAAAAATATTTTAACCCATGTCATGAATGTTTAGCATATAAATGAAACTATTTAAACTTAAATACAGGGTGTATCATAACTTCCAGTGCAAACCTTAAGGGTACATAGAATTTGTTATGCTGATTAATGATCAAAAAGAATTTTTGAAAAATTATTTCTTATTATTTATTGTTATTTTTTTAATTCTTCCAGTATACACTTTTAGTGCGCCACGGCCGACATGAATTTTTTTATGTTTTAAATAATTATTAATCTAATAACGTAACTGACGTTGAATAGCAAAGAAATTAATAATTAATTGTGTAGCGTGATGGCAAAAGGATGATTAGCACCAACGACCAAATATAACTAGACAAAATATTCCCTATCCCTCCTCACTGAATATTTTGATTTCGGCTGGCCAGACGGAGAAACTAGAGATAGAGATATGTCTTGTCTAGTTCGAGTATTTCTCACTAGAGGCCAAGTAGAGTGTAAGAGACACAGATTAAATAATTATTAAGAGCTAACGTAAATCTAATATGCAATGGTAGATAATATACAAATTTATTTTATTAGAATATAACTGAAACTTAATATCTAAGAAAAACAAATTATTTATAAAATATCAGTTACAATTGTGGGTATGTAACAGTAGCTAGGGGCGTGGAAGATACTAATATAAGGTAAATACAAATCTGCAGGGGGTCTTCTCACTAGTGTTGCCACAAGATGAGACGAGACTTGAGGTCAGTCTTGTCTTGGTCTTGACTAAGTCTCGACTACTTTGGTCTTGTCTTGGTCTTGTCGAGACGAGACTTGCAGTCAGTCTCGTCTTGTCTCGAGTCTCGACAAGACTCTCGACTCTGCGTCAATCAACAAATTGTTTATAATATAGTAAAATAGTTCATGAAAATCTAAGAAAATCAATACGATTATGATTAAAAAATTCTAAAAAATAATTGAGATATTAATTTTTAAAGTCTTCTAGGATCATCGTCTACTTGATCTCTTCAAATAATTAATATGAAAATGTGTGTACATACTGAGTTATAGTATTTATTTACCTTTCCGTATTTCAAGTAGGTGAATTACCTAGATATTGTTTTTCAATTTTACAGTTAATATTTGTATTCCATAATTTAATATATCGTTTTACAAACTTACTTGCTTATTACGGGTGTCAGCATTCCCCATTCCCAATCCGAGCGATATCGGATGAATATTATGTATGTATGTACATATATATATATATATATATATATATATATATATATATATATATATATATATATATAATCATTTAACAATCTACACAAGTAATAATTTACATAGACAGAGATAAATTTAATTTAACTTATTAGATCTACAAAGAAAAAGTATAGAATATCCATTTTGTACTTTTTAAAAAAAATGTAGATATATTGGAAAAGAGTAAGAAAAAGATTCTACATCTCTATATACCTGTAGACAAGAGGGAAATAAACATAAATGAACGAACAATTAGTTATTTCTCTGTATTAAAAAATAAGAGTACATACGTTTGTATACAGGCTGTAAAAAAGGGTAATGGTTTAAAGGTATATATGCTGATTCTTAATCAAAAATAATTGTTCCAAAATTCGGATAATTATTTCTTATTTTTATTTAATTCTACAAGGGTCACTGGTCAACATGAAATATGAATTAAAAATAATTACGAATTTATTTCCTGTTCAACGTCAGTTAGGTACGTTATTAGATACCTAATTCATTATTTTTAATATAAATTTCATGTTGGCAGTGGCGCACTAAAAGAATACTGCAAGATTTGAATACATAAGAAACAATTTTCCGAATTTTGGAAAACAAAATTCAATTGAGAATAGGCACAGCGAAATGTGTATATCCCCAGAAAAATTTTTTAGAAGATATCTTAATACAATAGGGTTTTCGGATAATTAAAATGAAAGACACATTTATTTTTATTAGCATCAGGGCCATAGGCAGATATGTCAGGGCACTTTCCCCGACTGGCCGACCAGCGTCTTTAATAATAACGGTGTGGGTGGTCTAACCCACTGTAATATATTGTATATATTATGATTGTTATTATTAGTGTAATTAGTTAGTTGTAAATAAAATGCGTGTCGCTGTTCTTATTTTCCCTTCCCCAACATTTCTTTTCATTGTCAAAATCACGTATATTTTTTATAAAACATCCCTCGCAGTGACCTTGGTAATCTCAGGCTCCAAAAATTCCGCTTTCTCCTAAGTTTTCTGAGAATTTGTACATCTCTACAATGTGTTTTCTCCAGGTCTCTAAAAGTCAGTTAATCTCTCCGATTTAACTGTTTAATTATTTATGAATTATTCTATTATATACCAAAATCTATGCAATTAATGCACATTTATTTCATTATTTCTGTACGTATAGATCATAAAGAGGAGTATTATGCTTATTTTGCAATATTTACTTTTTTTTTGGAAATTTAAGCCAAGTTTCAAACCCAATTTGTGAATTTCTAATAAAGTATCCAAATTTGTATATTCACATAAATTAATGTTTCAGGAACACAACATAAATACATAATTATAAATTTTTAAAAATTTATATCTCTCTTCTTTTTACTAATTCTAAACAATATTTATAGCGGTACTCTTGCGTTGTGATGCACTTTTAGTAAATATATTCCAAAAAATACCTACAAACTGAAGTCGAGAGTCTTGTCGAGACTTCAAGACTTTCTCGACAAGACTCGATGCTGGTCTCGTCTCGTCACGACTTTTCAGTCGAGACTAAAATTATGGCCTTGTCTCGACAAGACCAAGACGAGACGAGACAAGACCAAGACTGGTCTTGGTCTTGCGGCAACACTACTTCTCACCTAGCGTACTGGCCTGTATTTAACACTAATCTCGATCATCATAACCGATATGTGTGTAACAAAGCAGATTGGCACACCCAGCAGTATGTGAATATGTGTATCTATCTAGACTACAGGTAATTTAGTGACAATATGTCCCTCTGATTATATTCTTTTAGTCATTTAAAAAAAAATTAATGCAATAAAAGCATTGCTTTATTACAACAAAAAAATTTGTGACTGTATGTTTTTATTTATTTTTTTCTCTAATCCGGGCATATGAGCTTATTATGTATCAAAGTTGCACATAATTTAGTGAGTACACCTGTGTCTCAAAAAACTTGCACTGGATGGGAATCTCCGAGAACTATGCGATACGAAGTCAGTTAAATTACTGTATAGGGAGATCAGATTATTGAACAATAATATTGCACAATAATATTGAAGTCTAGTGGCCGCTTACGGGTAGTCGGAATTGGAAACACTGGGCATCGCAAACAAAATGAATTTATTAACTTTATTATTTTATAACTGCCTTATTATATTTATATATAATTTATATAAAAATCCATCATTTATTCTATCTGTAATATTTCCTGATATTGAATCTCCCAGTCCACTCACTATCACGTCCTACTGGCTTTAGCATCAGCATGAGACATCAGCAGCGCGACCGTGCGTAACACTGCGGTCCTGCAGCGGACATTTCATCTCATCAGTCGCTGAGTCGTACTCTTGCTTCTGTCCTGCTGTCTGCCCTTTCCTCGTGCTTGTCCTGCTCCAGTGGTCCTGGACTTCTGCCCGATGCAGGAATGCAGCCGTGAGCGTGACCAGCATAGTTCTTACAGATGGATATAGATTTTAAAAGACGAAGGGAATAATTGTTGGATGTTGGGTATTGCTTAATAAACGCGATAATGGTTAATTTATAACAATTACGATCACTTGAGCTGCATACGTCATTGATTTATGAACCGCAAAATAATAAGTAATTGTATATTTGTCTCTGTCCTGCTTATGGTTTTCTTTATTTATTCTTCAATGCGTATGTCTAATAGCTTAATCTGCATCATACTAACGGCCAGTTACACCCCTTATAGTTAAAGGAATAGATACAAGTCAACAAAAAAGTGCATATCGAAATTTTGCCAGTAATATTTACTAACTCATTTGACATTTCATTTCGATATGGTGTTGTCAATTTAACCAAAAGTTAAAATTTAACTATAAGTGGTGCAGTGCAGCTAGCCATAACACATTTAAAGTTACTTGAAATTTAAATACGATATTATAGGCCAGTCGGCAAAAGAGGCTATTGTGGAATTAAATGGCGGCAACCTGGAATAAATTTATTCTGTTTATTGGGACCGCTAACTACTAATTTTGCACCCTATAAGACCCTGGATTTTACTGCGGTCTTGGATCAAATGTGCAAAAAATGAGTTTTTGGCTATTTTCTTGAAAGCGGAAACCCGTATCAAAATATTACAAGAATACAAAATTAAAGCTAATTTTTTTACATAAAAGGGTTCTTACATTTTTTTACCTAGGATGAACTATCAAAGAAATATGTTAAAAAATAGTTAATCAGAATAATATTAATGTGGCCTATTTAGAGAAACGCAGTCTTAAAGGTTGTTAGGGTTATAAAGATTGTTATGATAAAGACATTTGTAACAATCTTTATCAATTTGTTAATTCAGAACCTACGTCGATATTATTAACAATGTTTACAAAATAATATTGATGAATAAAACAGATTATTTGACAATAGCTAACTTCAGTATACATATACGAACCTAATCTAACCTTAATTTTATTTGCCAACGCTTTAATTATTTTAAATAATGAGTCAAGAATTATACTGAAAACGGAAATGATGTGCCAAAACAACTAAAGAACAAAATGATATTTATGTGTCATATTCTCATGTTAACTCCTACAAATGATCCTAACGTAATTGAAAATATTTAGCAGAAAGAGGAAAGAGCACACATTGCCACCAAAATAAATAACAGGGTTTTCAGGAATACCGAATAATATATTTTTAAAGAAAAATGTATTTATGTCAAAAGTAACTTTCTTCCACCGCACTTTTTATTGATCTTATACCCATTATTCAAGTCAAAGCAGGATCTATACCTACGTATAATAAACTGCACCCTGCTAAAAAATAAGAGCACAATATTTGGTAGAAAGGCCATTAATAATAATATTTGATTGATATAATAATCTGTCACATGTCAAATATTAGAAATAACAACGTGATAACAACCATAAATACATAGTTTTGATAAAGACTGTCAAAGCACTTAACAATTGTTGACGGTAACCATTTTCAGTACTGAGAATACCAAATTTTATTTTAACAATCTCTATAGTACATAATAACCATAAACACAAATATTGAGTCCATGATAGAAATTTAAATTAATAAAAAAATAAACAATATTAGGTATTTAATCTTACTTAATATAATAAGATTTATTGTTTATAACAGTTTACATTCGTTGTGATTTATATTTAAAGAAGTATGTATGCTTCCTTAAGTAAGTACTCTTAATTTTGAAAAAAATCTTTTTCTTTCTTAATCACTACGCTGAGGGGCTGAGGATTGGGCGCCGGCAGGAATTTTTGAAAGATGGTGCATAGCATGCGACTCATGCGAGGATATAAAGTTGCGATAATAAAATTGTCGTAAATGTTAATCTGTGATACATTCATTTGATATGATACAATTTGAAATACTCGTATGCAGATACCCTCAGCCGCTGAGGCCTGGTATGCCATTCCAATATGTACATAAAGTTGAAAAGCACCCTGTATACACACATAATACATCTTACTATAAGATATGAATGCACCACTTCATCAACAAATATTACACTTACTATTCTCACCTACAAAATTACTCCTTACATCTACCATCAGTTTCCATCATGCTATCTTCAATTTAACATCATTATATCTCTGCGTTACGTTGAGTAGTATACATCTACGGAGACATTACTCCGAGTGCACCTGGTGGTTTAGTTCTATACATCGCCACACGGCGCCGTATTGACATGTCATGAAATATTAATGTAATGTGCGGTGATTACACTATCTACCACCTACTAGCAAATGCTCAAATTCATACTGACAATTAATAGCATACGCGATGGGCGGAAATTGATGCACTTAATGCGAATAGATCTGTTGAAATTAAGATGGAGGAGATGTCAACAAAAAATAAAACTATAACTTTTCTTGGAGTAATGAAGTCATTTTATATTTATACAGTAAATGCTTTGTGAATTTGTCAATTGCAAAAATAAAAATAATTTGTGTATAAGCTACGAAATTTATGGACGATGACTCGTATTAAAAACCCATTTGTATAGGTGCTTTTTTGTGAGTAATCATCTATAAATCATGGCATTTTGTAGTGCACTGATATAGAGACTTCAGCCCTCTTTACGGTTTTAAATAGCTGTTGTCTATATTTTTTTTTTAGGGTGTAATTTATTATATTTGTTCAGTTCTATTGGTGTCTCTTCTAGGATCTGGGACATCGATGACATTTTCTGGTTGCTCATCTAATGAAGGAGAAGTACTTATGGCGGATTTAGGATTTTTGTATGGGCTATATTTACGTGGATCAAAGTTTTTGAGGATGAACTTTTTTTTGAGCTTCTTAAGAAAATGGGCGAATGAAACCACGTTGGGCTGTTGGACAGCTGCCCGCTGAAGAATACCATGGAGGTAGAGCTTTTGTTAAAAGTTACTTTTAATCTGATAAAGAATATATAATGTAAAAGCACGCTTCATAACACTCATAATAGTGTTATCTATTTTTATAATAGTGCGTTCGTAATAGGAGCCGATATCTTGTGTAGACGGTACTAAGCGTCAACTCACGGGCTCATAAAGCTATTGTAGAGAGAGAACCATGAGATTCAGATTTGTGTTATATGAAAATTGGAGATAATTTTCAAGTTTGACGTCGATGGTATTTGAACACAGGCTATTTTTTGATTAGGTACCTTGGTACCTATAGAATATTATAAATATTAATTTTTCTTTTCTTAGAGAAAAATTACCATTCGACATCTGATAGTATTGTAACATTTTATTTTTATGGATGAAGTGTAAAAATTAGAGAATTATTATTAATTAAAATGATAAATAACTATTCAAAGATAATATCAATGACGATTACTATGGTTAAATAAATACTAAATACTAATTTAAGACTAAGAATATAATTATTTACTTAAACACTAAGTTTATTTATTAAAACTATTAATACGAATATTTATTTTCACGCTATTTATGTCACTATTTATTTATATCACTATTTATTTATATCACATTTAACTGTTCGATCTCTGAGCTCCACAGCGTCTGTATACTTAAGTGACTTCCACAGCGTCTGTATACTCAACTGCCCGGAGAGAATTCACTCCTTTCAACTCTCTGAACTCTCTTCAACTCCACTAGCTGACTGACGTCCGATCCTGTATCACCAACTGTTCGTTTGCCACAACTCTTCAGCAACAATGCCGAGTATCCATTTCCACTCGCCGTTACTGTCCCCATATATACTAGCTTCCCAGTACTCCTCAACACCACCGAGTATTCACTTCCACAGCTACCCTAGTATACTAGTAACTTCCCGGGTACTCCACTAGACACTATACTGCATACGCTCACCACGATACTGCTATGCTACTAAACTCACTTACTGCCTTACTGACTATCTATGTAACTGGCTCTCGGGCATAGCTTCGTCCCTTTTATATAGCTGCCATTACCATCTGGAGAGCTTTCCACCCGATAATAATATTGAATACAAAAGCTTAAGGCTACCGGAAGCAATTAAACAGGTCGAGACTCGTTTGTTTACTTCGCTACTTGCACGCGACGATTACATCATTGACTAATTAAGACGCTTGCTTAGCGCGTCGGTGATCAAACGTTATAGGGGTCTATTCTGTAACTCAGTGGTAAATTTTTAATCCGTTTTATGTACAGGAAATTACGAGCTTTATGCTGCAATTCTGAATAAATCTGTAAGTCTTACAAATCTGTAAAAAGAAAATGATAAAAACGCAACTATTTTTGTTGATTCATATAAAATTATACATAATAGTGGTAGTTTTCGGTGCGATTTTGTTCATTATTTAATTACAGATCTGTAAGACTTACAGATTTATTCGGAATTGCAGCATTAATTTTGTATTCTTGCAAAATTTTGACTTAAGATGGCGGCGAAATACAGGGTCGCTAGAGGGTGCAAAATTAGTATGTCTTTTTGGAGGTCCCAATAAAGATAATAAAGTTCACTCCAACTTGTCATCAATTATTTTCACAATAAACACCTTGTCGACTGGCCTATCTGTAGATAATTATTTGTTAAATTTAGAAAATAGATTTTAGAAATATTTGATCTAAAACCATATAAATGATTAAAATTTTGCGCCCCTAAGAATTTTGCGCCCGTGACGTGCGCCACCTTTGCCACGCCCTAGTCATGGCACTGAGTAACCTATTCTAGCACGGGTTAGAAATTCGGACAAAAGTCGTGTAGCGTGGCGGGTACTGGTAACTAAGCAAAGGCGATTGACTAAAGGATGATAATTTCGGCTATGAACAACTAGGCGATAGCCACGTGTGCGCCATACATCTGAGCGATAAAATAAAAGATGAGTAGAATTACATAATTGTTATTGTTCGTTAGATTAGTTTATATTCACAAAAATCAGAACGCTACTTGTAACTATTTTCTTATTGCAAATCAAAAAAACCTGATGTGGCCAGCACATTACCTTCCCTCAGTTCTATGTATTTTGTACAAATGTTATACAGAAAGTTCCTTGCAAAAGATACTATTTCTTGTACATTACCTTAAGGAAGTTGTATGTATTTTATACAAATTCCATACAGAAAATTTTTAGGAAAAGATCCTATATTTCCAGTAAAATTATAACACAAACCTTCTGTCAACTGCACTTGACAATGACACCTTTCAATCAGAATTTTCTTAATATAGCAGCTGTTTCCAGAGTTACAGCATAGCTGGCTAATATATGGTATTTAATTTCTTTATAATTTTTTAACTCTATATCCATTTAATATGAAGTATAAAATGCATTCAAATCGCATAGAGAATAAAATATTGTTTAATATTTATAATAACATTAAATGTTAAAAAAAATGATATTTAACATCGTTTTTTCAAGAAAAACTGTTAAAATCTCCAAATGAGGGTACTTCCGGTTGACCAATTATAACCAAAATCTAATCAGCTCTACACATGTATGTAACGAAGAGGAATAATGGAGAGGAACAATACCTTCCTTATCTAAAGGTGACGGAAGGTACATACCTCCCTAATTGTGTGCCTGTAAAATTTTTAAGTTTCTGTCGTTCAAATCACTTTTGATCAATTATGCATCGCCCAGTTGACCATCACTTATTGTGAATCGCCCAGTTGACCATCGCTTGTATAATCTTTTTTGACGGGTGTTTTATACTATTTTCTCTATTTTTCGGCTTTCATTTGCATCATTTCTTTATAATAATAGTTGACAATTTCCATTAAGGGAGTTTTTTTTTGACAATAGTTAGGTTCTTTATTTTTTCCGTTGGCTAGATAAATTGTTTATTTCATGACGTCATAAATATGATATTTTTTACCCAAAATCATCTCAGGAATATGCTATTAATTTTTGTTTTTACAGTAGTCGCACCCCATAGCATCAATAATCCTGAGATGTATAGGATGACTAGAGAATGAAAGTTGACAGTTGACGTTTAAATTATTTAATAGATGTGGTTTCTTTTCAAAACTTTTCCCTATATTTGATTTGAAAGGAAATAGATCTTTATGTATTCCAATAGAGAAGATGAGAATTGTACTCAATACCACTGGATTACTAGGAGGCATTTAAAATGAAAATTTTAGTAACGAAAATTCTGGTTCGTTCGTCTCAGGGTGCATATTCTGGAAGTGATATGGACATTGACATGATGGTGGGTAGGTATTATTTTCATATATCACATTTCCTGTTATAACTTTAATATTGGAATATGAAATCCGTATATGTATAATTATTTAAATTATAATTTGTTTTGTTTCCTAATTGAATTTCATACGCTATGACCGATTTGATTGACTTTTCGATTTCGCAGAAATTCTGCGCTGGAGAAGTTTGACGTGTTCATTATTCTTCTAATTTTAAAAATAAAGCCGTTTAAATCTGTAATTATCGTTTTGAATTTTCAACATTTCATCCAGATTAACGGTATAGGTATTTAACATTATTAACATTGTTAAAGGAATTTCTGAATTTAAATATTTATGAGTAAATAACGTTTTCTAATAATTTGAACAAGCCGAACTTCGTTTGCCATAATTCTATGTTATGTTATCTTAAACAATTATTTAACAATTACATATAAAATGTTATTACAATACTCGTCGTCATAATTTTATTCAAATTGGCCCAATTGTGTTGCTATTAATTTCGGTATGTATGTGATTTAAAATTTAGTGTTCAGATGTAAATAATTATATAATAAGTACCTACTGCAATAGTAATTTGTAATAGGAAAACTAACTTTTAACTTACCTGCAAATTCAAAAAATAAAATTTAAATAATAATAATAAAATTTCCAAATAACTATCACAACACAGCGCTATTTCCAATGACCGTTCAAAAACGTCTGCGATGCCACCAATTCGAGAATGTGATAGACGCTAACACCACCCCTTAGCCAGGTGATAAGGATAGGTGATATATAGGGATAAAATTCCAAGACAAGCTTCTCCGGCTTTTGCCGTTAGATGGCTGTCCGAAAAACTACACTTATCATGTCAAAGAAGTTTCAGAATATGTACTCAGGTGTAAGCAACCGAGCACCCTCGAGTCGTAACTACTGTTACAGGATGTTGCCGAACTAAATGGTTTAAAGGTGAAAATATTTCATTAAAATTGTTTTGTTATTCAGGTACCGTACTCATCCATCTATTTTAAGCAAGACATATATACTGAGTTTACATGCAGTTTTCAAACCGTTTTCAAAACGTTTTTAGTTTTGAAAACGCCATGTATACAGTGTCAAAACGGTTTTGAGTTATCTCAAACCAAAACTAAAATACATGGGTTTGACTTGAAAACTAGTTTCAAAACTACTCATGTAAACACTTGTTTCGATATTGCGCATGCGTACAGAGCATAACGTGTCTGTCGCTCTGTGTAATTTAGTGTTACTAACCCACAAATAAAATGACAGTTGTGTAATTCTAGTGCGTAGTGGTACAAAGTACAAAAAATAATTGGAATAATGGCAAAATGAAGGATTTGGAGTGAAGAGGATTTGTTACTTATACCAGCCAAATGCGCATGCGCCGAAACTGTTTTCAAATCAATCTGTGAACCGGTTTTGAAAATTGCATGTAATCAGTGTCGCGAAATTTTGACTGAAAACTGAAACCATTTTCAAAACTACATGTAAACGTAGTAATTGTAATGTATTTCTGTGATTTCCTAGTTCAATATGGGTACATACAAAAATTCTCATACCTACCTGAATATTTCGTACAATTCTATTCTTCTCTATGTTTTAAAAAGACGCTACATGTATTAAATAATTTAAACGTTAACTTTCATTCGCTAGTCATATACTATACTAGAATATGTTATTCTTATTCCAAAACAGATTAAGAAAAAAAATTTAATTCGTATATTTTAAAAGCACAGCACTAAAATTTATAATACTATACCTACCTCAATGTTTATTTTGAAAGTTCCCAATTTTATATCGATATCCCGAAGAAAGTCTCATATAGTCTGTAATTGGCAAAATGAATATGTATATTATACTGCGTTTAAAGTCATGTTAGCGTAAAATATAAAATATGAACTGTATTTCATGCTGTTAAACATGTTTACATTATGGTAAATCATAAATAAAAATAAATTATGTTGCGAGAATTTTAATGAACTAATGATAAGGAAAAAAAAGAGGAATAGATTTACACGAAGAAAATTACGTGTGTTAATTGCCCATGAAAAAGGGATAAATATCTGCAAACATATACGAGTAGTTTATGTGTGAATATAATTATAAAACGTAATTGTAAGAAATCGTGAAAATGAATTATAGTTGTTTACTGCATCACCTGTCGTAAATACAATAATATTTTAAGTGGATAGGAATCTACATAAGTAGATAAGGCACATAAAGAAGAAGCAATTGTAGCCTCATATCCGCAATTAAACACCACAAACCATTTCACAATTCCTGAATTGAAAATCCTGCTTTCCTACGGCTTGTAGCATGGGCCATAAATCAAGTAGGCTTATTGCACAGCGACAAGCAGTTGTTTGTAGACTTCGCACGCATCGCCAACTCTTCCGGTGCAGGAAGTGTTCCCCCACCACCATTGTGGTGTCGGGGAATACTAGAATGGGAGCAGGACCGGATTTGAAGATGGGGAGCCGGGAAATTCAAATTAATGGAGGACCTACTGCCAGTCAATTAAAAAATAAATATTTATTGTCAATTTACAGTTTTATACGATTTTAACTCCCGCTACCCTTGATAAGGGAGGTATAGGGATTGTGCTAAAAATCGCATATCGAGATTTTGGTAAATGATCACGTTTTAAGGTACCTAGAACCCAATTTTAACATTTTCACGATGATATCTGTATATATATATATATATATATATATATATATATATATATATATATATATATATATATATATCCACACATACCTACACTTACACACACACACACACACACACACACACACACACCTACACACACACACACACATATATACGCACGCACACACACACACACGCACACGCACACACACACCCACACACACACCCACACACACACACACACACACACACATATATATATATGTGTGTGTGTGTGTGTGTGTGGGTGTGTGTGTGTGTGCGTGTGCGTGTGTGTGTGTGTGCGTGCGTATATGTGTGTGTGTGTGTGTGTGTGTGTAGGTGTGTGTGTGTGTGTGTGTGTGTGTGTGTGTGTGTGTAAGTGTAGGTATGTGTGGATCCTCTACTCTTACTTAAATACTATCATTCAGAAAATTTAGAAACCTTGTATTTCGAACTTTTTCTCTAATGGAAAGAGTCCATTAGATTTTGATGTGAATCGGATAACCGAAAATGGCACTTTCCTAGAAGCTCAAAATAGTTTTTGTTCGAAAAATACCTTTAGGTAAATGTTATTTTTTCGAGATTAATGTTATTATAAAAATTTAAGTATATTAAATTTTTTACAGATTTGCATTAAAATTTTTTCTATATATTATATGGATAAATTTATAAAATTATCTATAATCTAAATCTCGGATCCTACGCTTTAAACAAACAAAACTCCTTGGTTGCGCCGTTTTTTAAATGTATGTAACTGATAGATAAATGTCACTGTCGAAGAACTAATCATTTCAAAGTAAAAATAGTAACGTTTTAAAAAGAAAAGAGTAAATAGTATAATAGGAAAGGGAAACAATGCAGTTTCCAGCATATGTAAATATGTATACCTATAGGTATGTATTCAGATAAATAAAAATTAACGATTCGCAAAAAAGATAAGCTAATTCTCATTTTTGGATTAGTGAATTCTATTTTATCCCGGTATTTAAAAATTAATCTTCATTTTATTATCAAAAAAAGTAATTACTTGGATCAGATTAGACTATATTTCAAGAAAAAAACTGCCAAAATTAGAGTAATATTCGGTAATCCAAAAATAAGGATTAGCTTGATCTTTTTTGTGACTCGGGCGTTAAATGATGGGAGACATTGTATTGGCCACACCAGATTTTTTATTATTTTCTCACAAAGATTTTACTTAATATTCATAGTATAATGATGCCATCAATCAATTTTAAAACAAATATAAATAAATATTCACGGTTTATTACCCATTTCTGCGTGTAGCTTGATAGGCTTTGAAAGATATCGTAGAGAAAACACCAAGTGACTAAAATTGACGGTGTGTAAAGTGTATGTTAGGTTTTATTCATATTGGACTCGTAGTTCATGTTTGACAGTTGGATACTGTCGATGCATATAATGCCGGTTTTATAATCTTCACTTAAAATTGAGTTTAATAAAATAATCATATTCGAATCAGTTCCTCTGTTCTTATTACATTTAAATCATTGCTGTCAAAAAACGCATTGATTTTTTTCATTTCATTAATAGCGTTTTCAGCTTAAAAGTTGAGTGCATTGAGTGCAAAATTTAGTCAGCTGATGCGTTTTCAGCGTAAGAAAAAGTTACACCGTGCACTGGCTCAGTGCGACTTTTGTGCACGGGCTCCCTACTCCCTAGGCAAGTGCAACAGTGTCAGTGCAAATATGGCGGCTAAACTAGCACCAGGGACAAATAATCTACTAACGTAGAGAGACGCGACAGCTACGTGTTATTTGAAAAGATAGAAGTGGGAGAAAGAGTGGGGATATCGAGCATAGCGACATCTAGCGGCGGTGGAAAAAGTAAGCTGTGATGCGGGCAGCATGCTACCTCAATTTTATAAAACGAATAATTTTATTATTTTTTCTAATTTAGAAATTTTAATTTAAATATTACAATTATTTTTACTGTTAATCAAAATTTAATCATTAAATTATATTTTGTAGGTCACATTCTTATAAATAGTAAAAATAATTGTAAAATTTAAAATAATTTTCCATTTGTTCCAATGCTTGGACCTGTATAAAAGAAGGAATGCAAAATATAGGTTATGAAGTTATAATTTGAAATAAAATAAAACATGTTATGAATTTTAAAACTTTAATAAAGTAGCCTTTATACATTACAACAGACGAAACCAATTTTTACAAATATTAAAAAAAATTAAGTACATTATACAATAACATTTTAGACAAATAAAATTTCAATTTAAAGTACAATTACATTTTACCGGTAAAAACTTACTCTTCCATAAACTTTTATATAATTGTCTATAATTTCATTTGGACGCGTGTCTTTTTTTTCACACAAAAACTTAGCAAAGACCGTTAGCGTTGATGAAAGTCTATCAAGCACAAGTTACAAATATAACTTAACAAACAACGAAATAACAAAAATAACTCAACAAACAACGAAAGAACAAAAATAACTTAACAACAACGTAACAGGAATACACAAAATAAAATAGATAAACTGATACAAACACTTCGAAAGCGAAAACATGAGTGATTTCACTATTTGACAAACAACTTGTTGATTTTGTTTTAAACATGTGCTGCCATCTTATCGGCCGTCGGTAAAACTATTTCGCGGCAAGTGCTGCCTCTATCGGGAGTGGAAAAAGTATTATTTCCCTCACTCTTTGTCCCCTTGATCGACATAACTTCTATCACAATAATTCCCATCAGCTGTCAGCACTGCCACCGGATGAGAGCAGAACTCGTTCAGTGAGGTCACGTGATAAGTTGCACTCAGTGCGCACTTGCACTTTCAGCAAACGCTATAAAATTAATATGGGACAAATTTTAAGAGAAACATACATTTCTTTCTAAAACCGGCTCTTAGATATATTCGACGAGTTTTTCGTTTATAGATAATGGAATAAAGAATCTACTTTAAATTCTGTGTTAATTGATATAAACCAAGAGTTGAATGGTACTAATGTTGTCAAGAAGGCCGTAAAAATGACAAAAGAGCTGGCCGTTCTTGATCATCAACCACAGATGAAAATGTATCAAAAATTGAAGATATAGTTTTTAATATTCACCATACGGCCAACAAGGAGAATTACCTGTAAGAATTCCTAAATATTGCATCACGACAACGTATCTGCTCACAGTTTACTATTCATCTGTGATTATGATGCCGCAGCCATTGTATTCTCCAGACGCCCTCCTGAGACTATTTTCTCTTCCCGATGACGAAGAGGATATTGGAGGGACTAACTTTTGTGATCATAGATAAGATAAAGGCAAAATCATTGAAGGAGTTAAACACTATACCACAAAGTACATTCCACAAGTGTTTTTTTTTTATTTCCTTGTACAAAGTAAAGGAAGTATTGTATTCGCGAAAAATTTCGGTTGTCAGATTTTAGAAATAAATGCTTCAAATAAGAGTTTTAGAGAATTAAATTCTGCGTCTAGCGCATCAAGTATTATTAAATTAGCCCTTTGTATAAGCGAGATATGTAAATGTAAAACATATACTCTTTGGTTTTTGTAATGAAGCTCGCTATGGATTAGGACAAAAAATAACAAAAAAATAAAAAATAGATGTTAATGTCAAATTACGTCAAATACGTGCAATTTTATAATTGAGTCTATACTATATATATACTATATACTATAGTCTTGCGTACAAGGGAGTCGTGTGGTGTCCACATCAGATTTTTTCATATTGGAAACAACGTTGACATAACTGATTTATATGTAATGGAGAATACTCCGAACTAGACAATATTAATATTGATGAATAAATTATTAATTTTTCATATAAATAAAAATTCTCGCAACTTTTTTATCAAACCTTGTGTAACAAGACAAAATTTCAGCGGCATTATTTTTATTGAATTTATGGAATCTTTGAAAAGATAGCTTGAAGTCCGTTCCAAAAATTCCTAAATTCATTACGTCAGAATAGAAAGTGTTCGTAATTAGTTTGTTTTTCAAATAAGTAAGGGTCGGGCCGCACTATGCGTTTTGGCGGGACCAGTTTAACGGGACCGGTTGACCGGAAACACAACAACTTATTGTTTTAAATGAGTGTGTCCACACCGATGCGGTTGCGGTGCGGTTGCCAGATACTACCGCAGCATGTTGCGGTTTGACGTGGGACGGTCAATTTGCCGCATGACAACTACAACACATTAGAGATAATGCGAGCGTTCACAAGGATCTAGTTTTTTTTTTCTAATAGACAACGTATACTATTTGGTCTCTGCACTGATCAGATGTTGGCCCGACTGTGTCCGAATCGGATTGTCATTGCTGCCGTCCTGTTATATGTGGACGCTGTACGATCCATCCCGTTTAACGGGATGCGGTTTTACCGGTCCCACCAAAACGCATAGTGTGGCCCGGGCCTAAGTCATCAAAATTATAATTCTATTCAAGTTGCGTTTATATTTCGTAGTTGTTTATAATGTAATTAGTAAAAATTCCCTTTTGGCTACATGCGTCGTAGTATTGAAAAGCAAATTAATTACCGAATCAGTATATAAAGCACGGCTGAAGCGAAGACAGAGAGAGAGTGAGAGAGAGAGAGAAGTTGGAGTGGTTGTAGCGGTTACAATGTAGTAAGAAGATGTTAGACAGGGAAGTTGCACCGTGTGTAAACGGTATAACATGTAAGTAATATATTAATAATAATAATAATAATATGGTACGTAACGTCTGCTCTGCTGTCTCTTTGTTTGCTAAAGTGTAACACAAGGGGGGTGCGGAAGAGGATGATGCTGCTAATACCGCTTACTCCAATGATGACACATTGACTTCTGTCTGACTGGTGGACAGGAAGAACACACATACACTTACACTTGAACACTTACATGTATGGACATGGACAATACTGATATTTATTAACTACACTAAACGTTTTATTTTCATGATTACAATTATTATTAACTAAACATAACTAACACATTGAACTTAATCGATGATCGACTGAAGAATGGATAATGGGTCCCAAGGGAAAAATGATTGGACAAGCAGTCTACTGGTGAAAATTATTTATTTCTAACCGACGTTTCGACTAAAACGTTAGTCTTCTTCAGGACAAGAAATGGTCCATTACATATCATTTGTGGCAACCACCCATGAGGAACAGTTTTCGATAAAATTATCACAGAGTTGATCGTCATAAGGTATACAAACATAAATAAATAACATATAAAAAGATAAGCAGTCAATTGTAAAAAAAAAATATGAAAATTGTAAAATTTGTAGTCCAAAATGTAAAATAAAAACCTTTTTTTAAAACATAAATTACACGTGTGACTGACTATTTGACTTAAATGTGCGACATTAATTATTTATATACACTTTTTTTAACAACTTTATATTTTGAATTTTGAATTGTGCGCCCGCTAGTAACGAGATCGATCATTCGGTTCCCCACGGGTAAGCTTGCTTTTATACTTTAGTTATTAAGTATTCTGGTATCTTTTGAACTTAGGTTGGACGCTAACAAAGATCGACTGGCGCCCAAATTATAATTTACTATTTTTTTTCTAGTGCTACATATCTTTCTAATTTTTGTTAAATTTTGCACCCATGACCCGTCTCCACTGTAGCCTAGCCGAGGTCCAACCCAACAGTAAAGGGAAAATTTCATGCTCACTTTTTTTTTGCTGGTGACAATATTTATTATTCGTTAATTTTTTTTTTTTGGTTGCCTCTATTTTATGGATGTAACCTCCCTCTCGATAAATGAGGCTCTGGAGGATAGGAGTAAAGTAGGGGTAATTGATAGCAGAGCCCTCGCCGTATCGTATCACTTAACACTTGGAGCGGCGGCCATTACGTATTCATATATGTGACAGAGTAATGCAGTGCCGCTAGTTTGCTGTTAACTGACCTGCAGAGCCAGAGTTTAATGCATCGCGTTCGATTGAATGCGAATTAGGGCTTTGGAGCGGGACCGGGTAATTGTAAATTACACTGAACTTGTTAGGCGAGAATACTGCACTCCAAATGACTTTTGTTGCAGTTGGGGAACTTGCGCAAATAAAACTAAACCACCCAACGCCGCTGTTTTTATGCAGGTCAACAATTTCGTGATTAAATCGGTTTTTATTCAATTGATTTTGTTGTTCACTATCAAAACCAAACGAAAAAATCTGTGGTGGCCAACACCTTACCTTCCATCACTTCTATGTATTTTGTACAAATTTCATACAAAAAGTTCCTTGCAAAAGATTATATTTCTTGTACAATACTCTCTGATAGTTGTATGTATTTTATACGAATTCCATACAGAAAATTTCTAGTAAAAGATCCTATATTTCCAGTAAAGTTATACCACAAACATATTGTGTCAATTGCACTTGATACAGACATAAGAATTTTCTTAATATTGTAACGTTTTTATTTATTTGGGTGAAGTATAAATATTAGAAAATTATTATTAATTAAAATTAAGTGTTTATTAAACTATAATGAAACTTACTATTACTAATATTAAACAATTATTAAAAACTAATTAAGACTAAAACTATAATTAACTAGATAACACTAAGACTATTTATTTAACAAATTAACACTACTATTTATTTCCACGATATTACAAATTATTTATTTCACTACGCGTTCCAATCTTAGACTGCCGGTCTGTTGCAGACTCTTGTAGACTGTTTATGCGATATTTATATCCCTGTATTTATATCACTATATACTTATATCACGTTCAACTGTCCGCCTACCGACCTCTACAGCGTCTATATACTCAACTGACTCAACAGCGTCTGTATATTCAACTGCTCGGACAGAAGTCACCTCTTTCACAACACTATCTGTCTATTTATGTAACTCTCTGTCTAACTTCCACAGCCTCAGTATCGCCGACTGTCCGTATGCCACAATTCTTCAACACCACTGCCGAGTATTCACTTCCACTTGCCGTTACTGTTCCCGTATACCTAGCTTCCCAATACTCTTCAACACTACCGAGTATTCTCTTTAACAGCTATTCCGGTATACCAGTAACTTTCCGACTCGCCGTTACTGTCCTTGCCCACTATAGCTTCCCAATATTCGTCAACACTACCGAGTATTCACATCCACAGCTATCCCAATATACCAGTAACTTCTCGAGTACCTACTCGACACCAACTGCATACGCTTATTACGATACTGCTGCCATTATTTTCTAGAAAAGCTCTAGAATATTCGAACACAATAACAATGAACACAAAAGGTTCAGGCAACCGGAAGTAATTAAATACGTCGCGACCAGTCTGTTTACATCGGCCGGCTACTAGCGCGATTACGTTACCGCTATAAATAGACACTCGCTTACAGCGGCGGAAACGGCGGGCGTTCCACGTTACAATATAGTAGCTGTTTCCAAAGTTTTAGCATGCTGGCGAATTTATGAAATTTAATTTCTTTGTAATTTTTTAACTCTATATCCATTTAATATGAAATAAAAAATGCAGTCAAATCGTATAAAGAATAAAATATTCTTTAATATTTATAATAACATTAAATGTGAAAAAATGATATTTAACATTGTTTTTTCAAGAAAAGCTGTTGAATTCTTCAAATGAAGGTACTTCCGGTATATATATATATATATATATATATATATATATATATATATATATATATATATATATATATATATATATACATATACACATACATACAGACATCATCGTAGATATAGTAAAATCGTATTCTAGGGACCCTAAATGTGCTTATTGATTAAAAACTCATTACCGAATTTTTTGACCAAAGACAATACCTGCCTTACCTTAAGGTTACGAAAGGTAAAAAGGATAAAAAATATTGCTGCTTTAGCGTAATATATTTTCGAAAATGCATACATATGTGTTTAAAAATAAATAAATATATTACCACGGCATATTACCCATTGCTGGGTGTGCCAATCTGCTTTGTACACAGATACAAACAGATATGTGTATGATTATCAAATATATCCGGTTGAATTCATGATATTGTTCCGTATTACGAGCGCAGTTCTATAATAAAAGCGCTTTTATGGAGTACACTCCTCATAAGAATATAATGTGAATGCGCACTCCATAAAAGTGAGTTCGTAGTATGAGCTTTAATGAACGAATAAAAAATTCTGGAACACCTACAAATAATTATTTTTGTGCAGTTTTGTTAGCAATCATATTGAAAAATCAGATACACTCTGTTTTCTTAGGAAGAAAAATTGTAAATTATTATTTATATTAGTTCGTGATTCCGTATCAATATTATAGCTAATTCTATAAAGACGTAACTATTAAAAAAATTGAAGATTATGAAACGTATAAAATATAATTATTGAATTTGATGCAGAATTTAATTCTCCATAACATTTATTTGAAGAATTATTTTCTAAAATTAATAGACCCCTTTTAAGCAAGAATTACCTATTTCCCATGTTATACGATAATTTCTCGGTTTTTCATGTTACACTTAGTAGGGGAGACCGGTGTCAATTGTTACAAAATTTAAATTTTTATTTTTCACAGGTTAAGGTTACATTTCGAAATTTTGAATTTATCTATATGAGAACCTACCTATCTTAGTGAATAATATTTTGAATTTTAAACTTTTTAAAATGTGCCAAATATAAAAGTAAAAGGATTTTTAGTCAGGCATTACAAATGTTACCATTGCCACATAACTGGTGTCAATAATAACAGGGCCAGTGTTAATTGTAACAAATTTTAACAGTGATGTAATAAAATAAAATAACAGATAAAAGAAGAAATTGTTGAAAAAAAAAACATTTATTTATTACCTCAGAAAATACAAAATTCAGTTGACTCAACTAAAAGCAAACAAAATATATGTTCTGCTGGTGATATGGACCATTTTGACCAATGCCTTTAGTCGCTAACGGAATTACAGTTTAGGTAAATATAAAATAGGTCTTTCTTTGTATAATTTAACATGCCCGGTGTCCAGATTTTACATTTTTGCCACTGCAACCAATCTCCTGTGCTCAAAAAATATGGACCAATACATATCAGAGAGTTTCCTCATCGGAGCCATCCGAAGAGTCATCTGCGACTGTTACTTTCGGAACTGTTTTTCGTTTCTTTGCTCTTCTTCTCTTATGTTTTCGATAGCAGTGGTTTTTTCTTGTAATTTTTATCGTGATCAATACTGTACTTAATTATTAAACACGTTACAATCGACATCGTGGCATGTGTTACAACTGACACCGCTTAACTTATAAAGATATTGTTTGCTGTTTTGTATTTATTAGGTAATAATTCGAAATGTTTTTAATAAAAAATAAAAGCAGATATAACTCACAAACTGATCCTTAACGTGAAATATTTCCGCGCAGAGCACTATAGTGTTTTAGAAACATTGTGTGTCACTACCTGTATTTACTTTTTTGTCAACTTACAGACATTCGTCAGAAACAGACGCCGTATTTGCGCGTATGTACTTGCACTAAATACCAAAGATCTATGATTCTTTCTGCTTCACTCTGCAAGCGCGTTTTAATCTACTTCGAAAAGATGGCCCTGTTACCTACCCTTGTTACATTTGACACCTGTTATAATTGACACCGGTCTTCCCTACTATATAATAAATATATCAATTCGTAGAATCGGTAATTGCAGCAAAAGTAGATGCAACATCTTTTGAATTTTAGAAAATTCCTGAATTTGTTTAGAATAAATGTGTGTCCTTGGTAGTAGATATGTTTCAATATTTTGTGGAGCTGATGCAAACAGTATTCTAATATACTGCTAAGGATTAAAGGTTTTATCAATTTATATCATTATCACAAGCGGAAATAATCTGAACACGCGGGACGGGAATAATACATAAATATCATTAAATAATTTAGCACAAAAAATATGATTTTAGAATTTTTTAAACCTACTGTGATCATAATTTCATTCGGAGACACCTTTCAAAATATCACTTCCTCCTTCGTTAATTCTCACACATTTTAAAAACATGCCATTATTTGACAGATTACTAGTCGATCATTTATTACTTTCCCCTAAATCTTTCCCCCCTTTTACAATCTTTATGTTCCTGCTAGTTGCATCATCCTGAACGTTGTGTGACACATTTGTCATGACGTTGTCAGTGTCTCCGTGCAGCGGATTGTCTGTGTACTACACCCTACACCCCTCGCCAGCCAATCAGCATTTTACGACCGGCACTGCTCGCAGAGGTGCACTAAACCAATTTCACGAATATGCCGCACCAGAACAGAGGATTTCGCGAAGAGAAGTTATGTAGGATGATTTGTTGGATGGTTAGAATATGTGGAGGGTATTTGTTATATTATATTATGTTGAATATTAAAATATGGAAGGAATGTGTTCTTGCTATATGAATTTTTTTTATAATAAAGACAAATTATTGAACATGTCTATTGAGTATGTCCTCGTTTTTCTCTACAATACGCACGAAATTTTTATGGGTTAGGTGTTAACATCTGTCAAAGTGCGCGATTGATCCAGACGCAAAACTAAAGAATTATACAATGAAACTAGTCAGTTGAAAATAGCCAACTTCTTAATTTAGCTTCATTAGTTTCATTCTTTGGATCAGTTGCATAAACATTGGGCGCATTCAGCAGGCTTGTGTTCGCTGAACATCTTCACCATTTTTCTGCTGTATGCACTGTTCACTAGAAACCGTTCACTGAACGGTCACTGACCAGTTGGCCATAAATAAAGTACGGTCAGATGGTCCTGGTCAATTGGTCATTTGTTTACGCGCGTTAAAGCGAATGTTATTTACTATGGCTTAATATGGCTTACAAAAAATATTATATTGTCGATAATTTTATATATGCTGCCTCTGCGCCAGAAGAAGAACTTAATTATTATTTTAGTAGCATGTTTCACCATTATTATTTAATATGCTATTGTGTTTTAGGGTTTAGTTTCTTCAGTACTATTTTCGGTAATATTTTTGACCTTTTTGACTTTTGAACAGCATGAATCAGATTGAATGTAAAAAGTGTATTCAGCAGAAACCTACTTGTTCGGTGACCGTTCGGTCAGGTGTTCAGTGACCGCAGAAATCTGCTGAATGCGCCCATTGTCATTGATAACAATTATTGTTTCTACTTGTTTAATTTAATTTTACAATTTAATTTCTTGAGATTTAATTATCAGCAGAAACCCAGCAATATATATATATATATATATATATATATATATATATATATATATATATATATATATATATATATATATAGATAGATAGATAGAGTGTTCAATTTACCCTTACATAACGAGAAAAAACGAGAAAAATACAATAGAAAAATTATTATTTTCATATTTATTTCTACATGTAATCAGAGTGCCATGACAAAAACAATTGAATATTTTTTTTTGTATCACATGTCAAAGTAGTTCGTTTATGAATTTTCTTGTTTTCTTTTGTGTTAAAATGAATTTTACGCACGAAGAAAAAATTGATATGTACGAAGTTTTCATATTATCTCTGAAAAATACTGTTGCTGCAAAGAATACGTATAGGGTACGTTATTCTGAGTGGCGAGTTCCTTGTCGTCAGTATTTTAGAAAATTAGAATTAGCACTGCGTGCTAATACGGATGCATTCGTATCGAAGCGAGTTAGCGTACAAGATCAAGAAGCTGAGATAAATATATTAGCATATTTTGAAGCTAATCCAACAGCTTCAGTTAGAATGGCTGCCGCTGAGTGTAATTTAAGTGTGGGCACGATCCATAGGATTTTAAAGAAACATAAATACAGACCATTCAAAATGATTAAAGTTCACCATTTACACCCTCGTGATCGTGAGCTAAGATTAGAATTTTGTAATTTATTGATAAATGAGGATCCAGATATCTTAAAATCAAGTATTTGGACTGACGAAGCCAATTTTTCTAATAATGGTATGTCAAATAGAAAAAACACACACTACTAGAGCCGAGAAAATCCTGTTGCTGTACGGGAGAGAAGTTTCCAGCGAAAATTTAATAATAATAATAATAATAATAATAATAATAATAATAATAATAATAATAATAATATTGAGTTTATTGTAAAAAGGCAATGCCTATACAAAAGAGTGGATACAATATAGTGATCGTATGTATACATATAGTAGTTATTCATACATGTAAATGGAATTTAATTGTAAATATTTGGTTTGAGTCTTTGAGCCTTGGTTTGTCGGTAGTACTGCAATTTGTGCATTATATGTTCATGGCAAAAGATTTGATCTGGAGAGCTGAAACAGTGAAATTGTAGATATCATACATTTTAGATTGGGACAGTGGTCTTAGGATTTGATTAAGATAGTTGTTTTCGTTGGGATTTTGTAGATACTTCTCTAGGAATGTTTGTCTGGGCGACTCGAAGTGTGGACATCTCATGAAGAAGTGGTAAAGGTTATCTGTCTCTAGGTGATTGCAGATGGAGCAGATATCGGTTTCGCTAAATTTATACGCTATTCCTTTGTAGTATAGTTGAAAATTTAATATAAATGTTTGGTCTGCCATTTTCAGTGATAATATTAACGTACACATGTACGAAGGTACATTGACTGGTAACAGATACCTGAATTTAATTCAAAATATGCTGGGTATTATTTTGGAAGACATACCAGTAGCTGAGCTTACAATTCGCGTCAAGTTAAAGATTATCTAAACAAACGGTTTCCAAATCGGTGGATTGGTACTTATGGTCCTATTCCGTGGCACGCAAGATCACCAGACCTTAATCCCCTGGACTTTTTTTTATAGGGTTATGTTAAAGATGAAGTCTACAAAACTATCTATCCAGATATTCACCATTTAAAAAATGCAATCAAAAATATTATTTCCCACATAGACGGCCGAAATTTAAGAAAAGTAACAAGTAATATGTTCAGAAGGCTGGAATTATGTATAAATCAGCATGGCAATAATTTTGAACAATTTTTATAATTTATTTTCAAGCATCTAAATCGCCCAAACAATGATGATATACATATTTATTTTAACTATTTTATTAAAAATGTAATATATATATATATATATATATATATATATATATATATATATATATATATATATATATATATATATATATATATATATATATATATATAGGGTGTTTCCTTTAAAACAACCAGCGCTTTTTTGGGCGAACTAACAACTTTAGAGAAAAATGTTTTATACCAAAAATGATCAAGAATAAGGGGATAATGTATCAATAGTAACAAACCGAATATTTAACCAGTGGTTCTCAAACGGTAGAACAAAATTATATTTTATTAAATGGCACCCTATATAATTTTTTAGCCCTTTAAATAGAATATTATTTTCTGATTTCAACGATATAAATATAGCATAGGGTTGTATAACAATTATTTCGAGAAAAATGGTATTAAAAACTAGAAATAATGTAATAAAAAATGGGTTTATTACTAGTGTAACTAGGCAACAGACGTGTCATAGCCTATTGCAATATAACATTATTTTTAATACCATTTTTCTCGAAATAATTGTTATAGAACCCTATGCTATATTTATATTGTTGAAATCAGAAAAAAATCTCTATCTAATGAGCTAAAAAATTATATAGGATACCATTTAAAAAAATATAATTTTGTTCTGCCGTTTGAGAACCACTGGTCGATTTTTCGGTTTGTTATTATTAATAAATTAGCCCCTTGTTCTTGATCATATCTTGTATATAACATTTTTTTCTAAAGTCATTAGTTTGCCCAAAAAAGCGCTGGTTGTTTTAAAGGAAACACCCTGTATTTATATATATATATATATATATATATATATATATATATATATATATATATATATATATATATATATATATATATATGTATAGTGCATTCATTTCATTTTCCTGACTCCTTAACTGTAATTATAATAATCCCATTATAGCACGGTTAAATAATCATCTACAAAAATAATCTTTTACAATATTTTGCCGCGTTGTTGGAGTAAAATATGAGTAAGACGATATATTTGAATAGTTGAGGGCGCTTACAAGGCTCAAGACTTCACCTCACGGACTCTCAAAGCTTTAGTTATATTTTATTTGTTACTAAATTATGAATAATGTATCGGCACAATATTGAATTAGCAGATATTTTTGGAAATATCCTCGTATTATAATATGCGATCATGAGATTATAAGGTAATCTATTTAAATAATATTTAACTCTTTAACCCTAACGATATTGAAAACAAATAAAAAATTATATAGCAAATTAAAATTATTTAATCTAATTCGAGTTTTGAGTATCGGTTTTGGTTTACCAATAAACCCATAAATATTTAATTCTCTATGGATCACTATTACTTGTATCCGTCATCCATCCATCGTTTCAAAAAAATTATTCAAGTATTCTCAAGGTCCGCAAACGCAAAACCTTCTCCCTAAGTTAGCATATTTTTCCATTTAAAAAATATTTAATTTCTCGCTAACATATTTCCCAGTAGATCTGCGCAACACATGTGGCTGACACGTACGAATTGGTAATAGGAAAGTTTGTTGGCGCGGCGTGTCGCGGGAAAAACACTCGTGTTCGCAGGAAGTTCGCGGCTGGTGGGCCCCAAACGCCTGCCTGCTAGAGGCAGCGGCAGAGCGTACAGAAAGAGCTGGTTCTACATTTTACAACAATTACAATTCGCACCGCATATGCATTTTAAAATCGGGAAGGGAAGAGACAGTGACTTGGGATTGGTGAGATGCTATGAGAGAGTTACATTGTTTGATAGCCGAACATGACATGCAATTGAAATTATTTATTAGCATTCACTAACTAGTGGCGGACGATTGACGACCACTTTATTGAGGAGGAACCCATACACACTTGGATTTTTATTCGAGGCGGAAGGGCATTATTTGCTATTTATACTTTTTATTTACACATTTTTAAACTTAGAGTAACTTATTATTATTGATAACACTAAACAAAATTAAATAAGGAACTAAACTGTTACTTTGTAACTTTGCGAGCTAGCGTCTAGCACGCGCGCAAGCTAAAACCCGACTTCCTACATGTCTTATTAACATAAATTTCTAATACAGACTGACTAAAAGTTAAATTGTTAATATTTTCATGAGGGGATATCTGAGGGATGCAGGGTGCAGGGTATCATATGCCATGGGCGGATCTAGGAAATGTCCAAGGAGGGGGCGAATTAAGAAACTTTAACTTCGTTTGAATTAAAAGACATATGAAAATATGACAATTTTATAAAATAGAAGCAATATTTCATGAATTTAAGCATAAAGCACAGAATAAAGACTTTATAAGTTTTCAAAAGAAGGTACAGAAATACAAAATTAAGTAATCGATTTTTCGTTTATTTCAGCAATGAAATATGATATGTTGACAACAAAAATATAATAATATGTAAATATACTGCATAACAAAGGATAAATTAATACACACAAATCAATTAAATTATAAAATCAGTTCTTTTCTTTTTTGAAGTAGCAAAACGATTAATTACATTTTCAATGTTTATACTTATCTATATGTGTTGATGCACATGTATAAGTGCCAGTCCTAATAACCTGTCTTCTGTCAACCTATTTCGCAGCAATGTCTTCAGCTTTCTAAGAGCGGAAAAGCTACGTTCTGCACTGGCTACGCTAATAGGCAACTTTAATAATATTTCCAATAGTGTATGGCAATTTGGTTACACATCAAAGTCAATAGAGGAATATATTCCTATAGAATTTTTTAAATTTATTTCCTTTGAAGGAGATTGAATTAAACGTAGACATTTAGCGTGCCACATAGTAAATTCAGCAGCAAACATTTCCAATGAATTAACGTTTCGTATATTTTATAAAATAATTTTGTATTTTTGCCACATTTTTTTGGTAGATTTTTGCAAGTCTTCTGTATTCGTTGTTGTTAAATTATGGGGAAGTAAAACACTTAAATGAAATGCAAAATGCATTGAGAGTATCTTTAGAAAAACGAGTCCTCAAATCGACATAGGAATAAAAATACTTTTTCTGTAGTATTCTTCTGTACTACATGATGTATAACTATCTCGATGAATTTGTTTTTTAGATACTCGTGGCAAAACAATAACGTTGTTGGGGTTTTGGTTGGACATTTTATAATGAAGTATACTAAAATGCAAAATGCAATCAAATAAAAATGAAATTCAATTGATTTTTATTCCTTGCAATTGTCTAAGAAAAATACTTACAAGTATCTTTAGTTAAAATAAGCTATACGAAGTATTCAAATATTTTATTATATATAACGTAATGGGGTCTCGTGGCCGCGTGCCGACCGACGCCAAATATTTCGAATTTTAAATGGCACAAAATTGACCCCTGTGGTGCACTCTCCACGCCAACAGTGAGTGCCCGTGAGGTGACGCCTGGTAAGCGCCCGCACGGTGTAAATATTTCATCATTACCGCATCTGTGTACAAAGCAGATTGGCACACCCAGCAATGGGTAATAAGCCGTGATGATATATGATATGATATGATATATGATATAACGTATGTAACCTAATAGTACATTACGCATTAATAAAACTGCGACCGACGTACTGACGACTGGCGAGTCTATTCCACGATACGGGATGGCCAGCATAGTAGTTGTCAACTTGCCCTGAATTATTTCATATCAAGTAACCAAAGGACGATATTTACGAGATAATATATTTTTTAAATTATTATTTTATTAAAATTTACCAACCACCAAGGAGGGGGCGCATCACCCCCCGTTTTTATTAAATTTAATTTTAAGGTTAAGGAGTAATTATAATATAGTTTTAGTTATATTTAACCTTAGACTCCATCTATTATTATTATTATTTTTTTTTATAGACTTAATTGACAACACATTAAATGTTTAGATCGCTGATATACTGTTTCGAAAAAAACATTTTTTTTTATAAACAGAATTTTGACTTACAAATACAAACCGAGTTGAAATATTGTTACTTTAATTATAATAATTTAGAAGAGTTTATAATAAGGTTTTCTGTTTATTATTGCTTTGCACTCGCCTTCTTGCACTAGTTTACTTCCATTCACAAATTTCAGTAACTCAAAGTTCTTAGAGACTGTATCATTAGGGTTCTTTTTAGGGGTATTTATAAATTGAAAATAATTTAAGTTTGACGCCGATTGAAACAACTTTATAAATATAAACTTTTCTGAAGTTATCTAAAAATTTGCGTGGGACACTCGCGAGTTGGCGGTTACCAATTACTAATTCTCGTATTAAATATGAGAATAATATATGTACAGCTCAACTAGTCTTAGGTGATAGTCCTCGCTGATGTGACAAGCATTGTTTTAGCTCTGTCAGTCGTTTATGGATTATTTTAGAGAAAAATACTTCAAATAAAGGATTATTTAAAGTTCTTTCTCTAAAATAATCCATAAATGAAAATGAGTCATTCGAAATGACAGAGCTAAAATGTGATAGCCACACCAGCGAGGACTGTCACATTAGACTGGTTGGCATTTTTGTACCTACCTAAAATTTTAAAATATGACAATATTAAGAGTAGTTCTTCTTCCTAGGTAAGGTTGTCAGAACCAGACGTCCTACTATTCCGGGATTATCCTAATTTTGGAACTCACTTTCCTGTGTTTCGATAAGAGGTTTCTGAATGGTCGAATATATATATATATATATATATATATATATATATATATATATATATATATCATCATTACCGATATCTGCATAGAAAGCGGACTGGCACACCCAGTAATGGGTAATATGCCGTGATGATATATTTATTTATTTATTTTATTTATATATATATATATATATATATATATATATATATATATATATATATAATTTATAAAACTAGTGAAAAAATCCTGGAAATTCCGTTTCTTCATATGAATTAGATACTATTAACAATTTATTAATCATTGCTAAACTAAACATAACTATCGTTGATAATATTATACTAATAAAATTTTAGTCTATTCAGTGTGATAGCTAGACATCTACTCTTTTTTCAGCTTGCGCTAATTGCTTCTTTAACAATTTTTTTCAATATTCCTTGGCACGATTCCCCTTCTCTTGTCCCTGTTTGGTACCCCTGTTTGTAAAAAAAAGTAGAATAAATAAAATGTGAATGAAGAATGAAGTATCAAATAATTACGATAATGATTGAAACATGCAAAATCAAATAGATCTGAAGACGGCTGCTTGCCAAGGAAAGAGAACTCAAACGAAGATTTTAACAGATCAAAACTTTTATTTGTTGATGGTATTGGCTTAAATTTACAGAAAACGAATAAAATTGAATGAAAATATTTTAATTAAATTCAAAATTTGTCTAAAATATTTGTTTCACAGCCAAAATATCAGGTTGGAGGTGTACTTGTTTTCTATCTCGGGTTATTGTCATTTGTATAAGAAATAATAATGCAGAACCTTCTTTTTTGGTACCTTCCTAATATTCCTATCCATTTTGTAATATGACCCTGCAAGTCAAAATATTTTGATACTGATACTAATTTTAGCAATACTACCCCTATACATAAAACATTTTATTTTTCTCTTCAAATTTCGACTACTACTGTAATTTTATATTTGGCACTTAGAATCATTTTATATGAAAGTTTACATATTAATTATTCGCGGGTAATATACTGTTAGCCTCTGTCCAAATATAAAGGAAACAGTGAAGACTAAAAATAAAGAAAAATTAAATTATACAAGTCTTTGAGTATTTTACAAGGAGTTTTTTCGTTCGGTTTTCGAAAAGTTTTTTCAGCAGAGAAAGCATTCCCGTAAAGTTTCCCATCCTCCAACTATTAACGAATGCAGATTGTTCCTTTACCGAGTTATTTTTGCAAGTTTACAACGCTGGAAACTAAAAGGTGCATTAAAACTTTCTTAATTAGATATGGTCGACGTTCCAATGATTTCTGCATCGATCGGTCTGGCTCTTGCGAAGAGTGAAGACGACGGGACGGGACCATCAGAAATTCATGAAGGCCGCCGCATCACACTTGGCCAACGGCTACGAAATGTTCTTTTACGTTCTACAGATTACACTGAATTTAATATCGTGTTCCCGCTTTCATATACCAGAGAAAATGTGAGGAATACGCCTTCTTACTCATTCAATCGAAATGAGAATTCCTTCATCTTTCAACGGAGGTTTACACGAGGTCCATCAACTTCATAATGATTACTTGGAATTTTATTTTTGTTAGAAATGAATTTCCACCATCTATAATTACAACATATTCTAAATCAATATCAAAACTTTGCTGCTGTAGCAATAAGACTACAGATCTTTTAATAAAAATGCAATGATAATTCAATTATGTAATTTTAATAACGAGATATTTTTCTTTTTTACCCAAAAAAAAAAAAATGATCTGGACAGTTTTCTTATTCCAGCTGTTGTAATTTATATTTAACATTTTAGGTGTTCGCTTGCTTCTACAAATTGAAAAACATTTATCCTTGTTATTATAATTGAACCTTGCGGTCTCTCAACCATAGGCACCCGTAGAATAGCATACGACTCTATAGCGGAATTTTAGGTAATTAAATTATTGGAGGCAATTTAACCTGCCAAATATATAAATATGGCAAACCATCGTTTTATTTAACAAAAACCGAGGAGACCATTTTCAAAAATAAAAATCTGATGTGCCCAATACAACACCTCCTGCCATTTAATTTTTATTAATTTAAATACCTATACATACTTACATATTTACTCATGTTGGAACCTGTATTAAGTTCTATTCCATATAATAAAATCTATATACATTTTAAATATCAGATGGAATATAATAATACTGCCTGCCATTTTTTTTACATAGCAGAAATGACCCCCCACAAAGCTGCTATGTTTTTGACCGTCACTAACCAACTAGTCGGGTTTAGGGTCATCTAATCTATCGTTTTTATACGGTTTTGGCCGTAAAACGATGATATATGGTTTTAGTCGTGGGCTCTCGTACTATAAGACGTCAAAACGTGTTACGTCACAACTATAAATTAATTTCAAGTTTAAGTTTTATTGTCTTTCAGCGAAGTTTGTTGATGGATTCCATTAAACAATCTTAGAAATCGTCTTCAGTTGGATTGTTAACATTTTTTTTTTTTGGCAGAAAGCTATCGTTCATAATTTCAGATTAAAAAAAACTGACATGTCACATGTCCTTTTAGTAGACGCCATGACAGGTACGCTTACAGTGCCACCAACGTGCGTGTCCCAATAGTTTTGAGAGCCTTTGGGGTGACATCTGGTAAACGTTCGTTACCGTACAGCATTACAGAAATTTGGATATAAAAAGCAGATGGGCACACCCAAAAATGGATAACGAGCCATGGTGACATAAGAGATGAATTTATTACTACTACATTCAAGAGTTAACTAAGGTTATTAGGTTAAATAATCTGAAATTTGATAAAATAATTGATATTTTAAAAAAATTCAATATTTTTTTGAATATTGAAATTATACTTTTCTCTACGTATTCTTATGCATTCTGAGTTTGCTCGGCATAGTCACATATTTTGTTGTTGACAATATGATGGATTGCTTTGACATTTGTGTATTTTTCTGACTTTATTAACAAAATTTACATATTGAAATTGTTGTGATGATATTGTGATGATATTAAATTCATGTATAACCATCTCTGAAATATTAGTATTGTCGTGGATTTGGTTAAGGACACTAGAGCAATAAGATTCATTGGAGATCTAGGTGAGTGGATTTGGTATAATTAGTAGATATTTGTTTATGATAATGCTAGATAACTGTTTACATAATGTTCATGTTCAATGATATACATATACATCTGAGACCTAATATAACTATGTGTGCATATTCCATATAGAGTATATACCTACTTAAATTAAATAATACATTAATAAACACATTAAATCTAGTTATTTAAGGTATCAATGCCTTATTTCCTGTTACTCCGTAGAGCAGCATAGGGCATCAACAAAGTGGCGCCAGCGGACACGGTTTTGGGCCTGGGTTTTTAGTTCTGTCCATGTTTTCCCTATTGCTTTGGCTTCTTCTTCTATTGTTCTTCTCCAGCTTTTCCTTGGTCTACTTCTTTTCCTTTTCCCTTGTGGGTTCCAGTTTAGTGCTTACTTTTCAACAGCTGTCGAATCTTTAAGTAATATATGGTCAATTCATTTCCATTTTCTCTTCTTTATTTGGGCAGAAATTCGTTTCTCCTTGGTTCGTTCCCATAGTTCTTCATTCGTGATAATATTAAGCCAGAATATTCTCAGTATTTTTTTCTAACATCTGTTAATTATAATGTTTGTAGTTGACTTGATATAGATTTTGTTACTTTCCAAGTTTCAGAGCCGTAGAGCAAAACGGATTTGACGCTGCTTCTAAAAATTTTAGTTTTGTTTTTAACGATATTCAAATTGATTTCTATACTTTATATAATTGTACAAATGCTACATTTGCTTTTCGAATTCGTGTCTTTACGTCTTCTTCTGACTCTCCAGTACCTATGATTATGCTACCTAGATAAGTGAAGGCATCTACTTCTTCTATTTCTTGATCGTTTAATTGAAACTGTTTCGCGTTGTTTGTGTTTATGCGGAGAGATTTGGTTTTGTTTTCGTTAATTTTTAATCTATATTACTCCTCCTGCTCTTTAAAGATCTTTTAATTTAGTTTCCATATTTGCAAAGGTGTGAGAAAACAAGCAAATATCATCTGCAAGTTTATATTTTCTAGCTGATTTATAATACCCCAAGATATGCCTCTCCTTTTTCCATTTATTGATTTCCTCATTATATCGTCAAGAACGGTAAGAAAGAGTAGAGGTGAGATGATATACCCTTGACATACTCCGTATGTTGTTCATATTTCATTTCATCAATGGTGAATATAAAACAAAATTTGTATACTCAAACATAAATGAACATTAGATGTTACTGGTGCTTGTATTTTTTTTTTATTTGAAACGAATATAGATAAGTTATATATCATTGGAAAGATAAAAAAATAATAATTTTAGAATTCTATCCGAAATCTAACAGTAATAAAATAATTTGTACATATCTATTCGATAGAGCATAAAAAGTCTCCAAAAGAAGTTATTGGTATAAATAAAAATTATCAAAGTTTGAACATTTTTATGTATCGAGTGAGTGAGCTACGCATTTTTATAGAAAAACAAAAACATCTTTAAAATGGTATGTTAATGGGTCAACTTTACCCTCCTTAATTTAAACAATTTTTTATTATAATTTCCGAGATCCCGTTCCCAAACGAAAAACGAACACCATATATATATTTCTTATAATATAATAATACTATTAATAAATAATACGAGTATATAAAAAATTAACCAGTCGTTAACGGATTTATTTTCCATGCGAATATAATAAAAAGCGACTTTTGCGATGACGTGGTCGCAACAGGATTGGGCTTTACGTGAAATTACTTTTAACAAATAGCGTCGCATATAAGCGTGAGCCGACCTACGTCGTGCGCCGCACTAAAATGTTTTACGATCCTCGTGGACATGGGCTGTTGTTTATGACTCAGACTCCCCGCTAGTTTTATAAGTCCACTTTACTTGTGTTTGCACACGGAAAACATTAACTATTTAGCTTGGAATCATGTGAAATTTGCAGTATTTTTAAGAGTGTGTTGAATAATTTTTATTTAAGTTTTGATTAAGTTCTTAGTTTTTAGTAGGGCTTTAAATATTTTTTTCATTTGATTATTAGTAAATTTTACGAGGAATACATACTCTACCAATTTATTAATAGTCTTTTAGTCATTAAGTCATTTTTGATTTTAGGTTGCGAACTTCGGGGATAAAGCTTAAAATTATATTGTATATTAACATTCCAAAAATCCTCATTTCTCCCAGTAGAGCTACCGCCCCTATTCATAAAAATGGCGGCCGGCCACCCAAAGAATTTTTTGGAGTATACTTTGGCCGATGGGAAACTAATTTAAAAGGCATTACATCCACGAACTATAAAGCTACATTCACAGCTACTTTTTTAATGCGTACTGATAATTCATAACACATAACATTTTTTGCAACAAAATTTAATTGATAGTTGACATCTGTATTTATTCAAATTACCTATCAAAATTGAAGTGTATCATGGCAGGAAAGGACTGCTGAAGCGTATTTCCTTGTTTATTTTTATTTGAGCACATGATATTACAAATGTAGTACTAGATGCAGCTATTTGTTTTCTTCGAAATTGAAGATTACGATTTCTCGCATATTTATTTTGACAGCTGTCACAAATTTACTTATTGCATAATGCGTAATGCATAAAAGTTTGGAGTTTGCAAACATTTGTTGCTATGCATTGTGTCTATGCATTATGCGTTAATACTGTGAATGGTCCTATGTGCGTTGCCATATAACAAACATCGTTACGCATTATCTATTAGCATTATATATTAACGTTATGCATTAAAAAATCTGATGTGGCCAGCACATTACCTTCCGTCAGTTATATGACGTATTTACGAAAATTCTACCGGTGAACTGTTACCAGTAAACAGCTTTTTATCAGGTTATAACTACCGGAATCGATATTTTAAGAACGCAACTGGTAAACAGGGTAGATCCATAACTTATGAAAAAATTTGAAAATGTAAAACAGGTTAGAAATTTGACGTAGTTAACAAACTGAGCAGAGTCCTACTTTGAACACATTTCCACTTTTAACGCGCGCGCTTCGCTTTGCATCACTACCTTTATTTGAGATTAGATTCTTCATGAATCCGGTAGATGGATCTGGTAGATATTGAACAATTTTCAAACACGGTAACTTTTTACCACTCGTATTTTCGAACACAGTCGGTAGATGTGGTATCTACCGGTAGAATTTTCGTAAATGCGTATGTATTTTCTATAAAATCCATACAAAAAGTTCCTTGCAAAAGATTCTAAATTTCTTGTATGTACATTACCTTTCGACAGTTGTACATATTTTATACTAATTCCATACAGAAAATTTCGAGCAAAATGATCCTAGCACAAATATACTACGAATATATCAATTGCACTTGACACTGACGTCTTTCAATCAGAATTTTCTTAATATAGTAGCTCTTTCTAGCATAGCTGGCTAATTTATGAAGTTTAATTTCTTTATAATTTTATAACCCTATATCCATTTAATATGAAGTATAAAATGCAGTCAAATCGAATAGAGAATAGAATGTTCTTTAATATTTATAACATTAAATTTGAAAAAATGATATTTAACATCGTTTTTTCAAGAAAAACTGTTAAAATCTTCACATGAGAGCACTTCCGGTTGACTAATTATAACCAAAATCTAATCAGCTCTTCATATGGATGCAACGAAGAGGAATACGAAAGAATTATAATTTTTGGAATTGTAGTATTAAAGTTATCGTAGACGAAAATTTTGTTACACACACACACACACACACACACACACACACACACACACACACACATACAGACAGCATCGTAAAAATAGTAAAATCGTATTCTAGGGACCTTAAAACGTGCTTATTCATTAAAAACTCACCACCGAATTTTTTGACCAAAGACAATACCTTCCTTACCTAAAGGTGACGGAAGGTAAAAAGTAGCTGTGAATGAAGCTTAAGGCTTTTTAACAATATATTTTGAAATAGGATTATTGTTTATATATCTCGAGTAAATAAAAAGGCGAACTTTGTGGTATTATTTCCCGTTACCTAGATAAATTCGAAAAACAAAAATATTTTTTATAAAGTTCGCCATTTTTATTTATTTACTCGAGTACAACAGTAATCCTATTTCAAAATATTAATTCTTTGTGGTTGTAATGCCTGTTAAATGACTCTCCTATTGGTGTAAGTTTTATGAATAGGGGCGGAAGCTCTACTGGGAGACATGAACATTTTTGGGATGTTAGGGGGCAATGCATGGTATGAAAAACGTGATTATACACTTTATAAGAAACTATAAATCTTAGAAATGCAAATCCTTGTTTATTATATAGTACGATATGTAATTTATGTTTCCCGTAAAAAAGATTTTTATTTTATTTATTTGTTACCCATTAATAAAAATAATTATAAAAAACTATTTTTGATGGGAAACATAGATTATACTTGTCGTTCTATATAGTAAACTTTTGATTTGCGCCTGCAAGATTTATGAGTTTTTATAAAACGTTTAATACAAATAATATTTTTCATACCATGCATTACCACCTACACTATGGGTGAGGTCCGAGTCCGAATCATGCTATCATAGTTTACAGTGCTCAGACCGCTCACAGCTGGTCCGAATTGACTGAGCGCCCTGACAACTGTGAGGGTGTTAACGATTCGGACCGTTCGTAAGCGCTCTTGCTTCTTGCTTGTCATTTGACAGTCACCTCTGACGTCAAATACCTCACAGCGCAAACTGTGAGCGTTGTAAATATGATTCGGAAAAGCGAGATTCGGACCGTACCCTATAATTACTACAAATCTTGAAATTTTCAGCTTTGTCCCCAAAATTCCCAGGTACCTCTTATTTTTCAGCTAAAATGACTGGACAATAAAATATTTTGCAAAAAGACAATAAGGGGCACGAATTTAATTAATATCCAAATTTCTAATTTTCTATGGTCTATTAATTGCTTTGTGGTTTTTGGTCGACTTTTATTTAATACTTTTTTCATTATCACCAGCAAGTTCTTTATAGTCAATGTTTACTCACATACATTTTTCTGTCTGTTGAAGAATTTTGAAGTGTATATATAAGAGCGACCACCGTGGTCACTATTATGCGATTGTAAATAATAATATAGTAGATTATGTTATAAGTAACAAAAACTGAAAATAAATTATTAAATTGTAAATACTAGTACGTACTATTACGAATACATTGAAATTTTTTGTGAAAATGTAATGGGGTCCTCCACCGTATAGTAACAAAAATGATTTTTTTATAAAAATAGTAGAGGAGTAGAATCATAAATATTTCTGTCACTTCTTTAAAGGGTTAAATACCACTGTGTTAATCATATTTCCCTTGATAATAGAACAATAAACGAGACGTATATTTATCAAACTCATTAATAACTGTGCCACAATCTGGGTTCATTTCGGGGCATATCAGTAAATAAATCCGTCATTCTCCCCATTCAGACAGCTGAAACCAATGTATTCCATTCTAGGGATACTGTAACACAAATCTATCACGTATATACATCTTCCAGTTTATTGTCCCAATAAAATAGTTCATAAATCTTCAGGACATGTCGGTTGCGATAAAGTCAGCCCTCTTGATGAATAAATTCACACTTTCCCTCGACGAGCACGCACTCGATTTAATTACATGGAAAGACAGATGAAATCGCTGAGTGTTTTTGAAACCGGCGGTACATTAAAAAGACATCTGTGTTAATCATACGCGAACAAGAAAAACGACTCTCAAAGAATAGTTTCTCTTTGCTTTTTTCTCTTTGTCTGTGTTCATTTTCCTTTTATTTTCCTTTCGGAACCGAGATGAAAAGTAATATGTATGGAATGAAAAAGATGACTGTTGTTGTACAATTGTTTGTTCGATTGATGGGGTGTTTCTGGTTTTCTTTTCACGAAACAACAAAGAATCTATTTTTAGAAAAATTGAATGTGATCGACGGATAATTGGGAAAACGCGGATTTATGTTCTGGAAATGTAGGTCACTCGTTTCCAACTAGTTCTTAATTATCTTCTTTCCAATGGATTGATAATAGCGCAGATAATTTTGCATGAAATATCATCTCTGTAATTTTCAAACGGATAAGGTATTTTGCAAGCACGCAATATCCACTCCGAATGTATAAGAATTCTTGAACTATATTTAATGTAAAAAATATAATAATATAATGAAAATAATTATACACTTATAATGAACAAATTAGCTGTTGATGGTTTTCATTTCCTTTTATATTATATAGTTAACAACTTTTATTTTCTGCTATATTTTTAATTATGTGGGAAGGTTAAACAACGCTAAAAAATCAATTTATTATTTTTACTTTTTAACTCTATAAAGCTTGAATTACATTATACTATTGTGTAGATTTTAGTTCGATTCTCGTTCGAGGATTCAGTCATTTCTTGTAAAATGTAAATCAGACATTTTCATTCGAATTTCGTTCGATTTTCATACTAAATTCTAGTTCAGAAATATACAGTCTGTCTTATTTTTTCATCCCAGTTTCGTACTATATTTCATTTCAAGTAAGAAAATAGTGGTGGAAACATAGGAACATCTTGTATTTTGATTGGATACCCCGATATTATCCAATCAAACAAGATCAAATTCCCATTTTATTACGTGAAATGAAGTACAGGTTCATGCGTACAATATGACAGAAAGTGTTACCAACACTTAGCAACGACTTGACAGGTAAAAAAGTGTAATTCATGGTTATATTTATGTTTTTACGGAAACACAGGATACGTACACGAAAATATACCGAATTAATCGATACTGCACGACTATATATTACAAAAATTGAACTAAATATATATATATATATATATATATATATATATATATATATATATATATATATATATATATATTACATGCCCGATATTTAACTTGGTAGATTACATCTTTCTGTTTTTCTAACTCAATAGGATCTTTAAGTTTTGTGTAAAAGGTTTGTGTTGTATTATTACTATAATTGGCTATTTTGATATTAGGATCTTTAAAAATATCAAGAAGAGTGTCCGTTAATTTTTCATCATATGGTATTTTAGTATAAATTGTTTGTTGTGTGCGTGTTCCATCATCCGCATCATTCACAACAGCTTGAGTTGGGATGATGCAATTTATAATGTGAAATTTTTTTCGGATTTATTTTGAGGTAAAATTAATTGGGTATCTACCCATTGTTTTTAAGCATAGAGCAAATATTTTCGAGGTTTGCATTATGATTTGAAAGTTTAACAGCTCTGTCAACGAATGCGTTTATCACACTAGTTTTATATTTTATATTTATGTAAGAACAGAAATGTAAATAGCGGCCGGACGCGGTCGATTTTTGGTACCAATTAGTTAAGATATTGCCTTCCTTTCTAATTAGAGTTACATCCAAAAAGTTTATTGTATTGTTGTGTTCATTGCTGTCAATAATCACACACGTTAAAAATATTTTATACAATAATGAAATTGAATTTGGCGTTTATCATGTTTTATGTTATAAGTACCGTAATATCAACATTAAATGTTTAAAGATTTAAAACATATATCAACAAAAATTCTAAACGGAAAAATGAAATCTAGGTATCTTGATTATTCATTATAATTAAATTTTCAGCTCGATTTTTCTCAGAATTTTTGTTTTGCAACCTTATGATTTATTTATTTAGGGAATAAACATCACTATCAGATTCCACTACTAAAAATCTATATTGCTATTAGTGATAACGTCATAACTTAAGAAGTTGCAAGGTGAATCGCACGTATTAATGTGTATTTTTAAAAACTAAAATCGATGTGTTTTAGCGTTTTTAAAAAAATTGGTTGAGTTCGCTGTTTTTTTAATATTCCCTACTTTAATCCCACACTATATATATATATATATATATATATATATATATATATATATATATATATATATATATATATATAAGCTGTTTCTCGGATACGGGACACCCCGATTATTTTCTTTATTGTTGTTCAAATAAAAGTTGTAGTACATGAAGGGGGACATTCACTTATTCAAGAAAATATTTTTTTAAACTAGTGTTTCTCAAACTATAACATATAGTTATATTTTTTTATTGGGATTGAATATATTTTTTAGGCTCATTCGATAGAGTATTTTTTTCTGAATTCAACCATGTAATCATTTTATATCCTTACATTACAAAAATATTGAGAAATATGCAATTGGAATTTAAATAAATTTAAAAAAATTTGCATGAAAAAATTTGAACCCAAATTAAAACGAAACATAAATATTTGTTTATATCTTTATAAATAGCAAGAATAGGAATTATCGGGGGAATTATACACTAAATAATTTAAATTGACAGATAGCAGTTTTGTTTTTCATACATGGCCTACTGAAAATTAAGTATAAAAATAAAATTTATTTAAATTTCAATTACATATTTCTCAATATTTTTATAATGTAAAGATATAAAATGTATACAATGTTGAATTCAGAAAACAGTACTCTATCGAATGGGTCTAAAAAAATACCTTCCCATTTAAAAAAATATATCTTTATGTTGTAGTCTGAGAACCACTGATTAAAAAATTCTTGTCTTCGATAAGTGAATGTCCTTCACCTACAATAACTTTTATTTGAATGATTTTCTTCTATTTCCAATAAACAGCTTGTATATATTATATTGGGTTTATTATTTAAAAGGTATGTGGCTATTGTATTGTATGATTTGGATGTAATAAATATGTTGAGTGTTAAATAATTTTTTTTTAAATTTATTAAAGTGTTTGCTATATGGGATTGAAATGTAATGAGTTGTTGCTTTAGTATGTATAATGTAGTATTTTATTGTTATGTATATTGTGAATATTTTATATATGCATTCTATTGGATAGTTGTTATTATGCCCTATTTCGATTATTGTTTTGAGTTCTGTAATAATTTTCTGTTGAAAGTGGTATGGAATTTAATCTATTGAAATAATATTGGATAGCTAATTGTTTGACTGTTGGATTATGATATGAGTCTCATGGTATGACAGAATCAGTTGCTGTAGGTTGACGGTAAATGTTAAATTCTATTCTGTTATTGTTTTTAGTTTAAGTAAGATCTAGTGTAATAATGTCCCGTGACGTCATAAACTCATCCCAAAACTTTAAAAAATCATATCTTGTTTAATATGTGGAAATTTCATGTCGGGTTTTCATAAGTAGTCATATCTTTGTACAAAGATTCATAAAAAATGACTTCTGAAATAATTATTCTATTCAATATTTATAACTTATTTGGCACCCATGTTCCATTTAAGCCATTCAGTATTGCGGAGCATAGGTAATAGTTTTGACATCTCTGATTGGCTGAAATTAGAGACAAGAGACAAGTTTACCCAATGTAATTTCGGCTACTTTAGATTTGCGCTGTTGCCAGTGCCATCTACTGAATGGCTTAAATGGAACAGAGCATACATATTTAATTTTTCAGTGTTTTGTTGATTTTGAGCATGACACCTATTTTTCTTAAAAAATAATTTCTGACAATGTAATCTCAACGGACTGAGATTGTCTTCAATTATCGAACTTTCTTGCATAAAATTATTATGCCATCCATAAATCATAGATTTTCAAGGACAAGAGAGTTCCTGTAAACTGCTGATATTTATTTAAACATAATCTGAGGGGATTTACTTTGTTTTCCGACAGTCCGAATTTCAATTTTTCCGTACTTGCAGATTTTCTAAATACTGTATTATTTTTTCAGCGATATCTCTAAAACGCAATTATGTTAATATTTGATGCATTGCCTCATAATAAATGACGTTTAAAAAAAACAACTGTAAGCATCCCCCAAAACCTGCTTCATTCCGCGAACCTTCGGACCCACCTTCGTAGATAAAAATATGTGCAGTAAATTTTTTAAAGAAGTCCGATCAAGTAATCTGTACCACGAAGGATTTAAAAAATTGGCATACATTTATCTTTCTCATTTCCAATGACTAGAAGTATGTCCCGTGCCATAAGGATGTATGAGCCCAAATCATATTAGTTGGGCCGGCACAATATTTTACCACCATGACATTTCATTTTATAACAAAAAATCTGATATGGCCAACACATGACCTCCCATCAATTCCATGTTTAAAATAGCAATGAGCTTTAGGTAAAGTATGAATTCCATTTGATCGTTTGTAAACAAAATCTAATTTACATACATAGAAAAGTCTGTAATACCAAATTTTGGATTATATTTTATTGTTTTTTTCGAAAATCTGTTAAGAGCTTCAAATTAAGTACCACTTCCGGTTTGTCATATAAGTATTGTCAAAATATAATGTTTCAAATTATACACGAGTTTAAGTACCAAATTTGAGAAGTTTTGAATCATGTTTTAATATATTTTTTCAAGAAAATCTGTTTAAGTATCCTATAAAATAGTACTTCCGGTTTATCAATTTTAGAAAATATCTAGTATGTTATTCTGATTAATATAAAAGTCTTAAATACCATATTTGAAAAGTTTAGAATTGTATCAATTTATTTTTCACGAAAATCTATGCAGAGCTTCAAATAAAGTATTACTTTCGGTTTATAAATTTAATAAAAAATCTAACATGTTCTCATTAATATAAAAGTCTTAAATACTAAATTTGAAAAGTTTTAGAGTATATCATAACATATTTTTCACGAAAATCTGTGCAAGCTTTAAGTAAAGTGTCACTTCTGGTTTATTAATTTTAGCCAAAATCTAATAAGTTGTAAATAAATGCTAAAATTGAAAAGTTTTGGATTATATTTTATCATAGTTTTTTATTAAAAACTGTTATGGGCTTCAAGTTAACAGTCACTTCCGGTTATCCAATTTTACCCAAAATCTAATCAATTTTTTATATGAATACAGAAAACTTAAATACGGAAAATAGAAATATTTCGAACTTTGATATGAGTTATCTTGGACGACAAAATCGTCACACAGACACACACACACACACACACACAAACACACGCACACACACACACACACACACACACACACACACACACACACACACACACACACACACACACATCATCGTAAAAATAGTAAAATCTTGTTGTGGGGACCCTAATTCGTGCTTATTTACTGAAAACTCCCCATCGAATTTTTGGCACGATTACATTACCTCCCTTACCTACAGTATGACGGGAGATAAAAAGTCAATAAATATTTTATTCTTACAAAAATTGTATTATAACCGTATAATATACAATTTCAGCTTAAATTAAGAACAAAAATAAAATTGTTTCGATAAAAATTAAGTTTCAAACTAATTAAATTAATTTTGACACACGTATCAGAATAGTTGGGCCACTATTTTAATATCGAATTGCGCCTCCTTTATTGGCTATAACGGCTTTAATTCTGTTAGGCATTGTATCAACTAACTTTGTACACTCATCAGGTTCAATAATATTCCATATTTGTTGCAATTTTACTTTTAATTTGTTTACTGGGCGTACCGGATTCTTACGCAGTTTCTTTTTCATTTTATGCCAAAGAGACTCACTTGGCGGCGGCAAATCCGGACTACTTGAAACCCCTTTTTAGAGTTAGCAGTTTTTGCAGTATGCCACGGGGTACCGTCCTCCTGAAAAACGTAGCTCCCTTCGACCGACTGGCATAAATGAATTGATAGTAAAAACAACTTTACGTATATCTTTATATTTATCAGCGTCAACAGAGCCATTTATAAAATGTAACTTGCCCACTCCCCTTCCAGACATACAACCTGAAACCATAATACTTGCAGTAAATTTCACTTTTTTATCAGTCTGACTGGTATGCCTCGGAAAAAGTAAGCAATACACGTTTTCTAAAATCTCCCAGGCAAACTTCAAATTTGGACTCATTACTCCAAATGACGCTATGGCATTGTTCTTAAGTCCAATTTTTTGATTCTTAAGGCCTGTGTCCACGATCCTACAAATCGATCCGAGTTCTCGGATATAGTACGCAATTCGCTATCTCGGATCGTGGACACTACCAACTCGGACGCAAAAATCGAATAGAAAACTAGAATGGAAAAATTCGTTCTGTCCCATTTTTTCGAACAAGTTTCTAATTTCATTTAAATGTTACTAATTTAAAATCTTAACGTTTGATGGTTGATAAGCTTGAAAATGATAAGTTTATAAAATATTACCTAATTCTACTCATTTTTGATATTGTTTATAAATAAATTAATATATTCGTTGTAAAAACTTAATTTACTTACTGCCGGGATAATTTTTATTTTTTATTTTTATTAGTTTTTAGTATTGGTAGAAATGGCTGAAACTAACTTCATAAATTCGACCAACCTGACAATCTGTAGTCATACAAGTTCAATGTTTATGATCAAAAAATGTGTTCGAGAACTCGGAACGATTTCTAGCATCGTGGACACAGGCCTCTAGCCCATTTCAACCTATTACGCTGTTGCAATTTTGTAAATAAAGGCTCTTCTTTGGTCTAGTGAAACACAAAATACTAATAATCCTTTTAACAAAGAAATTGCAAAAAAAAAACTTTATAAAATTTGTATCCTATTTGTTTATTTTTTCTTGTAGTGGTAGATATCGACATTTGTTTTCCGATCATGCCCCGTCATTGTACGGTAATATCTCCAGCATTTGGCGATTTTGTATCACAATTTTCCTTGAATCTCGATGATCAGCATTAGAAATTAGAAGTTGACGGTGGACGGCCAGTTTTTTCCTTTCCATAACATTTTCATTTTTTTTATACAAATTAATAATACCTTGCATTGTCGATCGTGGAATCGAATGTGAAGTCGAAAATTTTCGTGCCAAAATGCCTTTCATATGGGCATTAATTAAAGATTTTCTTAAATCTTGACTATATGGTTTACCACAAGCTATTTTAGTGTAAAATCAAACAAATATGGGGCAATATTTAACCTTTATGAGTTTGCAAAGTTAATTAATTCAGTGTCACTGACAATGTCAGTATCTTATTTTTCACATATTTGATTTTACACATTTGCCAATAAATTTACCAGTTGATTTAGTTTTGAATTTTGAATGCTTTTATTGTAACATATATTTTTAAATAATAAAATAACGGTAGTATCTTATGTACCCTTACAAAAACGAGGTAAACGACATTATTGAATTTGATGAAATGAGCGGAGCTAAAATTTTAATTCATACTATTCGTAGATGACCTTGAGCAGAGTTCTTTTAAAATTTTTACTGTTTGTCCAGATAATTGTACATAAATTGGGATCTTAGTAGCGATAAGAACTCAAGTAATTAGACAAAAGTTTCTGTAATGGGAAGTCTGGTACTTAAAAATTAAAATAGTTTTAGGGATAAATAGTAGACATAAATGGAGAAAATAATACTAAAAATAAAGAATATTGATTTCTTCAAATATTATAAGTTAACTAATAAATAAAAATTCTATACCTACAAATTTGGGTTGTGGCTAGTGATCTGTGCATTTTCCTGACTTTATATCACTTACTTACTCTTTCCGAGATCCCAATAACTGCAAAGGTTATCTAAAACAACCGGTACATAATTCGTCGGGAAACGAATTCAGTGGAGTTAGAAAATTTCGCATTGAAAAAAAGATTGGCTATTCCTAAATTTCCTCTTTATAGATGTTTACTTTACTTACTTCCAAATTGTATGTCTTTGGAACGTGCGCTACACTTGTCTATTACTTTGTGGAATTATAGTAGTCTCACCTCACTCGATCTCGCAGAGATATCAAGAACGAAATGTTCCATAAAATTGGCAATAAATTCAAAGTATACATAACCTCACATCCGACGCATTGCAAGCTGTGGATGCGATGCCTGGCTAGTGAAATGCCCTGCATTACTCCAAACTAGTCGACTAGCGTACTACCGATCTTGTTTTTGTTGCCAAACATAAAACCCCGAGTAAAATGAAATGGGGAACACTTCATCATTAATAGTTTATTTACGATCGCGAGTTTTTCTCTCTAATCAAATTGGACAAAACGTTGATGTAAAATTTTTATTGTCTTCCGAAGCTTCGTTCCTTAAAAAGATATTATGTTTTTGTTTGGACAATGTCAATAAAGGAATAGAAACTGTTTGTTTGTCAAAATTTTTGTTCTTCGTAATACGTATTTTAGTCGTTAAAAATTATAAGATATTTATAAATGTGTTACCTGGTTGAAGTAAAGAGTCTTGAATGAAAGCTTCCTGAATCGAGTAAAACTTTAATATAGTACATAACATTATTATTTTATCTGCTACCGCCCGACAATATATTGCAAAGTAAAATTACCGAAATCGGTCATGAAATTGCGCAAGATTAATAATTATCGATCTATAACCCGTACCGTAAATTGATCTTCTTTGACGTTTTATTTGTGTAACGTGAGAGTACCTACAACATTTGATCCGCGAGCTCGGCCAGCGCATGCGAACCGACGCCTATGATAGAAGCGTTCTAGTTGGGAGGAGGAACTTAGGTAGGTGATCGATAATACAGACGCAATGCGCGGAGGCAGACGACGTAAGGGAACTACTGTATACACAAAAAAGAATATAAGCGTAATTATCATCGCGTTGTTATGACGTGGAGAGTTTTCTAGAAAATATGAGGGTTGCTGTATAAGTGACGTACTTGTGCGCAGACAGACAGTCACATAGAGTGTTAGTCCGTCAGAAGGACAGTTACATAGGCAGTAAGATGTAAGGAGTCAGCAGTATCGTGGTGAGTGTATGAAATTTAGTGTCGAGCGGAGTACTCGGGTAGTTACTGGTTTTGAGGAGTATTGTAAAGCTGGGTGTAAGGGGACAGTAACGGCGAGTGGAAATGGATACTCGGCAGTGGTATTGAAGAGTTGTGGCATACGGAGAGTCGGTGATACTGAGGACAATTAGATTGTTAGACAGTTAGTTACATAGAGTTGCAGAGAGTTAGTCCGTCAGAAGGACAGTTACACAGTTGCATAAATAAACAAATAGTGAGGTGAAAGATGTGAATTCTGTCCGGGCAGTTGAATATACAGACGCTGGTAAGTCAGTTGAGTATATAGACGCTATGGAGGTTGATAGCTCGGACCCTTTAAATGTGATATAAATAAATAGTGATATAAATAGTAGAAATAAATAATCAGTAATGTTCTAGAAATAAATAGTCGTGTTATTTGTTGAATTAAGAAATAGTGTTAGTGTCCAATTAGTTAATTATATTCTTAGTCTTAATTAGTATTTAATATTTGTTTAACCAAAGTAATCGTCATTGTTATTATCTTTTAATATTAATTTATAGTTTTAATAAACATAATTTGAATTAATAATACTTAATTGATATTTTTACACCTCACCCATATAAATAAAAACGTTACATTAGTTTACAGTAGTTGTGATTCGCACTGTTTATGTGCATCCTCTTTAAAAAAGTGCACATTTTATTGAATACGAACATATTTTTATATAATACATATTTGTAAAAATAAGGTTAAACAAGCAAAATAATAATAATAATAATAATAATAATAATAATAATAATAATATATATATATATATATATATATATATATATATATATATATATATATAAGGAGATAAATTTTAGTGGGTATATCAGTGGGATGTTTTCTGGGCTTAAATTTGTTTAGTAGATTCTTTTAAAATCTGTCAAGCTTTCGTGTATTTGGATTGTACACTTCATCAGGACGGTTTTGTTGAAGTTATTTGAAAGTCATTGATTTACAAAAAAAGTAGAAGAATTTTGAAAATACATTAAGGTTTGCAATGTCATAAAGGTAAAAACTTATATTAATTTTGACAAAAAAACACTTTTTTTGTAAATCAATGACTTTCAAATAACTTCAACAAAACCGTCCTGATGAAGTGTACAATCCAAATACACGAAAGCTTGACAGATTTTAAAAGAATCTACTAAACAAATTTAAGCCCAGAAAACATCCCACTGATATACCCACTAAAATTTATCTCCTTAACTAATCGACAGTGACGATTACACTCCACATATATGTATATATATATATATATATATATATATATATATATATATATGACGCATCAATTTTCGTAACATAACTATAACTATGTAAAATAACTTAAAATACCTAAAATATTGATATTATGTATGAAGAAATGGGGTTATATTGATGGTTCAATAAGTTGTGAGTGCGGTGATGACCAAACAATGAACCATCTCCTCATTTGTCCAAACCTTCCAAATAAATGCATCTTCCAGGACCTTGCAGAAGGGAATTCTACTGCAAATGATTGTGCCCGTCACTGCTCTCTATATAATTACTTATTATGTTCCCTTCAGTATTTTATATCTTGTATCTTTTAGTTTATTCTTGTATTTATTCATAGTTATATTTTGTAATTTATATATATATATATATATATATATATATATATATATATATATATATATATATATATATATATGTATATATATATATACTAAGTTGGATACGAGTAATAATAATAATAATAATAATAATAAAAATAATAATAATAATAATAATAAAAATAATAATAATAATAATAATATTAATAATAATAATAATAATATTAATAATACTAATAACAATAACAATAATAATAACAATAATAATAATAGAATAATAATAATATTAATTAGTATTAATTTATGAGTAAGAAACCATAAACTAGGATCAGAATCTTCCTGTTTATATATTTACTAAAGTGTGTAGTTGGAAAAACAATCATAACTGAGAAAAAGGTAATGCGAATTGAAAATGTTTGCGGCTGTAGATAATTAACATAGTTTTTATAGGTTATATGACGGATCGGGCGATTTAAACCAGCACAAAAAAAGTTGTACAATATATTGTACAACCGGAGCATTCAGTGTTCCTATGCTCGCCTAGTTACGGGTTAATTTAAATCCCAATTTTCATTTTGTGGGTCAGATGGGTCGAAATATAAAGTTCTATTTTTAACGTCTCCACCTAGATACTGTTTATTTTGTCTGAAATCAGGACTGGTGGGTTTGATAATATTTTAAAAATAGCTATTTATAATATAAGTGTTAAAAGTGACATTTTATTCTGTGAGAAGGAAGTTTCGAACACAACGCGAAGCGGAGTGCTCCAAACCTTCGAACAAAATAAAATCACTTTTTACATACACTAACATCACTATTTTTTCATTTAAATTTGCATTGCCAATAATTTTTTGACACATGTAAAGAATGTTAATTTGTTGTTCCGTTCGTCATTACCAAGGTAACTAATTCGCTTTTAACACTAGAGTTAAAATTAACAATGGTCTGTCACTTTTTCACGCTGGTATTATATGTAGTAGATTTATAGAAAAAAACCTGTTCCTTAAAATTTACATGTTCAAATTGTATACGTTTATTTTTATTCATATATATATATATATATATATATATATATATATATATATATATATATATATATATATATATATATATATATATATATATATATATTGTTCATCCCAAACTCTTACGATCCTTCGATATACATATGAGCCAATAATAAACAATGAAAAACGCGCACGGCCACAACGCGGTTGTGCTTATTCGACTGACTGACCCGGTGTGGCCGTGTTGCTGCCGTGTATAAAAATGTGTTTATTTTTACTCGGGAAACGATTAACCGCTCTATATCTTGCAAACCGGTTAACTCGCTAATCGGAATAACCGGTTCTGAAATTTTATGATACTTTCATAATACAATGGGTTTGGGTTAGGCTCATGTATGAAATTTAGTATATTTTTTTGCTACTTATAGTATGTTCGAAAACTTAACCACAGCAACCGCGGTATCGTTTTTCAGCAAAGTTTCCGAACGCGGAGCAGCAACCGCGGTATCGTTTTTCACCAAAGTTTCCGAACGCGGAGCCTGAATTTTTTTATTACTTTTAATAACCATTGTAATCGCATACAAAGGCTCCTGCTGGTGGTAAGTTTCGCAAATGACCTTGTTATATATATATATATATATATATATATATATATATATATATATATATATATATATATATATATATATATATATTAGGGTGGGTCGAAAAAAATAGATTTCGTTCTCTAGGGTCTCAAATGAAAGAGTTCCATCCAAAAAGTTGTGGAGATGTGCTGAAACATTTTTCTGATGAATACCCAGGCAGCACCGAGCACCTCAAAACGCCGTTTTTTGCACTTTTCTTAGATTCTGGCCAATAACTTTTTTCAATTTGCTTCAAATTGGCTGAATTTTTTTTCTGGTATTCCCAGATCTATACCGAATACGTCAGTATAACCGACATTGGGGTTTACCCTTTCCTAAAGGCGAAGAAAAAATCCTCAAAGTACCCAAATATCGGGTTTTTCAGGTATTTTGTTATTCCGTCGATTGGAATCGTTTTATTTTGTTTCTGGGTTACATCCAGAACATTAGATTCATTAATTGTATGATCTACAGAACAGTTTCAGATCATATAAGTATGAAGATATGTGGCAGCACCTAATTAAATCCAATATTTATCGCCTATTTAATGTTGATATAAATATTTATAAATGTTGTTCGTATATATTTTTGGGTACTTTGAGGATTTTTGTTCGCCTTTAGGAAAGGGTAAACCCCAATGTCGGTTATATTGACTTATTCGGTATTGATCTGGGAACACCAGAAAAAAAATTCAGCCAATTTGAAGCAAATTGAAAAAATTTATTGGAGATAATCTAAAAAAAGTGCAAAAAACGGCTTTTTGAGGTGCTCGGTGCTGCCTGGGTATTCATCAGAAAAATGTTTCAGCACATCTCCACAACTTTTTGGATGGAACTCTTTCATTTGAGACCCTAGAGAACGAAATCTATTTTTTTCGACCCACCCTAATATATATGGGCATGAAAGTAGAGCTCGTTTCTTGATTATTTCATCTAGCTTTCGGATTTATTTAATCCTTCATCAGGATGAATAATGTGAAGTTTAGTTATAATATAGCTTCATTGAAAAATATAAAAATATATAGGTACAATTTTTCAATGAAGCTATATTATAACTAAACTTCACATTATTCATCCTGATGAAGGATTAAATAAATCCGAAAGCTAGATGAAATAATCAAGAAACGAGCTCTACTTTCATGCCCTTTCACTGAAATCCTACAAAAGTTATAATTATAATTAAAACAGTGACGAATTCTCAACACGCATATATATATATATATATATATATATATATATATATATATATATATATATATATATATATATATATATATATTTCGTAAACAATAATATGTAGGTAAATATGTATATTTTATAAACCATACAAGTATTATATTAATAATTTATACGCACAAGGACTTATTTACAGGTATGGGTACTGTGAATTCGAATTTGGGGCTAAGTTTTTCATACATGATACATACATGTCTAATGTATAAACTATCATTCACAGAAGTTGCCATCCTCCTCTTTTGCATATGTTTACCAGGTCACAACCATAGCGTTTCACAACTTACCACGAATTTCAGTTACCATTAAGTAACCGATTACGTGGTAGCGGTTTCTCTGATTAAGTTTCGGAACAAACAATTAGATTCGTTTAAACTTAAATGCACTGATTAGTTTCCTTTACGAGTATAAATTCTTTTTTATCAGATTTATCGATAAGCTTAGTAATTTGCAGTCACCTCAAGTTTTTTCCACGTGAGGTTTAAACGGCCAAGCGCGGCATTATCAATGTTTCATCGTGCGCTACAATTTAAATACAAATTGCCGGGAAAGTTGAAGCTCGTGTACACAGATACGTCACGCGTGCAATGCCGAGGGTAAAACGTTCGGCTCTCTCGCGACGGGATTTATGTACGGGCCGCTTTAATGTATGGCACATTTTTGCGATGAAATTTTAAGGGAAGCCAAGTTATTTATGTATCTTTGCAGAGAGGTTCACCTGGGAAAGTGCCTAAGTTTGTAATGTTGAGCAGGTCGAATAACAGTACATAGGGGATGGTCTGCTCTGTTTCCCACCGTATATTTATAAATTGTGTAAATTTAAACAAATGTACTCCTTTCAAAAGACAAGTAAACATATGCTCGTATATTTTTATAGTACCTACCTAAAATTATGTTATTTGCAAGTTCTTCATAATTGATTATTTAGTCAGGTATAACACATTATTATTATTATTATTATTATTATTATTATTATTATTATTATTATTATTTTTATTATTATTATTATTATTATTATTATTATTATTATTATTATTAATATAATTATTACGTTTTTACCTTTTGTCACCTTTAGGTAAGGAAGGTATTGTCTTTGGTCAAAAAATTCGGTGGTGAGTTTTTGATGAATAAGCACGTTTTAGGGTCCCTAGAATACAATTTTACTATTTTTACGATGATGTCTCTCTCTGTGTGTGTGTGTGTGTGTGTGTGTGTGTGTGTGTGTGTGTGTGCGTGTGCGCGTGCGTGTGCGTGTGCGTGTGCGTGTGCGTGTGCGTGTGCGTGTGCGTGTGCGTGTGCGTGTGCGTGTGCGTGTGCGTGTGCGTGTGCGTGTGCGTGTGTGTGTGTGTCTGTGTGTGTAACAAAATTTTCGTCTACGATAACTTCCATAACATTCTAAAAATTATAATTCTTTCGTATTTCTCTTCGTTACATCCATGTAAAGAGCTGATTAGATTTTGGTTAGAATTGGACAACCGGAAGTACCCTTATTTGAAGATTTTAACAGTTTTTCTTGAAAAAACTATGTTAAATATCATTTTTTCACATTTAATGTTATTATAAATATTAAAGAATATTTTATTCTCTAAACGATTTGACTGCATTTTATACTTAATATTAAATGGATATACAGTTAAAAAATTATAAAGAAATTAAATTTTATAAAGTAGCCATAGCTATGGAAACAGCTATTTTATTAAGAAAATTGTCAAGTGAAATTGACATAGTGTGTTTGTTTTATAATTTTACTGGAAATATAGGATCTTTTGCTATAAATTTTCTGTATGGAATTTGCATAATATAGTCTTTAACAAGGAACTTTCTGTATGAAATTTGTACAAAATACATATATATATATATAACACTATTACAAAATTAGAAAAACACAAGACAGGGAAAACACCGTTTCTAATTAATAATACAATAATACAACTATAGAGTTCGATATCTATAGAAAACCTACACACACAGAAAATTATATACATGAGACATCTTATACGTCAATAAAAAATAAAATGGCCACGTTTAACTTTTTAATACAGACTACACACGGTTCCTCTTAGTCAAGAAAGATACAACAAAGAAATTAATCACATCTTACAGATAGCAAAAATAAACGGTTATAAATCTTCCCAGATCCGTAAATTAATCTCAAAATACAAACATAATCTACAAAAATTAAGATCTTCAAAATTAAGAAAACTAGATGATAAAAAGTTTTTTGCCGAAATTACGTTTGACGAAAGACATTGCCACAAATTGAATACAATTAGTTTTTGGAAATAATTACAAATTAAAAAATCTAATAGCAAATAACTTAGACAAAATTGAAGACAACAAGATATCTGGTATATACTCCATTAGTTGTTCAATGTGCTCTAAATGATACATTGGCCAAACAAAAAGAAACATATTAACGAGATTTAAAGAACATATGTACCACGTAAAATATAAAAATATATTCAAATCAGCCTTAGCGTTCCACAGACATGAAACAGGACATTCTTTTGAACAATGCAACTTAAAATTAATAAAAAGTTGCAACAAAAACAGTAACTTAAATATGTTAGAAGCAATATGTATGAAAAAAGAAAGAGACAATTTATTAAATTTTGACACCCCTTGATAATCCCTTATTAGAAATAGTTTGACTACAGACAAACAGCAAGCTGTTTTCTGTGGTTTGACTGTTCCGTTACCTTGATCATTATAGTTTACTTAGAAATGTTTACCTATTCCATAACACCTGATGTAATTTGATTGGTTGTGACGTAGTTTGTAAGAATTTTGTTAGTTTATAAGTTTGCATAGTTGGTAATTTGAAATAGTGTACTCTGATGATGAGGGCTTAGCACTCGAAATGTACATAAGTATTAATAAAGTTCAGTGAAGAAAAGGAATAGTGCATTTTATTTATTTATGTAATCGAATGATTTTAAGAATTGAATTATTAGTATTTGAATGAATTTCATAACCGAATGATCATTCGAGTATTCGAATGAATTTCATAATCGAATGATCACTCGAGTATTTGAGATATGAGAACTTCATTCGTTCATTCAATGAATAGTTTTTCTCGAACGAAAAATACCCTCAACACAAATCATTCGATGCAGGTTTGGTTGTATTCCGATTAATTCGCATCTCATATTCCCTTATCTCGTTCAGTCATCTGCTGCATTGCATTGCAATAATACTGGTAGTGAGAAATTGTCAACTGATATAGGTTTATTTTTCTATTTGAGAAGGTGAATAATAATAATAATAATAATAATAATAATAATAATATTAATAATAAAAATAATAATAGTAATAATAATAATAATAATAATAATAATAATAATAATAAAAATAATAATAATAATAATAATAATAATAATAATAATAATAATAATAATAATAATAATAATGAAAGAATATTTGCAAACTAATGATAGGCAAAAAATTAAACATAAAACTTCAGACCTAAAATTCACTCCTTTAAATTTAAGTATCGTGCAAAGTTAAGAATGGCGCCAAGTGGTAACAGGAGTCGAAACCCATTTAGTTTGGAGGGAAAAATTTTACATGGAAGGTATCCGAACTCCCTAAATAAGCAAGAGATTAACAAACCATCATCTTTACGTTGGCTACATGATGGGTATCTACATCCTGAGACTGAAGGATTCATCTTGGCTATTCAGGATCAAGTAATGAGGACAAGAAATTATGAAAAACACTTAATGAAATTAGCTGCCACTGTGGACGTTAGTAGAGTTTGTTATAAACCAGAAGAATCAATTGATCATATCACTGCTGGTTGTTCAGAGTTAGCTGACACTGCATACCTCGGCAGACACAATGAAATTGCCAAAATTATTCATCGCCAACTAGCTTTAAATCATGAATTAATAAATAACCCTCCACCTTTCAACAAATACTTGCCTGCACCGGTATTAGAACCAAAAAAT
>OY720456.1:20060466-20232966 GCA_963082715.1 Harpalus rubripes
AGTTTTGAAAATGGTTTCAGTTTTCAGTCAAAATTATGCAAAACTGTTTACATGCAGTTTTCAAAACAAGTTTAAAAATTGATTTGAAATCAGTTTCGGCGCATGCGTATTTAGCTGATGTAAGTGACAGATCCTTTTCACTCCAAATACTTTGTTTTCCTATTATTCCAATTATTTTTATACTTCGTACCACTACGCACTAACACTACACAACTGTCAGTATATTTGAAGGTTAGTAATACAAAGTGACAGAAACGTTATGCTCTGTACGCATGCGTAGTATTGAAACTGAATTTTAAGTGTTTACATGAGTAGTTTTGAAGCTAGTTTTCAACTCCAACCCATGAATTTTAGTTTTGGTTTGAGATAATTCAAAACCGTTTTGACACTGTATACATGGCGTTTCCAAACTAAAAACGTTTTAAAAACGGTTTCAAAACAGCATGTAAACTCAGTAAATGTGTACATACCTAAATACGCGATATTTTCCGCCAGTTAAAGTTTGCTTTTGTTGATACAGTGTTGAATCTTCTTTAGTTGTTTTAATTGGCAAGTAATATGTTACTCGAACACCAGTATCGTAATTTTTAATGAAATATGTAGCTTTATCAGTTTCTTGATACGTAGTTACTACCATAGATCCATCATTGTCACCTTCGTAGATAATTGTTTTAAGCGAGTCGCCGTGATCAATTGTAAAACTTTTACTACTAGCCAATTTGTAGGTAATTATAAACACTAAAAGAATGAACTGAAAATAATTATTAGTTAGTTGTTTCTTTTAATAATATTTATTTATAGGTACTTACTTGTTTCATGGTAGACAGACGAGCTACCAAATAGATATGATCACATTTGAAGATGACTATTTATTGAAAGTTACGTTTCCTTGACTTTATCAAAAAACCGGTATTATGTAATTAGACATAAATTATTTATAAGTTTCTTTTTCATTTCAAAATATTAATACTTAAATTAAAACAATCTTGTAGTGTATGTTCTGTTTATAGTAATCCAAACCAATGTTTCGGCAGCATACAGGCTGTTTCTACATAAGCTTGCTCACAATTGGTAACTTCTTTATTTGAAGAGATACGAGGTTGATTAAACGAGTAAAATCGTGCTATTTTGAATAAGAAAATTGATGATTGCTGCAAAAAATTGTACCAGCGGTTCCCAAGATACGGAACAAAATATATACATTTTTTAAATGGAATCATATCATTTTCCCGACCGACGTTAAATATATCGAATTTTAAATGGCACAAAATTGACCCCTGTGGTGCACTCTCCACTCCAGCAATGAGTGCCCGTGAGGTGACGCCTGGTAAACGCCCGCACGGTACAAATATGTTATCATCATTACGAAAGACTATGTTTACACGTATAGCAAAAAAGTACTTTGACTTGACTTTGACTTTCAAAAGGCGACTTTTGCCGTTGTGTAAACACTCTCGCCTATTACTTTTCTTCCTAAAGTCAAGTCCAAAATAAAATAGACTTGACTCATATAAGTGACTTTTAAAAAGTCGTGTGAACCAACGAACGAAACATACTTTACTTTACTAACAATGACATCTAGTTTTCATCCACAAATTCCTAGATATTTAATTACACAATTCTGTGTTGTATATCTGAATTTAAAATATTCTCAAATTTTAAAATATTTAATGCGATTATTTTTTAATCTACTTCGCATCTAATATTGTTGCTGCATTGTTATATTATTTAAAAATATCGCGCTTAAATTTAGTAACTGTAGTTTACTATCCATTTTTTCTATAAATAAATTATTCTTTTTATGATTATATGATAATAGTTAAATAGGTAACTTAGCATCACATGTATTATAACCAAACTTTACTTTGCTGTCAAAGTCAAAGTTGAGTGGAGGACAAGTAACAAACGTAAAGTGAAGTATATTTGACCTTATGTGTAAACGCACCATTAAATTGACTTTTCATAAGTCGCCTTTTGAAAGTCAAGTCAAAGTAAATTTTTCTCATACGTGTAAACGTAGTCAAAATCTGCGTACAAAGCAGATTGGCACACCCAGCAATGGGTAATACGCCATGATGATATATTTATATATATATATATATATATATATATATATATATATATATATATATATATATATATATATATATTTATGTATATTTATGTATACATTGGAAAGAATATTTTTTTCTTTTTTCAATAAAGTAATGTTGTTTATGTACTATTTTTTCAAATAAAGGTGTTATTTACTTTTAAAAATAAAAATAAAAATTTAAAGCCATGAAAACAATTGTTTTTTTTATAAATTTATTTATTTTAATAACTAATTTGTAGTAAGCGAGTGTAGAAGAATTACGAGAAAAAGGATAACTAGATATCAGTTATAAAAACAGTATACAACGTTTTTATTTTTAAAAGTAATTGCCTTATTGAAAAGAAATAAATCTGATGTGGCCAGTACATGATCTCTCACCAATTCCATGTATAAAATATATTTTTCATGAAAATCTGTGCAGAGCGACAAGTAAAGTATTACTTCCGGTTTATCAATTTTAACCAAAATCTAATATGTTCCCGTTCCCGTTCGTATAAAAGTCTTCAATACTAAATTTAAATAAGTTTGGAAAATATAATATATTTTTCACGAAAATCTGTTCAGAGCTGCAAGTAAAGTATTTATTCCAGTCTATCAATTTTACTCAAAATATGATATGTTGTTCTCCTTCATATAAAGGTCTTCAATATGAAATTTAAAAAGGTTTGGAATATATCATAACATATTTTTCACGGAAATCTATTCAGAGCTTCAAGTAGAGTACACTTCAGGTTTATTAATTTTAGCCAAAATCTAATATGTTGTTCCCCTTCATATAGAACTATTAAATACCAAACTTGAAAAGTTTTGGAATATATTATATATTTTTCAAGAAAATCTATTCAGAGCTTAAAATAAAGTATCATATTTTATCAATTTTAGCCAAAAGTCTTAAATACTTAATTTGAAAAGTTTTGGAATATCATCGTATATTTTTCACGAAAATCTGTTCAGTGCTTCAAGAAAAGTATCATTTTTGATTCATCAATTTTAGCCAAAATTTAAAATGTTATTTCCATTGATATAAAAGTCTTAAATACTAAAACTGAAAAGTTTTGAATTCTATTTTAAAAACTGTTATAGGCTTCAGGTAAGGCATCGCTTCTGGTTGTCTAATTTTACCCAAAATATAATTAAACCTTTACATGAATGCAGAAACCTTAAATACGGATATAAGAGTTATCGTGGAGAAAAAATCGTCACACGGACGCACGCACGCACGCACGCACGCATGCAAGCACACACATACACACACACACACGCACACACACACGCACACGCACGCACGCACACACACACACACACACACACACACACAGACTCTAATTCGTGCTTATTCACTGAAAACTCACTATCGAATTTTTGGACCGAAAACATTACATCTCTTACCTTCGGTGTGGTGAGAGGTAAAAATAATAATTATTGTAATTATAGTTCAGTTTTTATTATAATCAACATAATCTACACATGACATCATAATGGTAGCGACTTCATATCCCACCCATAATCAGGCTGATTATGTGCGCTGGTTGTCCTTGTGCGTGTCCTTCTAGTCCTGATGGTCCACCTGCTCGTGAGGACAGGTCAGGGGAAAGGTCACTTTTATCCGTGACGTAAATCTTAGGTCGAAAACCATCTTTGCCGGCGACGTATATCACCATGTACTCAAGTCCGTTGTCTGCGATGTATGAGTATCCCCCCGAAACGGCTAAGTCGCCCAAAAAATTACCATTTTCGTATTTTTTGGTTCCGTCTTTAGTCTCTAAACTAATCAATAATAACTGTTGAAATTGAACAAAATAAGCCGACATCCAGTAGTCTGTGTAGAGTAACTATGGTAATATGTTATGTTATGTAATGTCACTTATGATTTTGATTTGTAAAACATTTTTGGTTCTATTAAACTATTTTTCTGGTTTTCTACTAAACGTTTATTTAAATGCTCTATAGTTAGATAAATCTAACAGGGTATGGGCCCAGGACGTTTGTAACTGAATAGAGTGGAAAGTTTAAAAACGTTAATACGTAGTGTGTACCTTTTACTTGTATTTGTTGTGAATGTTTTGAATTAAAATGGATTTCAAAACGCAAATAGAAAAACTAAAAGGTGCTGAAAATTGGACCAGATGGAAGAGACAGATAGAATTGGTTTTACGATATCATGATGTGCTTGACATTGTCACAAGTGATCAGACCCCACCAGATCTTCCAGAAGAGGACGGGGCTGAGGTACGTAATGCACAAACAGCTTATTTGAAAAATGATGCATTAGCTCAACTTATTCTTGTTGGGAGCATGAACGACGCCAATGTGGAGCTGACGGCTACGTGTGACTCAGCGAAGGCAACTTGGGACAAGCTGTTGTCAATCTACGAGCAGAGTTCTGGTCAGCGCCTCGATAGATTAATGGAGCAATTCTTCTCTAACGAAAAGGTTCCAGAGGAAGATATTGCAACACATATAGCAAGACTTCAAAGAAATTTTAGAGAATTAAATGACGAACTACGACGACTAGTGAAAAGCGAGTTACATGATTTACTACTGATGAGTCGCATTTTGTCAACACTACCAGCAGAATATTTCGAATTCAAGAGTGTTTGGGAATCCGTGCCTGTAGAAGAGAGAACTGTCAATAAATTAATAGAACGGTTGCGACTAATTGAAATGCGTTTGCCAGTGAAGAAAGATAATTCATTAGCGTTTGTTGCAAAATCTGGGCCGAAAAAGAGGGAAAAAGGCGATTGGAACAAAAATAAGAAATTTGACAAGCAGAAACGAAAATGCTACAAATGTCATAAATTTGGACATTTGGCAAAAGACTGTCAAACTCAAAGATATGACGGCTCATCAAATTTAGTACAAAGAAGAGGAGCTAATCCAGATGGTGATGCGTTCGTATGCACAGTAGAAGGTGTATCCGAAGAAGAACTTTGGTTGGCTGATTCTGGAGCATCAGCACATATGACAAAATTCAAGCATTACTTCTTGACATATGAAAAATTTCTTGAGCCAAAACTAGTTCAAGTTGGCAACAATCAATTTATCACGGCTTATGGAAGAGGTACTGTCAACGTTGAAATGTTAATTGATAAGAGTTGGCATCGAAATCATCTTGAAAATGTTTGGTACGTTCCTGAAATTGGTCGAAATTTGTTTTCAATAAGCCATACATTAAATAAGAACTATTGTTTCAAAGTATATCAAGATTCTTGTATGCTTACGAAGAATGGAATTGTACGAATTGTCGGGAGACGAACAAAAAGAGGCTTGTTTGCTCTGGAAATGCGTGTACGTATACCAGAAACAGCGGCGGATGTCAACATTGCGTCTACTGCAGATACTCTACAGTTATGGCATGAAAGGTTGTGCCACCAAAATAAGCGTCATGTGATAAATTTTCTAAAGCAGCGTGAAATAAACGTCGATGTTGATAGTGATGAAGAGTTCTGTGAAGGTTGTGTAATGGGAAAACAACATAGAAGAAGTTTCGGTACGAGAAACAATCGGCCTGTACAAGTAGGTGAGCTTATTCATGCGGACATCTGCGGGCCGATGCAGGAAGAATCCATAGGAGGCTCAAAATATTTCGCGTGCTTCAAAGATGACTTTTCGAAATATCGCAGAGTATTTTTCTTGAAAAATAAGAACGAAGTCGTAAAATGTATCGAAATATTTTTAAATGAAGCATGTACAGCCGGACATATAGTGAAAGAGTTTTTGAGTGATGGAGGAAAAGAATTTGATAATAAAGGAGTTCGATCCTTGCTTCTCTCTAAAGGAATAAACTTTCGTACATCGATGCCTTACACTCCGGAACAGAATGGGGCTGCTGAAAGGGAGAATCGAACGCTGGTTGAAAATGCACGTTCGATGATCCATGCTAAATACATGCCAATTAAACTGTGGGCGGAAGCCATCAATACGGCAGTATATATTATTAACAGAACGGGCCCTTCGTCAGTTAAAAATAAAACTCCAAGTGAATTATGGCTTGGACGAAGACTTGAAAGTCTTGATCATTTTCGCGTGTTTGGTACAGAATGCTATGTACACATTCCAAAAATACACCGACAAAAATGGCACAAAAAAGGTATCCAAGGATATTTTGTTGGATATTGTGGAGAGAAAGATGGATACCGTATTTGGTTAAAAATGAAAAATCTAATAATATTGAGTCGAGATGTTATTTTCAAACAAGAGGAAATCATTGCAAGAAAAGTACAAATGTTAATTGAATCACCGGGCTGCAATGCTGAATTTAAAGATGAAACGTCAAAGAAAATGGATGGCAACGACGGAGAAAACAATGAAAATGACTCACATGTTGCTGAAGATGAAGAAATTGGTGAAACAAAAAAACGTACTCAAAGAAGAATAGACAAACCAGCGTATTTGAAAGACTTCGTACTTTTTGCTGAATGTAATAGTCCAGATTCGTACAAATCGGCGATGGAATCGGATCAGGCAGAAGAATGGAAGCATGCCATGGACGAAGAAATGTCTTCATTGGCAGAAAACTTGGGATCTTGTAGAACCACCAGCAAACAAGTGCGAGTGAAAACCAAATTAGATGGTAGACTGGATCGGTTTAGTTGAAATATGAAATAAAGCACTTTTAATTGTTTTTATGTAATGCCAGTTTATTTTGAGAGGAAGTGTTGAAATTGAACAAAATAAGCCGACATCCAGTAGTCTGTGTAGAGTAACTATGGTAATATGTTATGTTATGTAATGTCACTTATGATTTTGATTTGTAAAACATTTTTGGTTCTATTAAACTATTTTTCTGGTTTTCTACTAAACGTTTATTTAAATGCTCTATAGTTAGATAAATCTAACAATAACGATTAAATTTACTTGCACATTTAAAAATTGTACATTGACAATAAAATAACATAACAATCAATAATATGCACATTTGTAAAAAAAAAATGCCCTCTAAAATAACAATTTATACAATGAAATAAAATTTAAACGTTGCATAATAAATACTCTGTATATTAAAATACGGTACTTTCACACTAGGACATATTTGTAGGTACTAACGAGAAAAAATGTAAGAAGACAACAAAATAGTCGCTTTTTATGTAATTTTGTAAACAAACCTAAACATAAGCTAATCTAACGCTCAAAACTTGCGGGCGCATAACTCCGGCGTTGGATTCTGTTCACTTGTCTAGAGCTTAGAGAACTATAGAGTATAGGGCGCGAGCAGACACGTGACTCGAGCGACCTTGACTCGCTTGGGATCGGCTGATTTGTGTGCGCATGTCATTTTGACAAGAACATTGTCAATTTGACAAGACCAATGTTTTGACTTATTTTGATTTTGGATTGCTAAAATATTAATATTTTATAATTTTAGGCAGTAAAACACATGTAATTAAAAATAGCGTTTTAGCAGTTAAAAATCAAAATAAGTCAAAACATTGATCTTGTCAACATGACATTGTTCTTGTCAAAATGACATCCGCACACAAATCAGCTGATTCTAAGCACGTCAAGGTCCCTCGAGTCTCGTGTCTGCTCGCGCCCTATAAAAATGTGCACTTCGAAATTTTTATTGTTCATTTGCTAGCGTGGAAGTAGCCTATATTAATTTGCAATTATATATTCTCTCTTTAAATATTTTATTAAAATTTAAACGTCCGAAAAGTTTCATCATTGTTTCACATTCATTTTTTTATTTTTTTGGAATAATTTTTATATTGCTTAAACTAATAATTATGAAAATTACAGGAAAAATGTATTGACATTAAACATTACAGACATATACTTGGTGTGCAACAAATCAAAATTTGTTTAAAATTATTTTTACTTTTAGAAAGTCTTCATTAAAGCAATAGAATAGTACTAGATATTTAGAAAATAAAATATGACATTTTCGTCAAAAATTAGTATCACAGAGTCTGGTAATGAGAAGATATAGTAGCGCCAAATCGTTCCCTATCAACACACTTCGAACTACAACAGTATAACAGGCTGGTTATTCGAATTTCATAGACCTGATTAGTATGGCTATGGAAATAAAAAACGAATAAAACAAAATATGGATTAAGATCATAATACTTAAATATGTAATGCTGAGTAGACCTTTTCAATTTAACGGCTATCTCTTCCTATCACTATAAATAGTAAGTAAAATGGTGCCAACAAATGCCAGTTGGGTTGTCAAACAAAACGTCAAAAATATTGCAGTCATTAAAATACCTGTATTCTCGGTGAAAATTTGCATCGTTAGACATTGTAGCTTAAATAAAAGGTTTATTTTCGATATGTTTTTTAAAGTTGTCTGAGATTTTTCTCACATTTTGCATCTTATTTTTTTTAGAAACAAACGCCATGGACCTCTGTTGTTCTTACTAAGCGTAGATCCCCATTGCTCATATCTTCTATCCCTTTAAATTGAAAAGGTCTACTATAACAATGTAGATACAATGATTACAAAAATTAACATGATTAACACTGAACTGTACTCAGATTTTGGTTTTTTAATAATGATAAATTATGCAAAAATTTATATCCAATACTTAAAAATTAAATAAATCACAATTGAAAAGATTACGTTTATATTAATTAATCGAATGGACTAAAACAAAGTAGACACAACGATTACAGCAATTAACATCAAAAACACTGAACCTTTCACTGAACTGAACTCTCAGAATGAGATTTTGTTTTATTTGTTTTTTATTTCCGTGGCTATCTGATTTTTGGCGAAAAGTCATGTTCTATTTTCTAATATACAGGCGAGTAAATTTCCGGACAATTTAAAAATCCTACGTTTAACTGTTCCGCGTTGCGTTGCACAGCCTGTATAATATTTTGAGGAACAAAAATAGATCTTTAAATTTAAAACACAATTTGAAAAAAAAGTCATGATTATTCATCGTTGATAAATATTTTCAGTCTACATGAAATATATAATATATTTATAATTTTTATTTGAAATATATTAAAAAACTATTGTATTTATAACATGTGAGTACATTTACCTGTAAGAATATTTCTCGTTATCCGCCTCATATTTTATGTTGCCTTTGCCATTATCATCTAAATTTATATTATATTTCACTGCATTTGCTATTGCGATAGACAATAAAATATGTGAGCAAAACAGTAAAAAAATAACCTAAAACAATAAATAACAAAGATATGTATACCTAAACATCTAAGTATTTTACTAATATTAATATTATCTTTACTACCTACTATCTCATTTGTAGGTAATTTTAAAAACTAAAAGAATAAACCGAAAAAGATGTTATTTTTACTTACTTGTTTCATGGTAGAAATGGGTGAGCTACCAAATAGATGCGATTGCATTTGAAAACAAATATATACTGAAAGTTTGCATTTCATTTCCCTTGACTTTATCCAAAAACCAGTATAATGTAGTTAGACATGAATAATTTATTAATTTCTTTGTCATCTTAAAATAATAATACTTAAAATAAAACAATCTTATATTAATCTAAACTATCGTTTCGGCAAGGGCCGGACGGTGGCATAATTCAAAAAAGCGACTGCCTCACTTCACAGAATTTAGGGCCGCATTTTCGAGCTCATTCTGTTTAACCAACTTTAGGCGCCGAAAAACTATTTGACAGAATTTTTGTGACTTTGATTGGATGTAGCAATTTAATCAATCGAAAATCGCTTTGAACCGGCGAAAAACCACTGCGACAATTTAGCTATATACTATAACATGAATTAAGTAAAATTCAAAGATGTAGGCTATGTAGAAAAAGTTAGCAGCGATTTACATATTCTCCTTATTATTAGATTATTGGAGTTAGTTGGCATTTTCCATTGTCAATGACTACTTGTTTAAAACTGGGCTAGAAACTTTGTATTTGAATGTCGTTATTGCCCGGAAGATACTTTTTTTGGGCAAAAGTACCCTTTAGGTTTTTACTCAAAAGTTTGTTAATTAAAATTTTACAATAGAGTCAGAAGTAGCTGCCCACTATTGATTATGATAAGATGATCGACGATTTTTCCCCTACATTTTGGATTTACCGGGTGGAACGTCATATCTGCATTGACAAGATGTGCGTGGGAACAAATGTCAGATAAGCCTTTTAAAACTGCCAAAGAACAACTCACAGAAAGTTATATATTCTAAATGACGCATCATTCAAATCATTTACGAGTAGTTATAGTAGACGCAAAGATATTGTAGGTAGGGGCGTGGAAGCTACTAATAGAGAGTAAATACAGATCTGCAGGGGGTTTTCTTACCTACGCACTGGCCCGTATTTAAAACTAATCTCAATAGGTATTTCAGCTAATTATAATTATCTGAAATTAAATTTGAACCAACAAATTGTAAATAAATAAGAATTTGTTTAAATATTGAATTCTCTGTAAATAAGGTGATATAAAATTTAATACATCCCCATACCTGTACTTTGCTTGTTTATCCCTTTGCAAATTGGTTGGTTAACATTTCGGTTTGTTGTTTTAATGTTTTTTAGTTAAATATTATTTTATTTAAATATATTATTAATAGAAAAACAAAGAATTCAATTATAAAATATATATTATTTATGAAAATACATATGTATAAAGTAAATTACGACATTAGGTACGCATTATAATCAATACAAAAAACTAAGAATAAGCCACTACCTTTAATTGTTTTGAAGTTCCTATTTACAAATTTGAGTGTATAAAATAATCGCCTCGATAAGCGCATTCTGGAATATAATTTTATTATATACTTATGCAGAAATTGATGACAAGGATATAAAAGAACTGCATGACATAATTGAATTACCGAAAGCGTCTTTAATTATTATCATACGCTTTAAAATGACTGAAAAAAGATGCACTGTCCAAATTTAAAGGCGAGTAAGCATAGTTATTGCATAAGTACATCACAATTATAAACACATTTCTATATCGTGAATTATTGCACGATTTCACGGCCTAGTGGCTTTTATATTTCTTATTTGTGAGCGACGACACAATAAAAATACGCCATTTTATTAACAAAATATGCCATGCGCAAACAATCTGCGCACTTCAGAATTCACCCCAACGAAACTCGGGAGTGTCGCATCTGTATACTGTAGTATAGGTAATCTGTGGCTACAATATCTTTGCGTCTACTATACATTTGCACCGCTCATTCGGTATATCATATTCTAAATTATTTTCAAATATTGCCGCGCTGTTGATTATACGGTAAACTTCATGTAAAACGTTTGTTATTTCTTGACTAGACTCTCCATAAAAACCAAATATCAAAAATTAATTAGACCCTGAATGTATTTATGGTTATACAAGTACTCATAGGTAAATCCACAATTATACAATCGCAATTCAATAATTTATCAATCAAGCGGTATTTTTTCTCCGTATGTACATAACCGATCCGAGGACAAGCCGTTGATTGTCTATTAACACGGGATAATCATTCTGCGCGCGCGCGAATGAGTGTGTACGATGTAATTTGCGCGCACGCACGTGCCCGTTACGTGATCATCAATTATCGGTCCGGGACGTAATTGTTTTTTAATCAGGCCCTGGACAACACACCGCACAGGACTGTAGGAACCTGTCATTTGTTTAATTGTATTACGGGGGTAAGTAGTTTTATTCGGATGGAACTTTAATTAGGAAGTTAATTGTTTTTCAGAATTTTTTTATTAAACAAGTGCCAACCGATCGTTTCTGAAAAATTTGATTTGTTCAAATAGTTTTCAACCACTGACACGACGAGGTATTTAATTTTATCTGAAATTGAATAGATAATGCTTACCTTTCAAAGTAAAAATCATTGGCCCGTATTAACACCTCTTAAAGTGGCGCTACTTCCGAAGAATCGCTATTTCGATTTTTTAAATTTTATTTTATTAATAGACAAGAATAAGCTTTATACTTTTGTAAATGAAACCTATAATATATGAAATAAGTGCTATTTACAAATTAATTTATTTTTAATTTTCCTAATTTTTAAAATTAAAATTGTTATTTGACTGTTGAAGTAACGATTTTTCGGAAGTAGTGCTACTTCAACAAATGAGAATAGGAGCCATATCAGAAATAGCGTTTTATCGGTGCAATTCAAAGTTTAAATTATAACAAGGACATAGGATGATTTTTAGTCTACAAAATGTAAATCCTAGACTCTCCAACAGAATTTTCAAGATATAATATGTAGGTATGTGTGATGAACTTATGAAACATTCGGACGACTACGCCTGTCAGTCTAAAAAATATTGTTTAAAGTACCGGGTAATATAAAATTATACAGGGTGTAAATGAAATAAGTGCATTAAATTTAACCAGTAATGTAACTCGACGAGAGCAACAATATTTCTTAATAACTTTTTTTTAAGTCTTTTAGATTTTGAGTTAAAATTCTTTAAAGATTTGCTGCATATTTCGGCGCGCGCCCATGGAGAACAAATGGTGCTGCCGTATTCAAGTTGGATACAAACAGCTCAAAAATTGTCAGTTATCGGTTACACTTACAGTCGCAGTAATTAATAAACGAATTAAGGGAAATAACATTATTATTAATTAATAAGTGATAGTAAAATTTTTAAAATAAATAAATTTAAATTTTGGATAACAAAATTATAAAGTTTTGTATTAAACCAGGCTTTTAATCACCTATGAATAGTGGAAGACAAGGAGAGGCGAGGTAACGAGAGGAAGAGAAAAAGCATAGTTATTAGGTTATGTGATGATTATTTATCGTCGATAAATCATAATAGTTTAAACACGTTATTCAAAAAATGTAAGTTCAAACTTTTGTCCATTTAAAAGAGGTACATGAGTACCAATAATTAGCCGTCCATTTATTGTTCCCGCCTAAACATGTTTTAATGAAAATTTTTACAGCATTTTCGTCTGTCGAGATGTGTATTGTGCATAATAAATACACCTTCCCAAGTAAATTCAGTCTCATTAATGAACATTATGAGCCATTCCCAAAATTGTAGTCTGTTATGTGCCGAAAACATAACTTTTTGCACATGTTATGGATATAACTGTTGCTTTTTTAAAATTGTCATATGTAACACTCCCTATTGTGATGTGATAAAGATGTACAAGATTAACAAATGTGCGAATATAAAGAACAGAATGATTTGGTGATGATTTGGAAACGCTCCGTGTAAATGCGTTGGCAACTCCATGACACTATCTTTATGTCAACCGTGATGTCAAGTAAAATATAGTGCAGATACGAGTAAATAAATATATAAATAAACCATAGGTAAGTAATTACAATGTCTGTGTACTCGCATTTTGACAGAATTTTACCTTATAAACAAGTTTATTACTAATGTCAAAATTTAATTGCAACAATTGACAAGACTGTCAATTGCTAAAACAAAATTTTTCATAGCTATTGCTTCTGCATTCAATTATCACAAAAATATTTGGAACGACTCGTCAATTTACGGGGTGGTAAAAATGCTAAAAAAATATGGGATTTCGAGAAAAAGTTATTAAGAAATATTGTTGCTTTCGCCGAGTTATATTACTGGTCAAATTTAATGCACTTATTTCATTTACACCCTGTATATTAACGTAATATATTATTACACAAAACTGCATTAAAAATTTATGTTTACATCTTGGTTACCATACCATGTTGGAAACTGAAAGATTAGACCCTGCGGGTGGTAAAATAGCACTTACTGCTGGTAAAGTAGAGCAAAAGACCGATGACTGGTAAAGAATGGTCGCGTCAGCCGCTCGCTAACCTAGCGAACTTCGTTGAACGGACCGCTGAATGACCGCTAGGTTTCAGTCGCTAATCTAGCGGGCTAGCGAAAACAAATTCCGCTAGATTACCTAGCGTACTGCTGAAACTGTTAAAAATGTCAGATACGGCGCCAGTACATTGAAAATCAAATGAAATTATTAAATATGAATATGAAAATATATTATATTTCTTGTAGATTACTCAACTTCGTTTTCTGAGAAATTAAAAAATAATAATACAGAAAATTCAGCAAGTGGTAAATAATATTTATTTATAAATAATGAACTGGTATGTTTGACATATTTCTTTTCACAAAATAATATAAAACTTTTTTGAACTATTTTCTTAGAAAAGTTTATTTGGAACCAATTACCGTTTAAGTCACCACGACCGCTATTGTCTAGCGCTAGCTAGCAGCTAGATAGCTGCTAAGCGCGGCTGAACGCGACCAATGATATTAGTTCCACTAAAGCTTCACTAGCTTCTATAGATTTGCTTGAGGATTTTTTTTCAGAAATAGCCTCTAAAACTCTAAGCTTGACATTTCAAAAAAGTTCACATGTCCTAATTGTTAGCAATGCAACGCATTGCCTTGGATTTATTGTTTTGTGACTTGGCCACCTGGCCAAATAATATTTTTATTTGGTACTCGCTTGTAAACTTCAATTACGACATACTGAATCGTAAACCTATTATTACACAGCTCTGTCTCTAGTGGTAAAAAAACGGGCTGTTGAAACCATAGCAACATATATACAGATTTATTTATTCATTATTTCGCCATATGTTTTCAAAGACTATTTCGATCAAATAGTTTAATGTATTGTGCTGTACGTTCAAGTAATTTTTTTCAAGTTATTTACGATTCAGTACATCATAAAACATTGTACAATGCTCAACCGTTATCTGAAATTTACGTACTCGCACTGATAACAAGCTTGCTTCTCTCGCTCGTTAGATACCGTGCACATCCGTAAAGTTCTGAGTAACGGTCTTGCAATGTAAATTACTATTATTGGCACTGCCTACTACTTTTGAATATAATCTTTACTAGTTACTAGTAAAATTGCTTGCTAACTTGTTAAAATTTTACAAGATAGTTACCATGTTAGGATCGTTGTTCACATGTGAAAATTGTACTTATTGTCATACGTATTAAAAATAAGTGTCAATTGCAACTGACGTGATTAGGTTATAATTTTAAATTTGATTTGCAAGTGAGTAACAAATAAAATATGTACACAACTCACCATGTATTTATTTTACTGCCTCAAGGAGGTGACAGGCTCGCCTACTCGGCTCGCTAGTAATATTCTCCTTTCAACAGTAAAAACCGTTTTATCTGGCTTGTAATGTTATATGTTATTACATAGCAACAGCTGGTTTAGGTGAATTTATCAATCTGAAGTGATCTCATTCTTATTGATATTAAATTTGAGTTAGGGTTTGGAATCATCAGAAAAATAAAAAAATATGTTATTTATATTTATATTATCTCCATTATTTTAAAAAAGTGTATTAGCATACGCAAAAAATGATCTTTCAATTGCAGCAGCAGTGTAGGTGGAAAGTAGAAGTCTAACCACAGATAAAGGAGCATACGGTAAAGTAATCTGTGGTCTGTCTATTGCCCGTTTACAAGAGAGATCATAATGGCGGTTTAGGTACCGTTGGTTAAGAAAGGACCATTCCTTATCGTCTCTACATTTCAATTACACATGCATACACAATCAGTAATTGCGCGTGAATAAAAGGCGTCATTTATCAATTTTATGGTAAATTCTCGATAATTTGTAATTTCTCGATAATTTTTCTGATAATTTATGGTAAATCAAATATGGTAATATAACGGTAAATTACGTAAATTTATTTAATTTGGTGGTTATCGAACGCCTGGATCTATGGGTAGCTTCAAGATTTTATTTCTTGTCGCGGGTGGTTGTAGGTTGACAGTTTACAAGGCTGATATCTGGCAACCGTTATATACCTATGAGTAGATATTTGGAATGCTATTTTGATCCGAGTTAAGCATGTGAGACATGTTTTGTTGAAGTCCGCAAGAATACAAGTCAAATATGACACGTGTCATTTTACAACTTTATATACAAATATCTTTTAAACGAAACTGTTTATATTAAGGTTTTGAGAGTGGGTCTAGCAGAAGCGTTCTCGTCGCGACCTCGGATACTGGTTTTTAGAACCAGCCAAATCTGCTAATACCAAGCAGAAAAGGTTAAAATATAAATTTCTTGTTCATATTTTAAACGCAATGGAAATTGCTTGAAAAAAATTAAATTAATAATAAAATTTGCACAAATTATATTTTATAACGCATTATGACAAAGAAAATGTCAAACATTAGATTTGCTCTCTATTCAAATGCCATGGCTATCACTATTAATAAGAAATTTAATAATTAGTTCCTGGGGCATAATTACATGTATTTGGTGTTATGTCATGCAGAATTCTACATTCTACAACCATTGTTATCAGTTGAAACGGGGAGCAACAGTCTGCGAAAAACGATTTCGCTCGGTATTCAAGTATTCACCCGGTATACTAAATAGTTTTATTACCTATGCACGTCAAATATATGTTTGTAAAACGGTATAACACTTTAGTTTCATAAATACGTGATATACTTTTTATACAATATAATCATCAAATTCAGTTTAAAAAAGCAATTATACTGAATTGGCTGCGTTCCACATAAGTAGGTACATATTACTAAATTATGAAGGAATATACACGAATTATATTTTCAATATTTTTACTATCTAAATTTTATACTTATACATAAGATCGCAGATATGTTTTGTTAGCTAAATTATTTTTATTTCGTGCAGAATCTTCTGGAGCTGGTTTCTGTTTGGCGATGATCTGTTAGGCTGGTTAAACACTGGGCGGTTTTTACCGCGGCGGTAAATTTGCCGTCGTCGTCTACAGAATTTGATGTGTTTACACACTAAGCGGTAAAAGCGCCGCCGCTTATTAGCGGTAAAAGTGCAGCCGCTCGAGTTGGTGACTTTCGTTAATTTGCCTTATTTTGGCTTATTGGTATTTTACTTTGCCAATTGACAAGTTACTTAATTGGGTAAATTTAAAATGAACCGCTAAGAAATTCTCACTTTATGGTTAAACCGTCGCCGGAGAAATAGGAAAAGAAAAAATCCCCTTATTTGGATCTATCAAATCAACCAAAAGCGACGAGAATTTGGAGCTTTTAACACATTATTGGAAGATTTGAGGAATGACGACACCAAGTTTTTAAATTATATTCGTATGTTTGTTTTGTCATTTGATGAACTGCTTGGAAATCTAAAAGATAGCATTCAAAGGAGAAGTACCCATTTGAGGAATTGTATTAGACTTGTGGAAATGCTGGTAGTCACTTTGAGGTTATCTAGGTCACTCATTTTTCGATTTTGCACTCTTTTCAAAATAAAAATGTGTACTACCAACACGTGCAAGCGGCGAGAAATTCGCTGAGTGTGTAAGCGCCCATTTGGTCACATGTGCCACTGTCTAGGCGGCGACGGCAAAACTACCGTTAGCGCCAGTGGTAGTAGGCGGCAGCATAGCTACCGCCAACGGCAAATCTATCGCGCGGCTTTTCTTCCGCCCAGTGTGCAAACTCCCATTTGATTCTTCGTACCACTGAAGGAACGACGGCGACGGTCAATTTACCGCCGCGGTAAAAACCGCCTAGTGTGTAACCGGCCTTAGTGATCGAAACATCTTACGTGAAGTATTTCATTATTTTTACCTCCCGCTACCCTTATTAAGGTATAAGGTATAGGGATTGTTCTAAGAATCACATATCGAGATTTTGGTAAAAGACCACGTTTTAAGGTCCCTATAATCCAATTTTAACATTTTCACGATAATGTCTCTGTGTATGTATGTGTGTATGTGCGTGTAGATCCTCGACTCTAACTCAAATACTATCATTCAGAAAATTTTGAAACCTTGTATTTCGAACTTTTTACCTCCCGCTATCCTTGGTAAGAGAGGTATAGGGATCGTGCTAAAAATCACTTGTCGAGATTTTGGTAAATGACCACGTTTTAAGGCCACTAGAATCCAATTTTAACATTTTCACGATGATGTCTGTGTGTATGTGCGTGTGGATCCTCCACTCTAACTCAAATACTATCATTCAGAAAATTTTGAAACCTTGTATTTCGAACTTTTTCTGTAATGGAATGAGCCCATTAGATTTTGGTGAAAATCGGATAACCGAAAATGGCACTTTACTAGAAGCTCAAAATAGTTTTTCTTCGAAAAATACCTTTAAATGTTATTTTTTCGAGATTAATGTTATTATAAAAATTAAACATTATTAAATTTTCTATAGACTTGCATTAATACTTTATATATATATATATATATATATATATATATATATATATATATATATTTTATGGTTAAATTTATAAAATTATCTATAATTTAAATCCCAGAACCTACGCTTTAAACAAACAAAACGCAGTTATTCAAATGTATGTAACTGACAGATAAATGTCACTATCAAAGAACTAATCATTTCAAAATAATATTAGTAACGTTTTAAAAAGAAAAAAGGAAATAAAACAATAGAAAAGGAAATCAATACAGTTTCCAGCATAAGTAAATATGTAGGTATGTATTTAGATTAATAAAAATTAACGATTCACAAAAATGTTTAAGCTAATCCTCATTTTTGGATTAGTGGATTCTATTCTATTATAGCTCCGGTGGCTTAATGGTTAGAGCAACGCCTCATGTCATGAGTGCCCTCGAGGCCATGGGTTCGAATCCTACTAAGGCATGTCAAAATTAGAGTAAAATTCGCTAATCCAAAAATAAGGCTTAACTTAATCTTTTTTGTGACTCGGGCTGTAAATGGCGGGAGGTATTGTGTTGGCCACACCAGATTTTTTTACCTTCCGTCACCTTTAGGTAAGGAAGGTATTGTCTGGTCAAAAAATTCGGTTGTGATTTTTTGATGAATAAGCACGTTGTAGGGTCCCTAGAATACGATTTTACTATTTTTACGATGATGTCTGTATGTGTGTGTGTTTGTGTGTGTGTGTGTGTGTGTGTGTGTGTGTGTGTGTGTGTGTGTGTGTGTCTGTGTGTGTGTGTGTGTCTGTGTGTGTGTGTGTGTGTGTGTGTGTGTGTGTGTGTGTGTGTGTGTGTGTCTGTGTGTGACAAAATTTTCTAATGCGATAACTCTAATACTACAATTCCAAAAATTATAATTCTTTCGTATTCCTCTTCGTTACATCCATGTGAAGAGCTGATTAGATATTGGTTATAATTGATCAACCGGAAGTACCCTCATTTAAAGATTTTAACAGTTTTTCTTGAAAAAATTATGATAAATATCTTTTTTTCACATTTAATGTTATTATAAATATTAAAGAACATTGTGTTCTCTATAAGATTTTTTAGAGTTTTTAGAAACTATAATTCTATTACATTTCAATTTACTTTTATTTCAAAATTATTAATTTTAAAAATAATATAATTTTAGGGTTGATAACATAAACATTTAGAATTTAATTTTGGTATTAACCTTTTTAAGTGTAGCATAAAATCCTTCATTTCCTGGACTATAAGTACATGAAGTTAGTTTATATTTGGCAAAAGCGTTACCAATTTCATAGTTATGTTGTCAATTTTATTTGAAAGTGCAGTTACATGTTACGTGTTACTGCTTCATACATTATAATCATAATACAACAATAAGATGTTTGCTCTTATGTGTTTTGTCTGTACTTTACTTTGGTTCCACAAAACACCATTGTTAGTGACACGGTTTCAGCAACTAAAATTCACGACCGATAGTATTAAACAATTAATTTATAATCCTCGGCTGAGTGCGTTACACTTTTTGTCACCCACCCGTGTCAAACAGTTTCCCCTGTCAAGTTAATTTCGGAGGAACAAAACAAGAAACACGTCATCCGTAATCTCAGAGAGCCGTGAAAAAAAAAATTGGCTGCGACGCCTCTACTGCGGTACAAATTATAGTAGGTGGAACCTGGAACTCAACTTCAGTGGTAGAATTCACTTCAGTGGCTCAGCGGACAACAGCAAAGATATCAGAGATTGCTGTTGGAGTATCCTAGACATTAGAGACGCCTCTCATCTCATATAGATACAGACATACAGGACCTTGACAAATGTATTGTGTAAGACACAATATCACAATGCTTTGTTATTGTGATAGGATGTGATATTGATGTTAGGGAAGGTTTATGACCTTGATATTGAATAGAAGGACAATAATGTCAAGATATTGAAAGGAAAGTGCAGTGTCGAAAATATCAATGAGAATGAAATGCCAAATTTTTATTACTTATACGGGCTGATATAGGATCAGTATAAAAAACTATAACATTTTGTTGGGGAATAATGCCATTTAAAAAATATTTCTTTGCAAAATACAAAAAGCCAACATTAAATACTCCAATTTTTTTAAATAATATTTTGACTTCTTGTATTTTGGTTTGGTAACAAATAGGAACAGGACCTATATGTAGACGATATTTTTATACTAAAAATGACCTGAGGATTAAACTACTAAATTTTATTATATTGGTATTGAAATAAAAAAATTAAAGTAATATTTCTTTACAAAATATTAAACCCCACATATCCATATTCATAAACACTCGTAAAGTTTCAAAACGAATCGTTAAAATTTTTGACAAATAAAATGAAACTTGACTTCGATTTTCTGTCAATATCAACTGTTTTTACTGGAAATAATTATAACGAACCGTTTTACCTATTTACGTCTTTAGGGCGACAACTAAACATTTACGGGCGAGCTAGTACATTATTGAACCGTTTTTATTTATTTAGGTGAAGTATTATTATTATATCGTGTCCAAGAGCCATACAATATAATTGACAAAGTACATAAGATTAATGACATACATAAATCCTACATGCAGTTCGATTGAGGTATTTGCTCTAGGTGAAGTGTAAATATTAGACAAGTATTATTAATTAAAATTAATTATTGACTACGAATATCTTTAATAGTAAAAGGTAATTGACTAAACACTAACACTATTTATTTATTTTTTTACACGATATTACTGATTATTTATTTCCACTATTTATGTCACTTCACATTCAACTGTCCGTCTTACCAATATCCACACCGTCTATATATTCAACTGCTCGGGAAGAATTCACACCGTTCACCTCACGAACTGTCTATTTATGTAACTAATTGTCTAACTTCCACAGCCTCAGTATCACCGACTATCCGTATATATGCCACAGCTCTTCAACACCACTGCCGAGTATCCCGAATACTCTTAAAAACTACCGAGTATTCACTTTCACAGCTATCCCAGTATTGGGATTTTCAAGTATCAAGAGATGGCGCTGATCGCATTAAACAATGGTACACTTTTTGCTGACATTTATATGTGTCGCATTGCTGTCAATTGTGTTTCTTTAGTTTTCGTATTATTTTCTCATTTATTATTATTTTTTATTTATAATTCATGTATGTATAATAGAGTTTTTGTAGTAATATAGTTGTAGTTTCATATAAATGTTATAATTGTACCACTGTGTGTAGTTCTAATATTTGCCGCTAGTTGGCGTTTTCTTATTTGAAAATCCCAATACCAGTAACTTCCAGAGTACTCCACTCGACACCAAACTGCATATGCTCACCACGATGCTGCTGTGCTTCTCAAAGTCACTAACACCTTACTTCTTACTGTCTATGTAAATGCCCTTCTGACGAACTAATACTCTAAGTGAATCCATTCGCACACACGTACGTCGCTTACACAAATAGTTGCTCTTAACACCTTCTAGAATATTCTCGTAACTTCTCGACCTATATAACAATACACGGATAATAACGCTTATCTCCCCTTATTTACCTAGTCGCCCGCTTATCGCGGGCGAGAAAGCCTCTATTCATAGGCGTTGGTTCGCACGCGCTGGCCGGGGGCTGGCGGACCAAATGTGACATGTGTATTAGCGAGATCGGAAAAGCAGCTACCAGCCTTGTGTCTTATAAATGTTTCTGTATACTCAACAACTAGTTTGAAAGCAAATTATTTAGAATAATTATTAGGTATTTAATCAAAAGCATCGTGTTTATTTTGAACAAGTTTGCTGTGATGTGTTGTTAAGGTAAAATTTATACAAGGCATTTTTTATTCAATTTACAAATTATGTAATGGTCAATTTTGAAGGTAGTAGCTACCAGCCTAGGCTATAAAAACGTACCTATCGGACTCGTTGCTAAGAAGGTAGTTGCTTGCAGTTGAGAATACTGAAAAATAAATTACGAGTGTTTATGAATATGGATATAAGAATAAAAGCTTTCTAAATATTATTTTTACCCCTATAATCTCTCAATAACCAGTCAAGGAGTGTGGCGAAAAATCTGAAAAAATACAAACTAACTTTCTTATGATGTAGCGAATATAAGCACCAAGTTTTATAATTCAATCTATAACCGGTTTCAAACTAGACACCAAATCATAAACCTCTATGTTATAGGTAGGTACCTTAATAGGTAGATACTCTTGTGGGAGACGAGATCGAGTCTATATAAATGAAAATGACCTCCCCGATATACTATTTTTTGCATGATTGTTTTTTATAAATGTATACCGATAGGGATTTCAAGCCAGTAGGTTTTATTTACAAATTACTTATCGGTAAGTGATGTGAATCATTTACCGATCAGAAGACTGAGGCGGTAAGTAAAAGAAACAACAATTTAAGCTTACTTTAAAAATGACAACTAGAAATGTCAAAATAATTTTCAAATCTTAATTTTTTTAAATAATAAAAAAATAGGCATTACGGTCAGTAAAGTGCTCTTTTATCGGTATCGGATGTATTTATCCTCAATCGGTATGAAGCACTTACCACTTACTGACCTTAATACTTCAATAACTAGTCTATACTAGTCCTGAATCAATCAGCTTGTGTGTATATTACTTATGAACTTTGCAAAAATGATTGTATCTATTCTTTCAAATGAACTTGAGTAGGTAAGTAATTTTATCTAAAAGTAACTCTTTTTAAAAAATACCGAATACTTTATTGATGACATCAAGACGATCAAAAAACTATTTTCCAGAAATTTATGCATTTTCGAGTAATATCGTTGTTAACAAACTCTATCTCAATAACAGTAAAATCTGATGTAGCCAGCACATTTTCTTCCGCCAATTCCATTTTATTTTGTGTAAGGATCATATAAAATATTTTTTTTATAGTGATGTTTTTCAATTTTCAACTGATTTACTTGGAGTAGCATAGGCTGCATGATTTATAATATATTATTATCATACATTTCCTATCTTGTAATTTATAGAAGCTATAATAAAGAAAAAGAACGTAAATGAAATAGATAAGGAATAAAATGTTTATAAATATTTAAAATGCACCTGGTTGACTGTTACTAGTGTACCTATAGTACTAGGATGATTCAGGAAGTTATCTAGCTTATCCTTGATGGAAAATAAGTAATTAAATGTAAAGTTAAATTATATTTAGTTGCTGTTCTGACATTCCCACTTGATTTGGAATCGCTAAACATCAAAACTTTTATTCTCCGTTCTGTTAAATTGAATTGAATCATCAAAATTTTTGGTGCTTTCCTTTGCACTTACTTCCACAAATATTCTACACTTTGAATCATTCTTAATCGAATTCTAGCCTCATCGAAATTGCTTACACCACACCCCAATTTCATAGTAAAATATGATGAAACATTTTCCCTATTTACGGATATCATTATTTCATGAACAATTTTTGGTCCATTGCCTTCTTTTTTGAAGACTATTTGCAGAAGAAGAAACTGACAGTAATTTGTCTAAGTAGATAAAGGGATATGTGACCATATTCGAATTTCAATATACAAGTCATAAAATATAAAAACTAACCACTATAGCTTCTCATTATAGTAATAAAAACTAAACATTTATAATAATATTGCTATTAGAAATTTAATGTTTTTGAGAAGGGATATATGCCGTAAACAACTTAGAATCGTGGAAGAAGACAGATAAACTGCGGGAAGGAAAGAGACAATTATAGATCAGCCGATCAGCGTCGCGATTATGTTGTGGTTGATGTAGCAGGGTGTGGCATGACCACAGCTAGCTATAACTATCTCTTTCCCTCTCAGTCAATCTGTCTCCTTCCACGCGTGTACCATGCTCACAGTTCCCTTCCCCAAATTTTTAATAATTATTTTCTTGTGTACTATGGATAATTAATCGATTTAAACATACGGGTATTTTATTTTTTTGTCTAGTATCATGTTATGTAAAAATAAAAAATAGTTGACATACACTCTGCCTTCACTTCAGATTTGAATAAAACCTTTTATATCCTATTCATTTTCTCAACCATTTAACAGGGAAAATGGCGCCTTTGACTTTTACAATCTTTAAAAGCAACTTTTTGCAATAGACGTAATTTGACGTATAATCGGAGATGTGCCTGTAATCTATTACACGTAAATTCCATCATTGTCTACGCGTTTGTATCGCGGCTTTTTTTGTAAACAAAACCCGTAGGTAAGACTATTTACTATTTTGTAATTTCCATTACTTCCACAATAAATTACATGTTATTATATTGTAAATGTATATTGTTAAATTTCATAATAATTACAATAATATGAAATGTATAGAAAACTGAATCTAGACAACAATGACATGACAATGACAAAAAAACATGATTTCTCCCACTACAAATCCATCGGCTCTTAAATAATACGATTGAACCGATGAATATCTGATGAGTAAAGTGCCGATATTATGAACGGTGCAATATATTCAACGTAGTTTTAAGCGCAGGATTAAAAAATGGATTGCTGAACTTTGTATTAACGCGCATTATACATCTACGAATAAAAAACCTTGCCTTGCTTTACATTGTTTACGTATACAGGGTGTCTTACAACTCGCGCCCCAGACGAAACTGACACTTGCCGACGACAATAGGTTACCAACAAATAGAAGAAAATAATTGCGGCTGCTTGCATAACGGAGTTACAAGACTTTTTTATCAACCAATCCCGGAAGGATATCTTGAGGTGTGATGATATTATTACAAAATAAAACTGGTTGCTAGGTTTTAAAAATACTACTAGTGAGTTACAAAATTTGTTTGACTTACTGTAACTTGGACTTTTCACTGTCAACAAATTTGGGTTAGCGAAGGTGTCATCCGAGATCATTATTTATATTGTACAGTGCAACGTGTTGTAGCAGCTGTGTAAAATGTGTTAAACGAAAATATTATTGTCATTTGAATTCTTTGAGGTTAAAACAAATTTAATTTGACACTGACATTTTTCGAAAACTACAGTCGCCCACACATTTTAAAGAAGATTTGATTTGTATAAAACCCTAGTAACGTAAAATTACGGCAAACACACGTTCGTGCGTGCGTGCGTGCGTGCGTGCGTGCGTGCGTTTGTGTGTGTGTGTGTGTGTCTGTGTTTGTGTGTGTGTGTGTGTGTGTGTGTGTGTGTGTGTGTGTGTGTGTGTGTGTGTGTGTGTGTGTAATAAAATTTTCGTCTACGATAACTTCCATACTACAATTCTAAAAATTATAATTCTTTCGTATTTCTCTTCGTTACATCCATGCGAAGAGCTGATTAGATTTTGGTTAGAATTGGACAACCGGAAGTACCCTCATTTGAAGATTTTAACAGTTTTTCTTGAAAAAACTATGTTAAATATCATTTTTTCACATTTAATGTTATTATAAATATTAAAGAATATTTTATTTTCTATACGATTTGCCTGCATTTTATACCTAATATTAAATGGATATAGAGTTAAAAAATCTGATGTGGCCAGCACATTACCTTCCGTCAGTTCTATGTATTTTGTACAAATTTCATAAAGAAAAGTTCCTTGCTAAATTAAATATTCTATTTCTTGTACATTACCTTCCGGCAGTTGCATGTATTTTATGCAAATTTCATACAGAAAATTATTATTTTGTGACGTTTTCTATATACAGTGTAATGTATCTGCAGAAATAAAAGATTTATTATTATTATTATTATTTCTTGTACATTACCTTAAAGCAGTTGTATGTATTTTATACAAATTCCATACAGAAAGCAAAAGATCCTATATTTACTTACAGTAAAATTATAAGACAAACATACTATGCTTGATACTATGTCAATTTTACTTGACACTGACATCTTTCAATCAGAATTTTCTTAATATAGTAGCTGTTTCCATAGCTATGGCTACTTTATGAAATTTAATTTCTTTATAATTTTTTAACTCTATATCCATTTAATATTAAGTATAAAATGCAGTCAAATCGTATAGAGAATAAAATATTCTTTAATATTTATAATAACATCATATGTGAAAAAAATATATTTAACATAGTTTTTTCAAGAAAAAATGTTAAAATCTTCAAATGATGGTACTTCCGGTTGACCAATTGTAACCAAAATCTAATCAGCTCTTCATATGGATGTAACGAAGAAGTATACGCAAAATTATAATTTTTGTAACTGTAGTATTAGAGTTATCGCAGACGAAAATTTTGTTACACACACACACACACACACACACACACACACACACACACACACACACACACACACACACACATCCACACATCCACACACACACACACACACACATACATACAGACATCATCGTAAAAATAGTAAATTCGTATTCTAGGGACCCTAAAACGTGCTTATTGATTAAAAACTCATCATCGAATTTTTTGACCAAAGACAATACCTTCCTTACCTAAAGGTGACGGAAGGTAAAAATTATAAAATATTTAATTTCATAAAGTAGCCATAGCTTTGGAAACAGCTACTATATTAAGAAAATTTTGATTGAAAGATGTCAGTGTCAAGTGAAATTGACATAGTGTGTTTGTCTTATAATTTTACTGGAAATAGGTATAGGATCTTTTGCTTTCTGTATGGAATTTGTATAAAATACATACAACTGCTTTAAGGTAATGTACAAGAAATAATAATAATAAATCTTTTATTTCTGCAGATACATTACACTGTATATAGAAAACGTCACAAAATAATAATTTTCTGTATGAAATTTGCATAAAATACATGCAACTACCGGAAGGTAATGTACAAGAAATAGAATATTTAATTTAGCAAGGAACTTTCCGTATGAAATTTGTACAAAATACATAGAACTGACGGAAGGTAATGTGCTGGCCACATCAGATTTTTTCGAATATCTTTTAAGCTAGATTTTTTTTCTTCAAAATTATACATCCGAATGCAGTCTCGTGTTTCCTCATTCGCTTTGTGGCGCGAGTTGTGAGACAGCCTGTATAAGTAAACTTTCATAGATTACACGTAGATGCTCGTCCCTGTGTATAATTAAAATAGTTAAAAATGAAGCTCTTATTTTAATGCTCAAAATTTACCAAGGGCTGAGGTGATGAGGACATCTTTATACAGTCAGATCACCTCTTATTTTTCCTTTTGATTTGATGTGAAAGTGAAAATGAATAGGATGCAAAAGCAATATACCATACCACAAAGATTTTCCCTAAAAATATCATTTCACCACTCTTCACCTCATTTCTTCCAGAACGCAACAAGTCCCTTTTTAATTTCCTCGCAATTTAATAAGCCCATCCCAACAATGAGCCGGGTTGCTTCTAGTGCGAGCGCGTCTGCTGCCGCTGATAAAGAAATCAGAATTAATCCGAAATTAAAACCTCTGCCGAGGCATAAAGAGCTGGCGAAGTAACCGCCGTGTGTACACGGGAGATTACAGGATTCCACCACGGTTTTATCCAGGTCCACAGCCCTGGAAGGAAGGGAAACGGTGGAGATGATGATAACTGAAATTATGGAGAGGGTGCTTCGAATGGAGCGTAGTTCACGTTATGTGTGATAGGAGGAGAATAAAATGTTCCATTTAAAATTTTATTTGCTTATATTTATTTACAATTCAACTACCTTTTTTGAAGCGCTCTATTATTATTCATGAATTACAATATTATATACATATTCCATTTTGAGTGTCTGGTCGCGAATCTGAGGAACCGGGTTCGATCCCGATCGACGTCAAATATTTCGAATTTTAAATGGCACAAAATTGGTAAATTAGGAAGTTTAGCAAATTGGGGATTTTGTAAACTAAGATATCCTTAAAAACCGAGTTAAAAACACACTCATTTTGCAACCTCGTAACTTTGCCGCTGGCGGCGCCACAGTGGTAAGATGGCGCTGAAAATCAGTTTTTTTACCTTCAGTCACCATTAGGTAAGGTATTGTCTTTGGTTAAAAAATTCGATAGTGTTTTTAATGAATAAGCACGTTTTAGGGTCCCTAGAATGCGATTTTACTATTTTTACGATGATGTCTGTTTATATGGATGGATGTATGTATGTGTGTGTGCGATAATAATAGCTTTCATACAATATGTGTGTGCGACGATTTTTTCGGATCGCATAATTCGAATAGGTACCACCTTTCCAAAAATTATAATTCTTGCGTATTTTTTTTTTCTTTAGTTCCATATGAAGAGTTGATTAGATTTTGGTTATAATTGGTCGACCGGAAGTACCCTAATTTGAAGATTTTAACAGTTTTTCTTGAAAAATGCTGTTAAATATAACTTTTTCACATTTAATGTTATTATAAATATTTAAGAATATTTTATTCTCTATACGATTTGATTAAATTTTATACTTAATATTTAATGGATATAGAGTTAAAAAATTATAAAGAAATTAAATATCACAAAGCAGCCGCAGCTGTGCTATAAACATGGAAACATCTACTACATTAAGAAAATTCTGATTGACAAATGTCAGTGTCAAAGTGCAATTTTTTATAATTTTACTGGAAATATATAGAATCTTACAAGAAACTTTCTGTATGGAATTTGTACAAAATACATAGAACTGACATTTTAGCAGTTAAAAATCAAAATAAATCAAAACATTGGTCATGTCAACGTAACATTGTCCTTGTCAAAATGACATGCGCACACAAATCAGCTGATTCCAAGCATGTCAATGTCGCTCGAGTCACGTGTCCATTTCCAAGATCTAGAGTGATAAAGAAATGTCCGTTTTTGGGAGAAAAAATTAAAAATGTATAATTCCTCAGGAAGTGGTTGATCGTGTGTAAAATGTTATTATTGTTTCATATGCAAAATTTTCTGCTGAATTCAATAATAAAACAAAAAATATAGCATTCTATTTAAAATAAGATAGTTAGGGACTACTTCCGGAAAATATGTAGAATGAGACCTTCAGACCAAACATAAATTAAACGCCGCATTCCCTATACTGCGCAATGGTTTGTTGTGAAGCCATTCCTTGCATGGTGAGGGGTTAGGTGGGAACGAGGCGTTTGTTTTATACAGCGTGTTACCTGCTAGTTTCTTATTATTTTTCTACGTTCGAATGTGATTTTGTAAGGTTATGTGCGGTGTTTATATTTTTTGTGTATACTTTTTGTTTCACATTTATATTTTGTTTTAACTGTAAATTATTCAACATGGTTCATCACTGCTTAGTACGTAATGAACCATTAAATATAAAAAAAAGCTTATTAGAAGCATGCATCTGTAAGTTTTCCTATAAAAATATCTGTTAGTATTAATTACTACAAAAGATTGTGTAGGGTGCCAGTTGATATAGCTAAAAGAGACGAATAGATGAATGCAATATATCAACAATAATAGTACAATTTTGAAACAGGTTCCGTCAAAATATTCTTCAGTTTGTTCTCGACATATTGAAGAATCTTGTTTCCTTGGTAATCGACTAAAGAAAAATTTACTAAATTTTTCTTCAATAAGGAAACAAAAAATACAAAAGTAGTAAGTCCGTGAAATTTAAATAAACATTCAAAAATAAATGTTACAAATAATTGTAACAAAATAATTATTTATCTTGTATTACATTAATCAATCCATTCAATAAAAAATATAAATATGTAATAAATATGTCAAAACCCTTAACTCACATAACCCTTGATTTTTCAAAATAAAATGTATATATATATATATATATATATATATATATATATATATATATATATATATATATATATATATATATATATAATTATGTACTTATATTTCTGTCATATTATGAGATCAATCTTTAAATTTTCTTCAGATATTATTTCTTTATAATCAAAATATGTATAAATACTTGATAACATTGTTAATATAATTTTTTTTTTAAACCAATTCACTCAATAGGTTACTAAATGGTAGCTGCTCCGCTGTTGTCACTTTGCAACTATTGAAAATGCAACTCGCATTTCATGCCGCCGCAAGCTAGCTCATTTAAGTTCCTGCTTCACAACAAATAGAAGTATGCGGAGTCTAATTTATGTTTGGTCTGAGATGAGACCTTTAGCACAAAGCTTAGCGTAGATGGCAGCAGGCGGATATTCTCCTAAGTACATATTACAATGTACAGACTTTTGTAAGAATACACAGATATTATTGTGTGTAATAATGACTTTTCATGGCTGTGGCACAATATACAAACACAAAATATAGAATAATGATAGGTGCAACAAAACAAACGTTTTTAAGAAATACGTAGTCTAAATTTTTATTATAATTAATGGTTATGTTTGACGCTCGTTTGACGTTTCAGTCTTTTAAAGGTTAATGTAACTAGCTGACTAGCGAACCTATCGAGAGAAATATAGTGCTAAGGCTCTCATTGAAAATAATTTTACTATACTTGCTCCTACGCCGAAACTATTCATTTTACATGAAAAATGTATATAACATATATTGTAGGGAAGTCAAGTCTCGTTCTTTTTTATAAGAACTATTTTTTGAGTAGAATGCACTGAAAACGTTGCAACCTAAAAAAAACTGAATTTTGGCGCCATCATACTACTGAGGCACCGCCAGCAGCAAAGTTACGAGGTCGCAAAATGAGTATGTTTTTAAGGAAATCTCAGTTTACAAAATCCCTAATTTGCAAAACTATTTCGTATAAAAAAGCTCCTTCTACTAGACTAATTGCATTTTGCATTGTTTTGTAATGTAAGTTGAAAATTAATTTTATTAAAAATATTTTGATTACTATCACTATTATTGTTTGTGATATACATTATAAACAAAAACCATATACTTCATTTATAATATTATTTACTAAATGTAAATAACGAAGGTTTAAGTAATAATTATATTCTTTGGATTATCCAATTATGCGAGTTTTTCTATAATCTCATGAGGTTCTAGATGTATTTAACTAGGTTTAATCAAGGCTACTGTATACTGGATGGCTCAATTTATTTATTTTTTGACATACTAGGTAATTTAACATAGGAAAACACGTGTTTTTGTGTTTTACATAGAATTTTTTGATGCCAAAATCCTTATATTTAAATTTTGGTAATCGAGTATTCTTAATATTTTAAAGTCTTTGTAATAAAAATCTAGTATGCGATTAAATATTTCAAAAAAAAAATGTACTCGGTAACCAAAGACATAGACTCTAAAATTTTGGCATAAAAATTTCAAAACTTTGACCTTAAATTCTATTTATAAAAGAGCTCATACAATTTCACGGTACAAATAATATTTGAAAATAACTGTTTTACCATTGCTATGTTAAGGATTTCTTGGGACAACCAGTACATTTATTTAATATTCTATTTGTTTAAATTTTTGTTTGCTTTGAATATCTGAAATTAAACATATGGGAAGTCCGGGAGAGATGCTGCACCTTTTTTTAAATTCTTTTGCCGCAAAACAAAATTTTTATGAAATAAAACATTTTATAAAAATTTCAGAGTTCTATTTCTCAAACCTATCTACGTTAATAATATGAATTCTGATCTGGAGTCATTCATCAACGGAAATGTAATAACTCTTTCATAAATAACATTAAAAATGTATTGTGTCATCTATCCCGATTATGCTGGGTTATATGACAAGGCATATTAGAGTGGAGATAGTTGTGAAATATTTATAAATTTTTGAGCAGAAAATAACTTTATTTTGTAATACTAAGGTAAATAAAACATTTATAGAAACAAAAAGAGAGTATAATCCGTTAAATGCTTCTCAGGCGCAATGGATTGGAGACTTTTGGGCATTTTTTTAACAGAAAAGTATGCAATAATGACAGGGAATACATAACGAATAACCGTTGTTGACGATCCGGAAAGCATATTTAACATGGTTCATAGACAGAGACAAGGTATTGAAAAACTGCGTCGCATTGAGGATAATCGCAACCAATCAGTATTGTAAAATTCGATTTTTTATCTTTTTAGTTTATAGGAAAAACCCTTATGGCAACGTTTCCTTTAAAATTTCTTTCTAAGGTCTAAACTTTTTCTCAAAACTTTTGTTACCTCCGTTATAATCCACAAATGTAGCGTTTACTTCTATAACAAAATATAAATATTATTATAAAAACTATGTAAATCAAAGTTAAAAGTTTAAAAAATATAAATAAATAAATAGTTAAAAATCACAGATCACAGAGTGAAAATCGTCAATTAATAAAAATTGTCTTGGATGACTACTATAAACTTTGCTGAATATAAAATAAATATTTTAAAATGGTAACTGTAAAGATGTGTTTTACATCAATCTTATATTTTTTAAATGTCCGACTTGTATGTATCTACGCTTATCCACACGTGTACTTTTTCCTTCAACTGGACCATTCTAGCCGTGAAGAAGACTATTGTATAGTCGAAACGTCGGCGTGAATAAATTTGTAATATTGACTGCTAGCCCGAAACTTTATTAATTCCATTATTATTATTATTATTATTATTATTATTATTATTATTATTATTATTATTATTATTATTATTATTATTATTATTATTATTATTATTATTAATTATTCTTAATATTAATTATTATTATTTATTATTATATTATTATTATGTGATATTTAATTATTATTATTTTACACGAGACCCCATGGGGAACCGGGTTCGATCCCGACCGATGTCAAATAATTCCAATTTTAAATGGCAAAAAAATGGCCCCTGTGGTGCACTCTCCACGCTAGCAATGAGTGCCCGTGAGGTGACGCCTGGTAAGCGCCCGCACGGTGCAAATATTTCATCATTACCGTTATCTGTGTACAAACAGATTGACACACCCAGCAATGGGTAATAAGCCGTGATGATATATTTATTTATTATTTTACACGAATTTTTATTTTAGTATTCAAAAGGTATAGTGACATGGAACAACAACAATCTTTGTAATATTCTTCTCATTGATTATGCATTATATATACATATTAATTATTAAGGCCCGGTTTTTCCATCTCTGAATAAAGTGTCAGTTAATTTAACTGCCAGATAAAATGAAAATTTCGCATCAATATTGAAGTGTAAATTGACACATGTCATTTATATGATGCGATATTTTTCTTTTATCTGGCAATTAAGTTAACTGCCACTCTATCCACAGATGGAAAAGCCGAGCCTTAATCATGTATATTGTGCATATTTACATATTATTATTATATTCATATTTTATACGACTAGCTAGACAGTTATTAGTCCGAATTATGATAATAAGTCAACCTTGACCCGAAACTACATTTTAAATTTGCAAAAGTGTAATTTTCCTTTACAAAATCCGAGGCTATGTGTCAACATATCTGATTCATTTTGGAATATTAATTTGCGGTATATTTATATTAGTCTAAAATATACCTAAAAGGAGTGTATTTTGTAGTGGATTCATGAAGTGGGCGATCACTGTATGATGTCGGACCGGGTCGGATCGCAGCCGGAAGCTAGCCGAATGCGGAACAGGCAATCTTTGTTATCCGCACTAATGCCGTTTGACAATGACGGTAATCCTCTAATCCCATATACTATGGACAACGCTTGTTCACATTTGACTACATTTCCCACTCATCTTCTTGGAAAGGATACGTTATTCCCTTTTAAAATTAATAACTGTCGTAAATTAATTTTGATATTATATAATATTTCATTATGAATAAGATTGAGACCAGAGATTTTTGTGACATGATTTTTTGAAGCATATAAGTTTAATAGCAAAAAAATATGTAAGATTTCTACTGGCTACGTGGTGCTTTTATGACTCCAATTGTTTTTAAATTTAGCACCTTAGTTTTAAAGCTGGGGTACAGTAGCTTTCTACCCTTAAGTTATGTATTGTTCACTCGTTTCTCTTGTATATGTTTAAGCTGGGTTTATCCAGTAATAACAGTCATTATCATAATCATAGTCTTAAGCTATAGTCATAAGAACAGTCTTAACATAGTTGGCAGTATATGCAGCATTTTTGATGTGACTATTAATTTATCACTTTCTAAACTCAATTATTTAAATATTATATTTGTCGAATAACTAAATATAGATATGTACGTTAACAAAAATTAGTTGTTGCTATTTTGTTCATAACAAACAACATCACAATTAAAATAGAGGTTATTTTCTGATTCTGACAGTTCTTGGGCATGCGCAGATTGTAAGTCGTCATAGTCTAGTCTTAAAATTAAAATTAGTCCATTTCTGTGATTATGCTTATGTTTATTATACCGACTATGACTATGACAATGTTGCATGAACAGATCTATTATAAAAACATATTTTAATTCTTAAGATTAAGACTACAACTATAACAATGACTTTGATATTGCTGCATAAACCCGGCTTTAACTGAATCAGTTCGATTTGATAAGTTTTTTTAATTTTAAAAAATTTTGGGGTCAGAAAGGCATCACGTCACTGTTCGTCACTATTTTAGTCAAGGCTAGTACTTCTAAAATGATATGAAACTTGAAGAGGACCATCCGAATAGAATATGTAAACCAAAAACTTCCATGAGAATTATGCGACACCATAGGAAAAATAAAGAGAAATCTGTGATTGACGAAGTCATCTCGCAGACCTGGGTAACAAAAGGAATAGATGAAGACTTTGACATCGAAAGTATGTCAAGTAACTAAAAACACGTAACTCGTATTGTGACGATTGTAGAGAAAATATTTGCAAAAACAGTATGAAATAAATTAAAAAAATTTTTTAGACCTTGTAATATTCTATTTAGAGTAATTTAGTTCAGCGTTACTATCTTTTATAATTAACCCTTAAAAAACTTTAAAAAATATATTCAATTTCAACAAATAGTTAAAAAAATTATAGTTTCAAGTAAAGTTAACCGATACATTTTGTAACACATGAGCATCTTTCATTTAAACATATAATCTTAACCATTATTTCTTTTAGATAAAATATAAATTATGTATTTGCATTTCCGTTCACTGTATAAAAGCATATTTAAAGTAAACTATAACAATTTGTTGGCAGGGGCTGTGCAATAATTAAGTAAATTATTGGGGTCAAAATGACACCACGTCACCAGTTGTATAACAAAATTTTCATCACCAGTAGAAGATTAGAAACGATGTTTCAGGCAAGGCTAGTTTTCTAAAAATGATAAAGTGAAAGTGTCAACAGTGACTTTTTTGAAAAGTAAAGCCAAAGATTTTATGAAATAAAGGCGGCTGCACAATTACCTAGGACGGGAAAGAGAACGGCAGGTAATAGAGATTTTCTAATCACATCGAAATTTTTATTTTGTAACAAATCGCAAAAGTAAACAAATGAATATATTTAATATTTATTTATACAATAAATTTATCAATACTTCTGTTGTGGAAATATTAACCGGTACATATAAGGAACCGTTGCCCAAGGGACGCCTTAGTGTATTTTTGATCACTCTTGTAATTAGCAACTCAAGTTGCGTTCTTTACATTCATGGAACGTAAATAATATTAATTCTTCAGTTATAATTCTAATGCCCATTTGCACCAACAAAGCGTAAATTTTAGGCACCTCTTATGGCTGGTTTATAATGGATTTAATTTATAAATTTAGATTTACAAATTTAGATTTAAAATTTACGATTTACCTTGTTGGTTTATAGTGAATTTAAAGATATGAAATGTGTCCAATCAACTTATATTGGGTCACGTGGTTTGATACAAATGGAATGACAGTTATATTATATTTATCACTTTTATCATAATCAATCTGAATTGTTCTACAGATAATATTAATAATATATCCATATTTTCGGAATCCATTTGTCAAATCAAAATTAATATGTTTCAACTGTCACTTGAAACTGTCATTTTCCCCACCAAAATCATTGTTTGAAATACTGTGAAATGATTGGACGCATTTACAAATTTACATTTAGAATATAAAATATGGTGATATTTTAAATGTAAATTCTAAATCATAAATTTCTTAAATTCATCATGAACCAGTAGAGGCAGATATGTACGATTTATATTTGTAAATGTAAATTCGTAAATCTACATTTGTAAATTAAATCCATCATAAACTAGCCATTATAACAAAAATTGCAAATCAAAATTTTGACAGTAATGCATAATAATTCATTTAACATTTCATTTCGATGCAATATTGTCAATTTCAGGAACACTAAATTAAAGTTTCGTTTGTTTAACCGGCCATTACAGAATAAATTTACAATTTTTAAACATAAATTTTGATTAATTTTTCACATTTCAAATTTTGACATTGTACTAAAACAAAGTTCAATAGATATAATATTTATTAACAAAAATAAAATAAATACAAATATATTTATTTGATATTAAATTAAACGAAAGTTATTAAGAAATTTATTTCTCAAACTTAGGAGTAGCCTACCACTGAAGGTAATTTTATCTTCATCTGGATCGAATTAATTGAAGAATCATTAATTGTTTTCAGTAGAGTTCAATTAAAATCGAATCTAAATAAATTCCTAATTATAATTTTAACATTCTATTTTCAGAATTAAAATTTGAGATTGTAATAGTTTTGCTGAATGACAAGTGTAATACCCGCGCGCATAGCCAAAAAGGCTAATGACATTAAATACACATAAATTCCAAATTTATATATTTATAAAACACAATGCTTATTTTTGTTTCGTTTAGTTTGAAAGTACTGCTGGACCAATTTAAATAATTCTTTTTTATATGAAAGCTGTGTCTATGTATATTTGCACAAAATTATAAAATATCGCGATTTTCAATTTCGTCTATTTTATAAAGGCGGCTTACAACATAATTTTTGATCAAATGGTTACGCTTTACACGTTCAAATTATATGAACATTATTTGCTTATAAGTGGGCTACATAATTACATTTTATTTTGGTTTGACATTTCATTTGTGCGTTTGTAGTTTAGCTTGTCTCTAGTGTGAGTTTTAATAATGCGCGTCCATTTTTCGTTACTGAAAATACTATGAAATTTAGTCAAAACAAAAACAATGAAATAATCCCTCGAAAAAACTAAAATTTACTCAATAACCTTAATATTTAGAACATGCCCTAAGTTGGATTTTTTGATCAAATGGTTTTAACATCGAACGTTCAAATATCTTTGAACGTGTAAAGTTCCAGATACAATAATATCCAAAATTCCTTATCAAAAAAATAATTGATAATAAAATCCATACTATGCCGGCCAGAGCTACAAGATTATATTTTTCTACAAACACCATTAAAAATTGAATTTTTAACACGGCATACTTCAATTAAAAATGCGATATTTTAATTCTAGTGTTAAAAGTAAATTACCTTGGTAATGACGAATGGAACAACAAATCGACATGTTTGATATATGTCAAAAAAAAAATACAAATACAAATTTAAATGAAATAAATGTGTTTGTAGAAAAAATAGTGTATGATATACGTGTTAAAAGTGATTTTATTTTGTTCGAAGTTTTGGATCACTCCGCTTCGCGTCGTGTTCGAAACTTCCTTCTTACAAAATAAAATGTCACTTTTAACACTCATATCATAAATAACTATTTTATGATAAAATATTTTGAAATTTAACACAAGAGCCGCAAACAATTACTAAAGAAAGCCCGGTATTTTCATCTCTGGTAACACTGTATAATGACTTATATTAGTTATACGTAGAATTAATTAACAAACTAGCCCTAAATTATTTATTTATTATTAACTGAGTATTGTGATAAATAAACAACCAGAATTCTCTTGTCCCTGTGTATTCGACAAAGTATAGGGGTGGGATAGTTAAAGAGATCTGAGTTATCTGAGTGGAAGAGTATCATATATGAAGATTTATAATTTAATAATATTACACTACCTTATAATACTTATTCTTTGTTGCAAATACTTGCAACGGGTACAGTTGGTAATTTTGTTAAAACGAAATATTTAACAAACCTGATTTGTTACAATTTGATGATAAAATTGGTTGAATTTGCAAAAAACGTAATATTAATTGAAAATAATTTAATTATTCTCAAAATTTGTTTAAAATAACATTTTTTGTATGAAAATATTTGTTTGACAGCTAAAAAATGAGTTTGGAAGTGTTCTTGTTCTCGTTTTCATGCTAATCTGCTGCCGTCTTTTATAAAACAAACTAATATAATATTTCATGAGGTTTAGCATGTTCCTATTAGAAATGGTTAAATATAACAATAAAAGCTAGTTGCTGCCATCATTATTGTTTCGTGCAATTAATTTTAAAACAGAAAAATGTCACTTTAATTTCTTTGAATTTACTTGTTTAATTTTTGATACAGCTACTCGAAGTTCAACTTTTACAACATTCAAATAAATTATCGCTTTATTAAATAATTGCGTAGGCTTCCACAGTCTGAGTCAAGAGAAATATTTGTTTTCCGGGAATGGACTGTGTCATATTTTGAGTCAGAGCTCAACGTTTCGCCCGCAGTCGTATGGGGCATCTTCAGAAGCAAGGGGAATAGTACTGTCTTAAACAAGGTTACCCGACGTGTCAACCACGCTAGAGGCCGAGTTTAAGCAACAAGAGGGGGAGACTCAGTTTACAAGGTTACCCGACGTGTAAACCACGCTAGAGGCCAAATAAACCAAGTGACGAAAGGAAAATCGAGAAGACAGTTATATACTAATCTAAACATACGGTAGATGAGCAAAGCTAATGAGGACCAATGGGAATCGAGTTCGTAATTGGTCCTCTAGCGTGGTTTACACGTCGGGTAACCTTGTAAACTGAGTCTCCCCCTCTTGTTGCTTAAACTCGGCCTCTAGCATGGTTGACACGTCGGGTAACCTTGTTTAAGACGGTACTATCCCCCTTGCTCCTAAAGATGCCCCATACGACTGCGGGCGAAACGTTGAGCTCTGACTCAAAATATGACACTGTCCATTCCCGGAAAACGAATATTTCTTATCGCTTTATTATTTATCAAATGTCAACCATGTGGGAAAAATAATATCTCGATTCTCGACTGTGGTATATGTAGATTAGGTGTTAAAAAATGTTGCGTCCATCCGGTGCGAAGGACTAAGTAATAAGGACCTAGTGTCTCGAAGGACCAAACGTTCAAACCCTAAACCAGCGAATCCGGCCTAGAAGAACCAAAATGTTTAGATCCTGCTCGCAAGCCCAAATGCGATGTCTCTAGATCAGCGAGTCCGGTCTAGAAGCACCAACAATGTGTTTGATGTTAAATTCAATGAATAAAACAAAACTATATGTAAACCAAATTAATTACAACCTTCGATAGCTGGTTCACATCACTGGACTTGGCCAATATACGGGATAATATTAATTTGTGAAATGTACTAATGAACAACGAACGAAGGACCAGCTAGTTTTACGAACTAACAAACGTGCTAAGTATAATTGCAACAAAATAACAAACAACTGAAAACAATTCTGAGAGATATGTGATAGCGTATTGAATACAAGTGACATAAACAATAATAAACCAAAGATAGAACAAATACGATATTTGTATAAATTAACTAAATCATTTAATAAGTGTATGACCACACAAATTTAGTTAAACTATATTAAGAACACTCAATGAACTTAATAACAACCAACTAGAATGCAAAATTTGTTGCCTTGACTGTACCTAGTCGACAATAACAGCAGATGCGCTGTGGATGACGTCACTCGAACGAGAACGTGTGCAAACAGGTTTACAAAGAAATAATAATAATTTCACCCAAGGAAATATAAATCAAATCCCTAACAACACGAATTCCGTGAGAAATCAAATTGTACAGTTCGATTTTACAATTGATTCCTGAGATGTGTCTATTAGCTGCATAAATTGGCGCCGGAAAGTATTCACGGACTATAAAGTACCAAATTAAATGAAAACCGAACGATAACTCCTTGAATTAGTCGTGCTGGGCTAATCAAGTTACGCGAACGATAATTAAACAAAAAATTACTTTGCTGACCACATGAAAATCAGAAAGTTAATGCAAAATGGTGGAAAGCCACTCTCGCGGACGACGATGCGATACGTGTTTACCGTTTGCAAGCCAGACACATTCTGATCAGCGCGGTCGATGCATGCTGTAGCGGCACTACCTTGGCGTGGGGGTGCGCGCGCACTCGCGTGAAGCTAGTCAGTCGTATATTATTAATAATTAGTTTAAGATACTACAGCTATTTCAAACAATTCTAAAATTAAACTTAAACACGTAAAAATATATAACTAATTTTTCCAAGTAACAGAAACAGTTATTTCTATTTATTTATTGTACTTATTTAAATAGAGTCAGGGCGGGTTAACCGTTCTATTCCCATGTGCAGCGGGTTGCTACCTCAAGGGGTTAATATTTTCCAAAATCCTCTCATTTAAAACATGTTAGTTTTAAACAAAAAATAATTATCTAATTGAATTCTCAGTCATACAGCATTTTATTTTCTTACACAACCAGCAGGAAAATAAAGTTTGACTAAAAATTCGAGTAATTGTTAGAACCTAATATTACTAAATTTAATTAAATCATCGAACAGTGTAACAAATATAAAACAATACAGCTGTCCTGGAAGAAAACTTAGTACCTGAATATTATTCTGAAATATGAAAACATTTTGTACCACTAAAAATGCATTATTAATTAAATAAAAGGTTTTATTTCTTGTTCTTGATATATTACCCATATTTTTTATTTACAAAAAAATACTACACTTAAGATCACAATTTTGATATATTAAATACAAATACTTTTTATTTTGCTCATTTTTGCATTAAAAATAAAATTTATAATTCATTATCTTAAACTAAAATACAACATTCCTTGCCTGCTCCACAATCAGTTGCTTTCAAAAATGGTTGCTTGCAGTAATTTTTCTCAAAACATTCACCACCGAATTTTATACACCGATTCTCACTTATAGGGGCTGAAATATATAAATGTGAAATAAAATTACAATTAAAAAAATGTAAAATGTGCTCTTACATCCATGACAACACACAAATCCTTGAGCTCGTTGACTTGGACATGATCCTGACGTCGATCTGTGTTTAGATTCACATTGAGATTTCAGGATGCACCGGCCACCTTGTCTTGAACATTCTGGTTCGGGTTTTCCGTAGTAAGAGTTCAAGTCCTCACCTAGAATAAATAAATCGTCAATTCCGAAATGTACCAGTTTACTAAATGAGATACCTAAGGTAACCAAAGTAACGTTAGTTAATAGTATATTTGGTGGAAAATTTATGATTGCGGATTTCGTAGCTACATCACCGTATTGATTAAAAAAATATCATATAATCTGTATTTACACCGAAAATATTAATATGTATGAGTAAATATGTATATAATTTTCAATGAACTTTTCATCATTTACTTTTACCATGGCTGGCGAAAACCCAAGTAGGAATGGCATGGTTTACATGTTGAATAATCTTAACCGCTCTCTCAGAAAAGGGCTGTCAGGCTACGAAAAAGATCGATTGATCGATCTTAAGCTATCTATTTTTTTTTAATCTGTGGCCTCATGACCTCTCGCCAATTTCTTGTTTATAATAGCAATGAGCTTTAAGTCAATTATCAATTCCGGCTGACGTTTCAAATTATATATGAGTTTTAAACAGCAAATTTGAAAAGTTTTGGATCATATTTTAATATATTTTTTCTAGACAATCTGTGTATAGCTTTAAGTAAAGTACTATTTTCGGTTTAGCAATTTTGGAGAAATGGAATGTCGTTTTCATTAATATAAAAGTCTTAAAAACCAAATTTGAAAATTTTCGGATTATATCATAATATATATTTCACGACATTCTGTTCGGAGCTTCAAGTAAAGCATCACTTCGATTTATCAATTTTAAATTTTATCCAAAATTTAATATGCCATTCCCAATCACGAAAATCTGTTCAAAGCTTCAAGTAAAGTATCACTTTCGGCTTATCAATTTTAGCCAAAATCTAATATGTTGTTCTTCTTCATATAAAAGTCTGAAATACTAAATTTGAAAAGTTTAAGTGTCACTTTCGATTTCAAATTTCTAAGATCGCATAGCCTTAGTGAGGACCTATACAATGTTTAACATGCTCAGGAATCCTAATTTCTCTTTGCCATCTTAATATGGTTTCGTACGGAATTTACTACTGAAGATGAGAACATCGTTCTCGGAATACGTATATGACCTCGTAGTTTTTATTTTCACTAAATTTTAAAGTTAGAGGTGATTTTAAATTTTATCAGTAGATGTTACTATTGTTGCTGGACTTTTTTGAGTTTTATTGAGCTTTTTTGGTCCTAAAATTCTTAAATATACCTAATACTATTGCATTTTTAGAATAATTGCATGTTGATGTTAATATAAACATTATAAATTTTCCAAATACTCGTAAACTTTTTTAAATAAATTATTGTAACATTCATTCTTATCATATTAATTGGCTTAAATATTTGGTATTAATTTAGGGTATTTTTGTTTTTTAAATGAGTGAAAAAACGGCTGGTTTTTTTCGAGTTGGAAAAAAATTGGATCAGCCCTTAGTTTCATGTATACCCAAAGATTTTTGCTTCCAAATCAAATTTGACATTACACTTTTCACATTAAAATTACAATTATTGTTTTAACTTTATGATTTTTCGCCAAAAAAATAAGCTACACCTACAATCTCCTCTGATACAACTAAAAGAAACATAAATTTTATTTACAATAATATTCATTAAACTTAAGATTTCTGCGATCAATGAGTTTTCACTATATTGTGTTATGAATATGCGCGTGTTAGAGAGAAATCATGTTGTAAAAGTACGATGGGAACATGTATTACTTTTTCATTAAAAATACACGTATAGATAGACAAAAATACTAGTTAGTTATATCGATATCTCTACTTATTTATTTTAGAAATAAAGTGTAACGAAGAAAAAATGATCAGAATGAAAAAGTGCATCGATGGATGAGTACCAAGTTTGTTGTTCAATTGTTTCTTATATACGAGTTAGAAGCAAAAGAAAATACACGATTTAAGATAATTATCAGAGTGTCATGATGAATAAGGCAATAAATTATGTTTCTTGTTTCTGATATATCTGACAGATTTAACATTTCATTTGATTTTATTATTATTATTAGAATTTTTGATTAATTTTATTACTTCTAGATTAAGTCTTCCTATTATTCTAATAATAATAAAATCAAAAGAAATGTCAAATCTGTCAGATACGTCAGAAACTACAAACATAAATTATTGCCTTATTTTTCATGGTAACCTGACAGTTGCCTTAAATTGTGCATTTTCTTTTGCTTCTAACTCGTACATAAGAAGCAGTTGAACTCCCCGATGCACTTTTTCATTCTGAACATTTTTCTTCCTTACACTTCTTCTAATATTAATATGTAAAGAGATACCGCCAAATTAAAATTGTAACATTGAATTTCTTATGTTTGGGAAAAAACTAGACATTCCGTATATAAAAGAAATGGTAAATGTTTCATTTGCCGATATTTTCTTCCCATTTAATTTTAGAACGAAAGTAAATATTAAAGATGTTCAATTTTTTTTAAAGCTATTTACATAGTGACATGTGTGCCATTAATATTAGACAAATAAATGCATTGTTTTATATTGTTTGAATTTAACAGTGTGTTTATTTAATTCTTACGTACATTTTAATATTATTAAAAATAATAGATCAGTAAATTTGAGCTCGTTAAATAATGCATTATTTAATTCTAAATACATTTGTATTTACACTATTGTTCTAAAATGAATAGGGAAGAAACAGTCACTGAATGAATATTTTACCGTTGAATTTCTTATACAACAAAAATAAAATTAGACATTCGATGTATATAATAACAGTAATCGTTAGCCACTTAGTTATATTAAATTTAAAATATAATGCTTACAATGCTTACCGAGAACTACCGAAATACAAACAGCAACTACAGCAATGAGTAGGAGAACCTTCATGATGAACCCGTGCAGAACTAATGCTTCGTATTCGTACTAAGGTTGTGTGAAAACTGTATGTAACCTGATGATCAACTTGGTTAAATACCAGTAGTGCTAATTACGTCATCATTTGTGTGTATTATGTAGAAATACGGGAAAATGGAACACCAATGTTGATGTTGTTAATTGCTGTATTATAATTGCATATTTACTTTTTTTATCGCTTGAGATTTATCTCAAGTTTATTATGAAAGATCTATATAAATATTCTATTTTATTTATATTATTATTAAGTTGTATAAAATAATGTTTGTAATATTTATGCAAACGTATGTGTTTACGTGTTTGTGTATAATGTTTTCGATAACTAGTTATTAATAATTCATTTTCTTATCAATTTACAAAAATATTGATTTATTGTTTGCTAAACAATTTTTTTTTAATAAATTATTTAATCGGGAACGAATGGTTTGATATGACAAATACTATGTTCTATTCTGCAACAAATTTCATTATAAATTCATTGTATGTATATTCGTAGCAGTTTGGCGCGACTACAAAATACTCGTATTGTTAACAAATTTATTAACAAGTAAATCTTTTTTACATTATACTTCTGGTCGTTAAATTTTATGCTTTTAAGAAATTTTTGGCTAGGTGTCTTCTAAGGCCAGATTTTATAATCACCGGTTAACATTTAACTGTCAGGTAAGGAAAATATATTAAATAGGTTATTCACATCTTTGATAGTTTTGTTATTTGACAGTTCATTTCGTTTCATTTTTGTTTATTTAATTGGAAATTAAAATTTTAACCGGTGATTATAAGACTGGCCGTTAGTTTTCATCAAAGTATTACTACAAATAATAAAACATAAAAATTTCTATCCGATACACTTAAATTTTCTTTTATATCTTCTATAGATTTAGAGATAAAAAATATAATATGTAAAATAATAATATATTGTAATAAATCTCACAGGCTAAACAACTCCATGGTAACCAGTTGAGTAAAAATGTGTAAATGACAGATATATGTCATTGTCAAAAATCGAGAGACATTACTGAAGGCTTTTTCTGGGAAGGACATTTAATATTTATTTTATTATTAATTAAATATTAAAAATTATAGTTATATAATCGTATACATACAGGCACCCTTCAGAAATACCTACAAACTGGCAATGAATTTGAAGAATCTTGAACATTTAAAAGAGTAGGAGAAAACTTGCTCATAGAAGGAATTTAAATTATAAAAAATATCTAAAAACTGAGAATAGAAATAATTATAATTTTTTCTTGTACTAGAACCTACAACGGAAATGGTGAGTGTATATTTATCCGTTGCCATGTTTTGATCGCAATTTGATCGCGGCATATTGCCACTGTTTGTCTTATATAACATTGGATGCCAACGATATGTTATTTGTACCGTTCTTTTGAAAAGAAGGTATGCATTGATGCTAATGCTGTGAATAGTAAAATAATCTTACTGTTCCTTTAACATAAATGCTATTTTTGTTTGAAATAATATCTATGGGAATTAAAATTGCATTTCCAAACAATACTTCAAATATAAACAATAGATTTTTTCCACAGTCGCCACAATGAATTTTACATTGTTTAGAAACCTGTTCTTTTTCAAGAGATTGGAGTGTATTCTGTAAAAAATGTTAATTTTAACATGCTTTTAAAAAATTACATTTTAATATGACTTAAAAATAAATTAATTTTTTGGTATTCTCTACGCGAAAATTTGACAGTGCTGTTAAAATAATAAATTTTAACATGTCTGTGAAAGACCAGAATGAAGTGATCAACAAGATAGAAAAACGACACGTTTTTTGCTTAAGCCATGTGGTTATTAACCGTAACACAAATAAATAAAAATAATGACAAAATAAACAACTGTCAATTTATGTCACTTTGAAATTTTAGAAAACGAATCTGTCCCTTAGAATTTTTAGATAGACGAATGGAAATAATTCTTCTGAAAATAAATAAAAATCAGTTGCATAATCAGGTCTCATTTTTAGGTTCCATATTAAAAATAAATTATATTGAAATCGAAATAAATTATCATTAGTTACGAAAAAATTCTTTTTCTTGACCTTCAAAATTGGCGTTCTAAAATGTTAAGCTACGTTATGGTTTGACGAGCAACACAGGAATAAATAATTTTAACTGCATTTAATACATTATAATAAAGAACTATGTTTAAATCGTGGTCGTACTCTCGGGAATACCATTCCAAGGTTCAGATGTGAATCTTGCTTAAATTATGTTAATTAAATATTTCTATTGGCACCAAAGCTGTGATCCACAAACACATACGGAAGGAACGGGTGACCGTATTAAATAAAATATTTCGTAAAACAGTTATATATTATACTAAATATCACCTAAATATTTTTTATCGTCATCTATGGTAATTTGCTTTCGTTTTCTATTATATTTTCATTAATTAGACGTGCAACATACTCAAATGCTGTTATAATTTTATTGTACAAACAGATGTTAATGTTTTAATGGCATCGATTTGAATAACGTTAAAATATATAGTTTTAACACCTAATTTTAACGCGTGCATTAAAATTTTAACAAAATTGATAGTTACAGAATACGAAATATATTTTAACAGCAGGTTTATTTTTAACATACTGTAACCGAATTTAGTATGTGCTCATACCAGAAATACTTCGCTACCGGTTTAATATCGTAAATAGGTAGGTATTATTATTATTATGGCAAATAATAATTTTTTTTTTATTAATTATACGAAAAAAAAATTTCAACGTGTAAAGAAAAATGCATTTTCCAGTTCCTGTAAAGTGTAAAAGAAAAATAAAAACTACCTACCACTTGTTATTACTCATTAAAAAAACTACTATTTTTTGTCCCAAATCTAGTATTAATATCGGAAAAGAATATTGTGAAGTAGGTTTTTGATCAGCACATGCCAATTACCAATGCTTTATTTAATGCGAACGATCCTTATTTTTATTCATTTATTAGATCAACTCTTCATATACTTGTAGACATAGAGTTACTACCCGTCTATAACATTCATTTTCGAAATCTTCCTTGGTGTGAATGCCCTTGCAAGGTGCAGGTAGTAGGCGTCGTTTGTCGACGCTGTTTTGGCGTCCATTAGCGTGCTTAGTGCGGGCGGACATATGTGTGGATATATTACACTTACTCGAGAGACGTCCAAAGCGAGAATTGTAGAAAACGAGAATGATAAGAGATAGTGTATGAGTCTATAAGGTTTCCGTAATGTGTTTATGGGATTCCCAGGTTATCACAATAAAAAGAATACTGCTCAAGATAATTGTTCGTAAATATTGACTTTAGTTTGATGTTTTTATAGTGTTCCTTGAAATGGACTAAAAAAAGATTGTGTATATTTGATAAAATTGGGAAGTACATGATACGCTTTTTGCTGCAAATTAATTTGTGATGTCATGCCAAAGTAAATATATAATCGAGTAAAGTTTATTTTATTAAAAGTGAATTTTTATGTAGTTATATTGAAACAGGTGAGGTTGATGTTGCTAGATACGTACGACGGTATGACTGTCAATAAGTGTGTTAATTTCCATACCGTAAATTTTATGCGTTAGATTAGTTGTTTTATTAGGGTATGTTTAGAAAATTTTAGGCGAAAGTTTCCAAATACCTACTCATTAGAAAATGAGTTTTATAAAAAAGAGATTTTGCTCTGTGCTTACGGCATAGGCTGTAAGAGCAGAAATAATAGTTATTTATGCAACTGGTAGGGTAAACGCATTATTATTAATACATGTGTGTAGAATGTTAATTATACATTCATTACCCCACGTGTATCATACAAAATTTTACGGACGCCCGCATAATTTTTTTTTAATTGAAAATGTTACTACTTAATCGATGAGATTTGTCAAAATTTTGTAAAGAGGTTAGATTAGTAAGTTTTTTATTATCAGTAGTTAAATGGAGAAAATAAGTACATGATGAATCTAACTATTCTCTATTATGCCTAAAAAACTATACTTTATCCTTTCAAAAGCATTATGTAAAATTTTAGCTATTTTTGATACCATGTTAAAATCAAAGGTAATTGTTGAATATTTTCAAAAGTCAATTTTACAACAAATTTATATATAATTTAATAAATTATAAATATTTATTAATATTAAAAGCATTTTCACAATTTAAAAACGTTTTTGTAAAAATTGCATACTTTTAAAAGAGAGTGTGGCAATGAAAAATAGTGTGGTTATGAAGTTCTTCACTCACGGGCGTAGATAATAATATACTTACGGTACAATATCGGTAAATGTCATAATAGAACGAGAAACGCAAAATAGTTATTTGTATATCAAGGCCGCGAAATGACTCTTTAGCGCACCGAGAGAAAAATTGTTGCAGAGGCCGCTTACGGCCGAGGCAAAACAATCTGGAGGGCGCTAAAGGATTTCGCGGACAAGGTGTACACAATATTTTTTGTGCAACCGTAAAAAATTTGTAATTACAAATTTTATTAATTTTAAACAGTTTCAATGTAAATAGAAAGTTAGCTTGCAATGTGGCTATGGGATTAACATTTGATAAACAAAACCATGCAATTCCCAAGTGTCAAAGTGGTTGTTTACCTAATTTCGCGGCCGCTACCATAACAACGGTCGCGAAATTTAATTTCGCGGCGTGTATTGCGGCTGCGAAATACTTATTTCGCGTCCGGTTGCACAAAAAAGTAATTATGGTACATACCGTGAGTTTCAGCTAAGATGCAATATTATTTTATTACTATGGTTACTTACTTACACATACTGCATCGTTTCAAATAAAATGCAACACAGGCTGTCAAAGTTGTCAATGTCTAATTAACTTGTCATAACGTTTTAGAATGTTTATTATAGTTTGAGAAATGTTTGTGATATGTTTGCGAATTTATAAAATTTGAAAGTGATGGATATTTCGAAAAGAATCATTTGAAAAGAGAAAGAACAAAAACTGGGCGAAATGAAAATAAAAATAATAGAATAAAATAATCAGCTGTACAAATTTTTGACAAATCAATTAAATATTACTTATTTAATAGTACAGTTTTCGAAAATATGTTGAAATTTGTGATTTGAAATATATTGATTTTTTTGATACTGCTCTTATTAGTTTTTTTATTTATAAATAAGTAAATTATGATAAAAATTTCTTGGTTAAAAAATTATCCAATTGAATGCCTGTATATCTGATCAAGTATGCGACAGTAACCAGTCAAAACAAACTTACACTGATTATTATCCTAAGACAATTATCACTTATGTCACTAAGTTGCTAAGTAAAAACATTTTTTGACAGATAATTAAAGATTAAGGCTGGTATTCTGAGCTCGCGACTAAGCCCGACTAAGGAAGCGACTAGCTAGTCACTTGTCTAAAGTATATATTTAAACATTATGGTAGTCGGGCGACTAGCTAGTCGCTATTTTAGTCGGGTGCTCAGAATACCGGCCTAAATGTTTAATTTGAAAATGTCGTTTTGACGGTATGGCAATGAAAATAGTAATTCAATTTATATAATTATTGAAGAAAATACCCCCAGAAATACCGTTGAAGTAAAAAGTACGTATAAAAAACCTTTATGGACTTTTGCGAAACCGGCAAATATAAAACTGGACGTGTCTTCTCTTCTCTTTGTGTCAATGTCAATCTTAAAGCGTTTTCAGCTTACAAGTCGAGTTGTCATTGAGTGCAAAATTTAGTCGGCTAATGCGTTTTCAGCTTAAGAAAAAGTTGCACCGTGCACTGGCTCAGTGCGACTTTTGTGCACTGGGTCCCTAGGCAAGTACAATAATGTGAGTGCAAATAAGGCGGCTAAAGAAAATCGTTTTCAGCTTAAACTGCACTGCCACCGGATGAGGGCAGAACTCGTTCAGTGTGGTCACGTGATATGTTGCACTCAGTGCGCACTTGCACTGTGTAAACTAAAAACGCGAATATTATCGTTACACTCTTCACGCTGAACATATTCATATAGCTACTACTGACATCTATTGGGTGATTTTATAATTATAAAAACTCTGCTGAATACAAATTCTTCATAAATTTAATTTAAAAAAAATCTCACCGAATATCTCTTGATCATTGATAAATACTTATAATTTTATCACAACTTCCCGCTTTTAAGGTAATATCTCTCCGCCTTCGGCGTCGAGCGGTTACCAAGCAATGCGCTTTCGGTAACTGTCATAAAATTATTTCGTAATTATCAATTTCTTCGGGATATTACAGCTGACAAGTTCATTTTACACTGACAATTTGATTAGCTTAAAAATTTGCTGTTCAATTCGCGGTAAACTATAAAGTCACTAGATTCTGTTCGATTCACTTTTCTGGTAACAGACTTATGTTAAAAGGCCATTGCAGCTGATGGTAATAATTTTTACAGTGGTAATAAAATAATCTGCGGTAATATTCACGCCTGAATTGGCCACGTAACGTTGTTTGAACATAAATGTTAGAAGAAAATATATTTTTTAATAATTACGTTATGTATTGTTTCAGTTGTATACATTTAAATACATTTCTAAAATAAATAAATGCCAATGATTTGTACTCATAATGTAAGGAAAATTTATTTTATAAAAATAAACATTTAAAATAATGGGAAATTGGTATTCTTTATAATTATAGTAAAGTCCAGAGTGTGTTCTAAAATAACTAGATAATTTATCGTAAACGAACCGAACAAAAAATAATTTTTAGTAAGTATCACGGCGTTAAGCAGTTAACTGCAAAACGCGACATAGCGAAACAAATAAATTTACTAAGTTAAGTATGTTTGATAAAACTTAATTTTTTAATAAAGCTATCGCTAATGAGTTGGTTAAATAGGTAATAATAGATTATGTTAATATACTAATGATTATGGCAAACAGTGAAACACTTTTGTTACGTGAAAAGTGTATACATACGATTAGGTAATATTTATTATCTTTGCTAATTTATAAATTCATTGCCACCAAAATCGGAATTAACATAAGAATACAAGTCACATTTATTTAATTGCTATCGTTTGCATAATATACAGGTGGCTGGTTGACTTTATTTTCCTTGAAGATAGATGTTTCTTGTTATCGTTAATGAGGTCTTCAATGATCATCGGTTGTCTTGAAGCTGATGTGTTGTAGTCATTAAACAAACAATTAAGTAATTACTACAATATCTTATCATTAGGTATTATCTACAACACATTGTTACAGCTATTAGTCAGTTTCATAATTAAAAATTTAGTACGAATAGTATTTTTAAGGGCAATTACACTATCAGTAATAGAAATAAGACGTGTATAACGAGTTTAATCGTTATGATAAATATATAAAATAATACTTATGAAAAGGCAATTAAATTGTATAACCAAAATAATAATAGGTATGTAACTTTATTTAATTTTGAAGTATAAAATTTACTATCAATAAATAAACTAATTTTTGAGTATACCGCAGTATATTAAATAGGTACACTGCACAAAAAATTAACGGGTCAACTTTTTTTCGATAACTTTTTTCCTAAATGCAAGATAGCTTAAAATTTTTTTTTTTATTTAACCTTATACTAAAATACCGGGCCTTAGAGAGTTATTTATAACTGGTATTACTCTCGTTAGCATCTTATACAAATATATTAAGATGGTTTGGAAAAATAAAAAGAATGGAAGAGCATAATATGCAACGATGATTACTATAGATTACGAGTAAACCAGGGGGAACAAGAAGTAGTGATAGACCAAGGAATAGATGAATAGGCCAAGTATTACATGATATAAAACTAGGTGTAACAAAATGGACGAGAGCCGTATAAAACAGACTAGAATAGAAGAGAATAGTAAAGAATGATAAAGTTGAAACTAGGAGCGTAATGCAGAGAAAGAAAAAGAAGAAGAAGCATCTAATACTAGTACAGCTTGGCAACTGCATGGCATGCTGAAGATTAGTTTGCATATGCTTGCTTGAGGAATTTGTTGTCATTCCTCTATCAGAGCATCTTCCAGTTTCCGTCTTGTCACATTCGTGTTAATTCGATTTGATCCCATTGAAGCTCTATAATATTGAGGTCTGGGCTAAATATTGGCTATTGCATCTTTTCAATATTATTATCTGAAAGGTATTGTATAACTAAACATATGCGCGTGCTCCATCTTGTGTCATTACATAATTTTCACGTCTATTTGTCGCTTCGCTATAATAGCAAGGATTTGAAGATGAACAATTAGCACTTCATTTATATGGAGCCGTAAAGTCAAAGTGCCGTTCCGTACAATAAAAAATTTGATTTTTTCACTGGTTGACATTCATAACTGAACCAAGCATCCGTGTCTGCGAATTATATTGGCTGTAACGCTCATTTCTTTTCCAAACTCTAAGACGTACATCTCGCGAGTGTAAATTGAATTTCAATTATTCGCAGTAAAGAGTTAGCCCCTCATTGTCTCAGTTGCCATCTTGGATGTTATAGAACATGAATTTTTTTTGAGGTTCCTAGAACGTACTTTTGCGGCGAAATCGAGTAGCTCGCCACGTTACTACCGCAACCAACAAATTATTTATTTATATCATTCAGTTGTTTATACATTTTCATAAAATATACATGTCATCTTTGCTTTCCATTTATTATTTTCCTCCTCGTTCATTTTTAATATATATATATATATATATATATATATATATATATATATATATATATATATATTATACGTTTATATACAGGCTGTTCATTTTAAATGGGCCACCATTGCTATCTAGAGAACTATAAGAGCTACAAAGATGATTAAATCGGTGAACAATTTCTATTTCACAGGACAAATTAAAAGAAACATTATTTTTTTCGACCAGTGGTTCTCAAAATACGGGACCTAACTTTTTTATTTTAAATAAGAACATATATTTTTTATTAGCTCATTCGTTAGAGAATTTAAATCTGAATTCAGTGATATATTATTTTTATACTCTTACATAATTTTTTTGAGAAAAATGCCTGCAAAATTTTATACTCATTTGATTAAAATATGGCTATAATTAGAATGCCCTGATCAAAGATGTAACACGAGGGGGGAGGATCTGATGATGATGATGGTACTAATACTTCTTACTGTTGAACGCCTATGATGGTTGGCGTTCAACACTTCGTGCCGAAGGACTTCTTGAAATGGAAGAACACACATACGCTACACTTTACACAGGATGAACACTACGGACATGTACAGTTACTTGGTTTTTAGTTTACAGATTAACTAATATTTTATTTTCATGATAGTTATAACTTATTATCAACTATGGATTAAACTAAACATAACTAACACAACTAAGCAGATACTAAACTGTTACATTCCGTAACCCAGCGGGCGGGCGTCGCCCCAAAACTAAAACACACTACATGTTTCGTCAACAGCAAACGTCTGTACGACGCGACGATATAATCTAGCCTCTTACATCTTTACCCCATAACTATCTAAACTCGACTATTTAAAAACAAAGCGCTATCTTCAGGAAAGGATTATCTTAGGGGTACAGGGTGCATAGGCTAGGGCATTCAAAGTCACGCACGTATACATAATTTCCAAACCTAATTATCAACAAATAAATGTCGTGAATATCATAATATGATAAGAATTTCTAAACTGAATTTTGACATTTGTAACTTAAACAGATAAACAGAGTTAAAATATGATTATTGAAATAACATTTAGAAAAGTTTATAAAAAGTTATTTATCTGTTATTGCTCTTACCCTCGCCTTGTCACAAAGAAGTGAATGTTTTGTTCTTGTGGTAAGGGAGATGGCAAGGTTGTCTTAAACACACTGTTCTTTATGAGCATTTATTTCGACCGGTTTCGATTTCTTACAAAATCATCTTCAAGGAAAACCGGAAGAACTAACAAACTACAGGAAGCAAGCCGTAGTTTGTTAGTTCTTCCGGTTTTCCTTGAAGATGATTTTGTAAGAAATCGAAACCGGTCGAAATAAATGCTCATAAAGAACAGTGTGTTTAAGACAACCTTGCCATCTCCCTTACCATAATTCCGAACACACTTGGGTTGATCACTATTTAAAAATTTTGTTCTTGTAATTGATCATTAATGTCAACGCAAACAAAATATTCGCGTATTTCTTTCACGGCATTCTAATTCTATGTAAAAAATTAACACGTATTAATATAAAACTTCACAGGCAATAAAAATATATTATTTAATTCAGAATTAAATTCTCTAACGAATGAGCAAATAAAAATATTTGATCTCATTTAAGATAAAAAAGTTAAGTCCCGTATTTCGAGAACCACTAGTCCAAAAAAATAATTTTTCTATTCTTTAAATTTTTTTTGTGAAATAGAAATTGTTTGCCCATTTAACCGTCTTTATAGTTCTTATAGTTCTCGAGTTTGCAGTGGTGGTTCATTTAAAATGAGCATCCTGTATACATACAACGAAGTAACAAATAAAATCCAATTCGTTACACTTTGATGATTTGAAGATAAATGTCCCCAACGAAATTTAATTTGTACGAGTACAGTCTGATCAGAAATCCTGTTACTAGTTGTATAAGAGAGATCATTTTGTAGCTCTTGAGCTGTAACGGGGCATATAACGTCTGCAATCTTAAAAATAGGTCTTCATTGGCAGTAGTTGCTCTTGCTTAAACTTTCCCAATACGTCTAGTTAAAAGACTGGTCTCTTGGTATACCTTCCATGTCCTCCAGATAACTATCTAAGAAACTTCTAGATGTCCAGATCGAGCTTCATACTTCTGTGTGCGCCCTTATTGGCGCAAAATACTGTTTCAGACAATGCAACATGAGTTAAATGTCTTCTGTGGCTTCTGTTTTAATTTGTAGCTCAAAATATTATCGATACTTGACTGATATACTTCCGTGACAGCACAAAATAATATCGAAAAGCACACTTTTATTCAAATCAATTTAAAACTTATAATTATTATTTAAACTTATTAGCTTGATAATACAATGTATGTTGATCATATTCTTATCAAACTCCTTCCCTGTAATGCACATAACAATAATTCTTCCCAATCATTTATATGTAAATTCCCCTGACTGACCATTAAATTCTAACTACAAACCAGAGGGTAGTTCTCATTCTAATAACCATAAAACAATCTCCAAAACAATCAGGAAGTTTGAATGGTCATAAAAACCTGTTAACATCAACATTACCCACGCGTAATAACTCACTCAATGGCCCTTATTGCATGTCTCTGACCAGTGACCGGCTTCTATTCTCATATTCGTGTAAAGAGAATATCTCTGGAACATGCGAGCAGACGATAAAATATAATTCAATGGGCCAATTAACGGGTGGTACCAACTATGCCATAATTTTAATTTTTACAGCAAACATTGCTACTCTTTTCGAGCAAGTTAAGAAAATAAAAATCAGGTACAACTCCAAGGAAAATCATACATTAACAGTGAATATTACAATAGTTACGTCAAATTAAATTGTAAACATATAGGTACATATTGCTATTTCCTTTTTTGTTAATTTTTGCCCTAAAATTTAAAGTTTAAATTACAAAATTGGAGTAAAACTTAAATGCCATTTTTTTGTAAAACAAGTCCTGAATTCTATTTCCGTTGATTTTTTCAGGAGAATTTTTATATTTTCTGAAAGTAATTTAAGTTAAATATTAAATATATACTTGCATTTTCATAAAAAATAAACTTTTTTAAAAAATATGATACACTAATTCATCAATTTGCCGAGATATGATGAAGTATTTATTTTTAATTATTTCGAACAATTCGAACGGTTTTAGATTCAATAAAAGTTAGATTAAATAAAAGTTAACTACAAATATTGTTTTCTTAATTCTTGGGCAGTAATAAATTTTAGTCAAATGGAAATAGAGAAATAGATTTAAATAAACAAACAAATAAATATATCATCTCGGCATATTACCCATTGCTGGGTGTGCCAATCTGCTTTGTACTCAGGGGCACTCATTGCTGGCGTGGAGAGTGCACCACAGGGGTCAATTTTGTGCCATTTAAAATTCGAAAATATTTGGTGCCGGTCGGGATCGAACCCGGTTTCCCAAATTTGCGACCAGGCACGCGGCCACGAGAGAGATAGATTTTAGAGTATAAAGAAATGACAATTTACTTAAAGCTGAAATTAGTTTTTCTCAGAATAATACCTCTAAAGATATTTTTTTCATAATTTATGTTATAATAAACACAGTGTGTTAAATAAAATTCCTAACTCGGAGTTGGCTATGAACTGAGAAACGTATGTCTGATCATTATTCAAAAACACAATGAAGAAGGATACAGTACATTGACATTCGCCGTTTTCTATTTTGTTTTCATTTCTAAAATAAGATTCAAAAAGAAAATATTTCATTTCTTTAGATAACATTTTTGACAATAAAATTGACGTATATTTCTTTGTTCATAGCCTACTCCGAATTAGGAATTTGTTTGAACACACTCTATTATAGATTATTGAATTTTCTATGTTGGCTTTAATAGGAGACACTGTCTTTTTCTATATATAAATTGTGAATTAATCCACCGTTTTTTAAATTAAACTTCGTAACAAAATTATATCGGTTAATGAAAATTCGGTTTGATAATTCTTAGTACTAAGGGAGATATAATTTCTAAAATTTCAAGATTGGTTTGTGACGTTATCAGTACTACCCAGTGGTACTGAACCAGTTGATTTTATATGATTTAAATTTACTTCTTTTTATATTTGTTAAAAATTTAAATACTTATTGAACGTTATTGTTGTATAATAATTGTCATTGGTAAAAAATATTTTTGAAAGTTAGTTAAATTTCGATATATTTTGACAAACTTTTTGACGTTTCTATGGCGCTGGTGGGCTTATCATGTATTGTTGAACTAATAGTATATTAAAACATAAGTTACAGAAGGCAACGTATTCTAGCACGAGTTACAAATTCTTTCACGAGCGCTCAGCGGCGACTGGGAGAAGAAACGAGTGGTTGAATTGTCTTCTGTAACATGTGTTTTATACTATTTTCTCTATTGAGGCTTTCATTTACATTATTTTTTATAAAAATATTTGACAATTTCCATTATGAGAAATTTTGGTAGTTTTATTAGGTTGGTGACAAAGATTTGCGCTCTTCATTCTGTCCGTAGCATAGATATGTAGTGTATTTATTGCAGTCATGCCAATCGCAAATAACTACATATCACCAAATATCGTTTAAGAATGAAGCCCTTCTAACATAAATATGCGTGAGAGAATGTGACATTCTAATTCAGAAACAGAGAAAATAATTTAGTTTCAAACCTTGTTTTGAATACTTCAAGATTTGTAATTCTATAATTTATAAACTGTGTATAAACTGCTTCCAGATTTTATTAAATTAAATATGTGTCCAGTATGTTGTCTTTCTGAATTAATGGCGAGAGCGGATTTTCAATGTTTGCCTCACAAGCTTCATTTCAAAACTAGTCTTGATGACGACACAAATTTTATAATTTTTTATAACTCGATGCTAAATAAACTTTGAATAATTCTTCTTTTGATAATCATTATTATGGAGCATACGATTATAAATTCTATTTTTGACATAAATTTATTATAATTTAATTATGGTGGATGGACCATTTGTTAAATTTTGCGTTCTTTGATTTGAAAGTAGACACATCCTCTTGAGTTGACATTTGATGTGACAAATCAGTATTGCTGTTAAACATAAATAAATTTAAATTAATATCGGTAGAGTTTTGAGAAAAAAAATATTAGCAATACATTCGATAATACTACAGAAAAAACAATAAAGTAAAACTTTTTTCTTAAATTTTCCGATGAGAAGTTGTTAAAATTTTCACATTTATCAAAAGATTTCATTTCATACTAGGAAGGGTCCACTTTTGAGAGCGTTTTGAATTATGAAGGGAAAATTATGTCAGAATTGGATCACCTCAATTAACTCATTAATAGTAATTAACGTAAGGCAGACACGTAGGAAGGTAAAGGGTCGAGAGGTGTAGGTTACAATTGGTTTGATAATTTCCGATATTGGGAGGGAATGGTTCTGTTTACCTCAATAGGGAAAGGGTGAGTTATGTGGGTACCTTGATAATGTCAGGGTGTTTACATTGGGGTTAACCAGAATGTTCATTATGGCTTCAATCCTACAACTAGATTACAAATTTGAAATACCTTATGTAGAGTATGTTTCAATATATGTACAGTGGATTGAAATGACTTTACTAATGATCGGACAGGTCCGGTTTCAGGGGGATATTCTCTTGGATGGGAATAGCAGAAATTTAAAATAGACTTGGCTGTTATTATTATTATTATTATTATTATTATTATTATTATTATTATTATTATCATCACTATCACAATAACAGTGAAATATTAAATGTAATAATAATTATGATATTTAAAAATAAAAACAGGTCATCGATATTTTTAAATAAATAAATAAATAAAAGAAAATCATATTCAAAATTTTCAATAAATAGTGCGTTTGTAAGATAGGTAATGAATAGCAAGAGTGGTAAATATATATATATATATATATATATATATATATATATATATATATATATATATATATATATATATATATATATATATATATATATTCTTATATACATTTTATTAGCAATCAGAATTACAACATATTCTATAGGCTAATGAGCTGTCATATATATATATGAAATAATATTTAAATGTTTTGAAACCAGTGGCGTTCCTAGGATTTTGGTCTAGGGGTGGGGGGCGATATAGGAGAAATTGGTAAATAATTTTTGTGGATTTACTTTTCGCGAATTTTTTTAATTATGGGCTGCCCCCTAAAGTGGTTCCAAAGAAATAAAAATAAATGCGCAGGCAATGATTCCGCTTAATATTAATATTTGACCGTACCTAAATGCACTTGATTTTTCCCATTTTAAATACCATTGGGTTTTGACACATTTTGGAACTGTACTTTTGTCAAAGGCAATAAGGGATATAAAAAATCCACTTAATATTGGAATATATATATATATATATATATATATATATATATATATATATATATATATATATATATTATATATATATTATATATTAGAGTGACCCGAAAATATGTGGAGAAAATTTAGCTTTTTTGGGCTTTTGGGCGATAGTTTAACAATCTATAATAACGCATCTACTCATTCGCACAAATGGCGAGTCGAATCGCAATATAAGTGGCGGGACAAATGTGTAGACTGTTCACTCGTCATTCGCCTCGTTCCTCGCCTTGTCGCTCGTAGCGCTCGCTCCGGGAGCGGTTTTTGGGGACAAGTCAAAGACTAGTAGCGATGCGGCTAACTTAGTCTTTTAACTCGGGAATAAGCAGACATAGAAGATCATTTCAAAAACGGGCAAACGGGAGGAATAGTTATATCAAAAAGAAAATTTTGGACACTGTCGTATGCAGACGATCTCGTATTGGTGGCAAAAAATAAAGAAGAAATGGATTCAATGATAAGACGTCTCAAACAATACTTGCAAAGAAAAGAAATGCAGATAAATATAAGGAAAACAAAGATCATTCGATTCTCCAAAGGCAGAGGAAGAGAACCAAATGAAAAATTTTGGTGGGACAAACAAGAAATAGAAAAAGTAAAAACGTTTAAATACCTAGGATATACATTTCAAAGAAATGGTAGATCAGATGAACATATAAAAGAAATCACAAAAAAGGCCAACATAGCATTAGCACAAGTCTGGGGGATTGGCCAAAGAAAATTTGGTAATAATTTCAAATTGAAAATACTATTATTCGATAAATTAATAGTTCCAATAATGATGTATGCGGCAGAAATATGGGGTTGGCAAGAGGAAGAAAAAATAGAAAATATACAATGTAAATATTTAAGATGGATATTAAAACTGAACAAAGACACACCCAAGTACACTATCTTAGAATAAACAAAAAGATGGAAATTAAGAACAATAGGTGGAAGAAGAGCGGTAAATTATGAAGAAAAAATAAGAATGACGCCAGAGAAACAACTAGTACATGATTGTTGGCAATGTATAATAAAGAAGGAAGTCAGGAATTTAGGAATAAATGAATGGGAAAATAAAAGAAAGAAATTTTATGAAAGAAATGGTTACTCAGCAATGTATGTGGAGTTACAAAGGGAACAAGGAAACAACATAAAAGAACAAATAAAAATAAGAGAAGAAGAGGTACAAACACAGACAAGAAGAGAACAGATAATGAAATCAACTTATAACACAAAGTACAAATATATAATGCAAGAAGATACTCCAGATTATTTAGAACAAAATAATAAATACACTCAAATGATTGCGAGATTCAGACTGGGAAATGAGGAATTATCAAACTGTTATTGGAAACCACAAGAAGAAAGGAAATGCAGGATATGTCTAAACGGCAAAGAGACACTAGACCATATTAGAAGAGACTGTAAAGAACACTTAAGAAATAACAAGTCAGTATTAAGCATAATACATGGAAAAAAAACCGGACGTGACGTGGATGAAGACTGTACTGCAGACAAGAAAGGAAACAAAATAAAATGTAATAACTAAATGAAATGAGGTTTATAGATGAATACAATACTATTGTAACTACAACAGAAATTGTTCATGTAAATTTAATACCGAAAGGTGGTAAATAAAAATATTTTATAACTCGGGAATATGAAAACGGTCATTTGCGTTATAGGAACGAACGTGCGAATGCCACTTGCGAATTTCGGCGAGTGACGAGGCGAAAAACGAGTGCTAAAGTGTAGATGCACCTTAATTATCTTAAGAATAATGATTGGGACTTCAAATTTTGTCCAAATTTCCTCGGGTCATTTTAGTATATATTCCAATATTGAGTGGATTTTTGAAACCTCCTATTGGCTAGGAAAAAATAAAGTTCAAAAATGTGTCAAACCCCAATGTTATTTAAATAGAGAAAATCAAGCGCATTTTGGCACGGTTAAATATTAATATTAAGCGAAATCATTGCCAGCAGAATTTTTTTTGGTCTGTCTGACAATCTTAAAAAAATAAACTATAATAATGTACACTGCACGAGGTTTAGTTCATGCAAGTTTATACAAATCCCCGGCGATATGTACCGCACAGAAATAATAAATAATTAATTGTGGGCGTTACATATCGCCCGAGATATATTATAATCTAATAATCCTGTAGAAAAGGACATTTAAAAAATGCTATAAAAATCGTTAAAATTGCTCCACAAATAAAAATTATATACTCTCCGCATCTGAAGAATGAAATGGTGAAATTTGCTTATGCATGATGTCACCATCTGGTTACATATCGCGGGCAATATGTATCGCTGTTAACATGTTAAAAGTTTTATTTTGTACGTGAAAATTGCGTTTACTGAAAATCAGCAATAATCCTTTTATGAAATATATAATTCCCATTGATCAAGTTTGATATTATCAGTATGATGTTTTAGTATTGCAATAAATATTAGTGAACGCAATGTTAAAACTGCGGTGTAGTTAGAGCATACCCAGACAATAATTTAATCCCCGATTTTTAGTGTAAAGCCTCATTTCCACTGCAGCTATTCTCTTTTGCGACTTTTGCAATTTTTAATTTTGTGTTATTGTAACATGAAGTTATTACGGTTCATTTTTATATTTTTTAACATACTGAAATTCCATTATGGTAATTTACTCCATTAGAGTTAGGAATTTAAAGTTAACACATTTTCTTTAAATTTACTTTGTTATAAATATCATAATTCCAAAAAAAAGTGGAATACGGCTTCTATTTATCAAAAAGGCGGGAATGGGATGCTCTTCCGGCTTCCGGTTCGAGGATATCCGACTGTAGCCGAGATGGCCGTTCGTTTGTTACATGCGGTAACGGTTCTCGGCTTTTAGGGTACAGAAGCGGCGTTCTTAATTAACGGTTAAAGATTAATTCACAGGAATTTTGTAAGTTTAATGTCTTGACCCAGTTAAAGAACCATTTGGCGGCTTCATCCTCACTTTTCATCAGTGTGGCGTCTTCCTCGACCTGTTCCAACTATCAAGAAGAAGAGGTAAGTTAAATGCTGTTTTGTCCCAGAGGTATTTGCTTAAAAGGGAGTTATCGAGAAGATGCAGATCGAATTGTTTCACTACTATACACACATACAGGCCAGGATAAACATGCAAATTCGTGACAGACGTTCAGAATCGGTATTACATTTCGTGTAAAGCTTTATGGCATGATTTCTGCATACAATTATAAACAATAAAATTCTGAATTATTGAGTGTCAAAATTTTTTACATATTCATTTTTGGTTCCCGAGTAATGAATATAAAGACTTAATAATTTAGAATGCGTTATTTCAAGAAATTTGTGATATATTGTCAAATATACAGGGTGTTCATTTTAAGTGGAACACTATTGCTATCTTGAGAACTGTAAGCGCTACGAGGTCGGTTAAATTAGCAATTTTTATTTTATTAGATTATTTTAATGAGCGTAAAATTAATTTTTTTCAATCGGTGTTTTTCAAACTTTGGCGACCAACTTTGTTATCTTAAATGGGATCATTTATTTTTTATTTATTTATTAGAGAGAGAATTTTATTCTGAATTCAGTGATATAATATTTTTATACTCCCACATAACAATTTTTTTGAGAAAAATGCACATAAAGTTTTATATTAAAATATCACTATAATAAGAGCGCCACGAATAGAAAATATGAATATATATTATTTTCGTACCTCCGTCCATTTTGACTAGTATTACAGAACTCAAAATCATCCAGAAATGCGGTGTTGCTGGCCTAGGCCGGCAAAAGTAGTTGGCATTACTGTTCTGGTGATATGTCAATTTAAGATTATTTTCAACACAAGAATTAGCAAAATGTTTTCAAATTTTAGGGCTAAATCTTTAATTGTTGTAACTAAAATAACTAAATTTTGACATAAAAATAATAATATGCTGTCATTACTGACATCTCGTATAGATTAATTATAAGTTCCAACTTTAGGATTAGTTTGTTTTGTAACTACAATTAACTTCACGTGATGCAATTGAGTTTCCGTCATCTGTCATTAAAAATATGCGAAAGTATATAAAATATATATAACTAATGTTTGTATGTTATATTTTCAATAGATATAAAATAATTACGCATTTTAAGCTCAAATGTAAGTAATTATAATTAAACTTGCAATACGAAACCGATAAAAATATATGTTCATTTTTTAGGTTATGTAACAGAATAAAGTGTAGAGAAATATACGAAGAATTTATGGAGAAGTCGGTACAAAAAATCTTGTGTATCACACGCCCAGAAACTGTTTTGCGAGATCTCGTATTTGCAGGCCTCGCTTTCAGCTCGGCCTGTCAAAATAAGCTCGATCTCGCAAATGTTCAGTTTCTGGCCTAGTGATACAAATAACTATTTTCTTACATATAATTAGAATGCCATGAAAGAAATACGTGAACATGTTGACATTTATGATAAATTGACAGAAGAAAATATTCATTACTTCCTGTGGCACTAATTCTATGTAAAATATTAAAATGTATTCATTTTTTCCATCCGTGGCACTCTCATCATAATCATATTTTAATCATATTATAAAACTTTATGTGCATATTTCTTTAAAAAATCGTTGTGACAGCATGAAAATATTATATCACTGAATTCAGAATAAAATTCTCTATCTAATAAGTAAAAAAATATATGTTCTCATTTAAAATAACAAAGTTGGTCCCCACAGTTCCAAAACCACTGGCTGAAATAAAATAATTTTACGCTCATTAAAATAGTCCAGTAAAATAAAAATTGTTTGCTAATTTGACCTCGTAGCTATTATAGTTCTCGAGTTAGCATTAGTGTACCAGTTAAAATAAACATCCTGTATATAGGATGTAATCATACTTCGGAAAAAAAATTAAAGGGCATATAGTACTGACCAAAATGAGTAAGAAAGGCTTAACATAAATCCGACCTTCAATAGTTTCCCAGATAAAAGGCAGTGAAAAATGAGTTTTTACTTTTTGGTTACCTTTAAGAGGTCATAGACAAAATTTTGTTTATGACTATCTTTGTCAATTTTCTTCGATTCTAATAGTAAATGGTCTCTTTCTCGGAAACAGTTGAAGGTCGGACACATGTTGATTAAGCTTTTTTTTACTCATTTTGATCAGTACTATATGCCCTTTCATTTTTTTCCCTAAGTATGATTACACCCTGTATACTACTAGGTATGACAGTTTATATGACGTTCATTTTTGAAGTCCTCGCCTACTAAATCTACTTTTGTTTTTTCTTTAAATGAAGATTACTCAGGTACCATAAATGTAAATTAAAAAATTTGAGCACCCAAATCTCTATTTAAGAGGCACAAATTATGTGGGTGACAACGAAAAGGAGTTTTTTAAAAAGATTTCAATTGGACTTTATTGTTCAATTATAGATGGTTTTTGAATTTACAGACAATAAAGACAAAGTTACATTCAATTCTAAGCTTATATACTAATTTTTATGGTGATGCGCATAAGTGTCCTCTTCTTCTAGAGTAAGCAGGACCGGACTCGTAACTCACTATATAATGTCACCGTTTTCCTATATTAAACGCTTACAACACTGTTTCTCGTGTTCAGCCTGTATAATGGGGTCCTTCATCGTTGTAATAAATTAGACATGGGTTATTTGTATTGAAATTAGACCTTAAAATCTAAAATGTTGCTTCCCTTTATATAAAAGTCTTAAATACTAAATTTGACAAGTTTTGAAAAATATTATAATATATTTTTCACAAAAACCTGTTGAGAGCTTCAAATAAAATATCACTTCCGGTTTATCAATTGTATCCAAAACTTATTATATTCCTCTCCTTCATATAAAAGTCTTAAATACTAAATTTGACAAGTTTTAGAATATATCCTATTATATTTTTCACGAAAATCTGTTCAGAGCTTAAAGTAAAGTTATCACTTCCGGTTTATCAATTTAGAAAAAAATCTAACATGTCGTTCTTATTAATATAAAAATCTTAAATACAAAATATGACAAGTTTTGGATAATATAATATACTTTTCACGAAAATCTGTTGAGGGCTTCAAGTAAAGTATCACTTCCGGATTATTAATGTTAACCAAAATTTAATATGTTATTCCTCTTTATATAGAAGTTTTAACTACTAAATTTGAAATGTTTTGGATTATATTTTAATATAGTTTTTCATTAAAAACTGTTATGGGCTTGATGTAAAGTATCTCTTCCGGTTATCCAATTTTACCCAATATCTAGTCAACTCTTTATATGAATGCAGAAAGCTTAAGTACGGAAAATGAAATTATTTGAAAGTTTTTTATAAGAGCTATCGTGTACGAAAAAAATCGTCACACACTCACACTCACACTCACACTCACACTCACACTCACACTCACACTCACACTCACACTCACACTCACACTCACACTCACACTCACACTCACACTCACACTCACACTCACACTCACACTCACACTCACACACACTCACACTCACACTCACACTCACACTCACACTCACACTCACACTCACACTCACACTCACACTCACACTCACATGCACGCGCACGCTCACATGCACGCTCACATGCACGCTCACACTCACACTCACACACGCACGCACGCACGCACGGACACACACACACACGCACGCACGCACACACACGCACATATTGGTAACTATTTGTGTCGTAGAGAAGCAGTAAGCAATAATAAATTTTTATGATCCGAGGGCGTGCAATCTCTTATCCATTAATGAAAGTCGTGACAATATAGAGTTGCTTGTATTGATGAGTATAGTAGGTATTGTTTATGATTAGGTAGAGACGTTTAAGAGCAAATATTTTTTTCTGAAACGTCACCATTTGAAAGAGCATAAAACGAAACCTAAAGAAGTACAAATTCAATATTATTTTATATTTTCATACTTCATAATAATGAAAAATTTACGTTTTCTCAAATAACTAGCGGACAAATAGTTAATATTCCGGATAAATAGTTCATATTCCAATAAAATGGGCACCTACTGAGCCGACGTTTGCGTAATTTAACTGACTTCAAATCTCTTAAGTTTCTAGATTCTCATGCAAGGCACGTTATTTGGCATACAATGTATATGCTTGCAAATATGAATATGCATGAGGCAAACGTAGTATGTTCGAAAAGAAATTTACAGCAAAGAATGATTGTCATCCTAAAGCTCAATTATCTCGTTATTATCTCTCTGAGTTCAAAATAACGAAAATCTACAACCTATTATAATATTTACTAAAGAGAACTAGTGCAAAAGTGTTTAGTTAGCAAATTTTCTTGGAAAACTTGTTTTTATTTTATGAACATTTTAAAATAATATCCTGAAAATTTGTAAACATTGTTACAACTCACTTTCTCAAGTTTTTATCAAAAGGCAAACAACAATATTTGTACATGAAAAGTTAGCGAGAAATTTAAATACTTTTGAATAAAAATGTGTGAGTTTTGTTGTTGTACAAGCAGTAGTTAGCCAGTTTTGCCTGGGCGGGCATTATGCAGCAGGAGCAGGAGCGAACTCCGGCAGGCAGCAGGAGATTGATGTCAGCGCTCCGCACACAATACCCAGCTCTCGGAACTTTCACAATAGACAGCGCGTCAGCACTTTGAATACATTCTTAGACCGTTTGCTTAAAACTCGCGAACAAGTACACATTAATATACACGTCTTGTTCACTGTGTCGCGAATTAATCAAAATGTTACAGTCCTAACAACCGTCATAACAGCAAAACTGAATACTTCAACCGGAGGAATTTCTTCGTTCCGCCTCTTCTTCGTTGTAATTATGTGTACTTATTCATGTTCCTCTGAGCACGAGTTTCAGATGATCTTTTGATCTACCTTTGAAATTCTGGACAATGTTTGAGATTAAACAATGGAAATTCTTTAATTACACTAAGACAATTTGTTTGTCATTGCTAATGAAATATTTTTACAGCGACAAAGAGAAAAATGTAATCGACGGGTTCATGTTGAAATAAATAATATCTTGATGAAATGTTTCATTGTTCGTACTACTAGCAATTATTATTAACTGAGCTATTATTTAAATAAAATGAATAAATTCATGCATGATTTCAATATTACTAAAAAAAATTAAGGTTGTTAGTATGTCATAATCGGACGTTTCATGCCCCGTTGGGACGTAATCTCGTACAATGTGCTTTAGTCTGCCGAAAACTCCTTATAGGCTAGTAATCAATGACGAAAAACATATTTTGGTCAATTTTTATCTTCCGTCACGTTTTAGGGTCTCTAGAATACGATTTTACTATTTTTACGATGATGTCCGTATATATATATATATATATATATATATATATATATATATATATATATATATATATATATGTGTGTGTGTGTGTGTGTTTGTGTGTGTGTGTGTGTGTGTGTGTGTGTGTGTGTGTGTGTGACAAAATTTTCAAATGCGATAACTCTAATACTACAGTTCCAAAATTTATAAATCTTTCGTATTCCTTTTTGTTACATCCATGTGAAGAGCATATTAGATATGGTTATAATTGCTCAACCGGAAGTACCCTCATTTGAAGATTTGAACAGTTTTTCTTGAAAAACGATGTTCAATATCATTTTTTCACTTTTAATGTTATTAAAAATATTTTATTCTCTATACGATCTGAATACATTTTATACTTCAAATTAAATGGATATAGAGTTAAAAAATTATAAAGAAATTAACTATCATATATTAGCCAGCTATGCTATAACTCTGGAAACAGCTACTATATTAAGAAAATTCTGATTGAAAGGTGTCAGTGTCAAATGCAGTTGACAGTATATTTGTGTTATAATTTTACTGGAAATATAGGATCTTTTGCTAGAAACTTTCTGTACAGAATAAAATAAAAACTGGTAATGTACAAGAAATAGAATATTTTGCAATGAACTTTCTGTATGACAGTTGTACAAAATACATAGAACTGACGGAAGATAATGTGGTGGCCACATCAGATTTTTTCTTCTTGAAATAATTTCTAATTTATCAATAATCGAGAGAAATATTTAAAATAATATTTTTTGCCTATCCAATGGTGTGCGATAATGTTTTTATCAACACTTATAATCCCGTTATTGTAGTAACACTCCGACTGGTATGTTATTATTATCATAACAACCCTGATTTCAGGGTTGTTATATACTAAACAACACCCTAGAGCGTGTTATGAGTTGTTGCTATGGTAATGTTGTAAATAAAAATGTTATTAATACTGGGATAAAGCCTAAAAAACAAGCAAAAGCATTCATAACCTACCTACTCCGTAAATTTTATTAAAACTTTCTGATCCGTAATCCGTAGAGGTCCACGAAAAGTACGCTGTTGACCTCAGGCGATATTGTCCTTATAACAGTCTTGATACGTTAATTACTATAAGAATGTCTATTCCCATGAGGGTAAATTTTTCTGGTATAAAGTCAATTTGCTGTTACTTTCTGGATCACCCAATTATTTTATTCATTTGTAGTTATAACTACATATTAACAAGAGTAATTAGTCACAATATTTTTCTTTTGATTTGATTGTATCTTTTTATAAAGGAAGAAAATCACTCTGAACAGATTTTCGTGAAAAATATATTATGATATACTCCAAAACTTGTGAAATTTAGTATTTAAGATTTTTATATAAAGAAGAAGAACATATTAAATTTTGGCTAAAATTGATAATCCGGAAGTGATACTTTACTTGAAGCTGTCAACAGATTTTCATGAAAAATATATTATGATATATTCCAAAACTTTTCAAATTTGGTATTTAAGATTTTTATATTAATGAGAACAACATGTTAGTTTTTTTCTAAAATTGATAAACCGGAAGTGATACTTTACTTCAAGCTCTGAACAGATTTTCGTGAAAAATTTAATAGGATATATTCCAAAACTTGTCAAATTTAGTATTTAAAACATTTATATAAAGGGAAGCAACATATTAGATTTTGGATGCAATTGATAAACCAGAAGTGATATTTTATTTGAAGCACTGAACAGATTTTTGTGAAAAATATATTGATATATTCCAAAACTTGTCAAATTTAGTATTTAAAACTTTTATGTAAAGGGAAGCAACATATTAGATTTGATCTAAAATTGATAAACCGGAAGTGATACTTTATTTGAAGCTCTGAACAGATTTTCGTGTAAAATAAATTGATAGAATCCAAAGCTTTCAAATTTGGTATTTAAGACTTTTATATTAATGAGATCGACGTACTACTTTGCAGGAAGCTATAAACAGATTTGCTTGAAAAATATGTTAAAACATGAGTATTTAAAACTCGTGTATAATTTGAAACAATATTAGATTTTGACAATACCTATATGATAAACCGCAAGTGGTACTTAATTTGGAGCCCACATAATAAAATATAATTCAAATTTTAGTATTACAGACTTTTCTATACATATATTGGAACATAGTAGACTTTGTTCACAAACGATCAACCCGAAGTGATACTTTATTTAAAGCTCATTGTTATTTCAAACATGGAATGACGGGAGGTCATGTGTTGGCCACATCAGATTTTTTTAAAATCGTTTTCAGAACTGTTCGATTAATTCGTGTGCAACAAAGAAAACAGTTCTTTAAAAAAAACTATTTAATATTTGTGCATAGTTACCTTTTATCTCATACATTTTATCCAGCAATTTTCAAGTCTGAAAAAAAGGTGTTTTTCTTCAAGCGTATTATAATATGCATAATATGCTACTGTACACACGCTATAGAAGATATTCATTGTCTTACTAGTACAAAAATGTTGATATTGTTGTACTAGTAAAAAAATGTTAGTTTCTTAGTTCACCGCTGGCGGCGGCATTCACCACAGCAACACAGATCATATTGAAAATTGTTATTTGACAGTTGCATCGTTTGTGTTTTGTAGTGTACACAGCCAGCTTTGGCTTAAATTAAAAATTTTATAAATAAAAAAAATTCAAAAAAATGTCAAAAAGTTATTTAAAACGCTTGAAGAAAAAATAGTATATGTCATTCGGAGTAGAACACCCTTTTTGTGTTTTACCCAGCTTGCCTAGCCTCGGCTAGCGCCTCGGCCGCAATAGCTGGGTTCAACATAAAAAGACCGCTTTCTACTAATAATAATATAATATACTATTGTTTTCTCGTTTACTTTAGATAGCCGATCTGTTTTATGAATTGTAATACCACGATGCATAAATTTATATGGATTCTAAAAAAAACAGCTCTAAACCGTACATCGAAACGTTTACTCATTTAAGTTTTTTTTTTTACATTTGTGAGCAAACGCGGCACCCGTCTTATAGACTGTAAATTATAGGTATGTTCTACTTGCTATACCAAGAGTCTGAGAAATTTTACGCACCTTCAATCTTTTCACTACTTGTTAATTTTACAAATTTTATTTCTTTCAAATTCTATCATCATTCATGCACATTCTGATAATTATTAATGTTTAATTTATTTTATACCAAATTTTATCAATATTAATTAAAAATATTTTTGTTATTTCTATTTCATCTACTGCGTAAATTTAATAATTAAATTAGGTACTTCGTTATTTTCATGTTCACATTCCAGATAGAATTATACTATGGAACAAAAATTACCAAAATTTATTTATCACAAATAATGAATCCACATTATGAATGTTATTTCATCTGTCACCAAAACATTTCACATGATTACCCCCAACATGCGTGTAAAAATTCCTGCTTCGATCGAACGACTCAGTAATTTTTAAATCGTTGATAAATCCGTTTAACCAAACATATAAATGCATGCAATTTAAAATAAAATATTTAATTCTCCATGAACGTTGTTTATGCGCGATACTTCAACTGAAAATAAATCGCATAAAAATTTCATTATCAGCCAGAAGGATTGATCGCAGGAAGAACGTCGGACGCGAAGGCTGATTCATGGCGAGATATTATGGCGAGAAGCCATCGAATCGCATTAATATTAATGGAGGCTCAAGGAATGCAGAGAAGAATTGAGTTTTACAAGTGGATCTACTTCAGAGAGTTGGATTTTGAAGAGTTTAGGTATTCTTACAAGATTTGAAACAAATAATTCAACCTACAATCTATCATTGTAATTAGATACTATTTATTATTTAAATATTAGATTTGTTCATTTCACGGCTTTAGTTTGTGCTTCAAACGCCGTTTGATCGAAACAATGTTTATTTGTATCACTACTCAAGAAACCATGGGCGCCGTTAACCTAAAATCCAAGGAGGGGAGGGCGAGGTTTCAAAAAGGAGAATTTGAAAAATTTTCAAAATACATAGACACATACTCGTATGTTTCTTACTTGTAACAATAACAAAACGAACTTATCATGTTTTTAACTTTTTATTTAATTGAACTTTTAGATAAAGAAAGCAAAAAACGAAGATTTCTTTTTTTTATGCCAAAAACTTTTATACCCTGTTATATTAAATGTTCTTTCCTTTCTTTCACCTTATTTCTATGATCACTTAATTGGCATAATCCGGACAGCCGATTTTCCTCTACTGTTGATCTAGCCGCACTCCTTAGAGTAAAGAAAGACGCTTACTAATTTAAATTTGGTAATTGGAATAAAACGTGAATACCTCTCCATTTGTTTACCCTTAAGTAAATACATGCTGAGATGGGGTGGAAAAGTCAATGTGCATTTATCTTGACACAAACTTTACATGGACAGGCGCTGAATTAGGTATGCTTGTGAATAATGTCCGAACTAGAAATGATTGTTTTTTCACTTACATTTTGCATACTAATAAATATTAAATTAAATATTCATATACAGCCTTTAATGACATATCCAAATTATAGAAGAAATTAAAATTAGTATATTGTAAGAGAGTCGAGGTCCGTTATAAAATAAATCTGAATTTGTTTCCAAAAAAATATCCCCTCTAAACGGCGCCCATGCAAGAAACTGCTCTTGTGCAAGTGTGTTTATTTTGACAAGCCGAGTCGGAGGCGTAGCCTTTAAATACGAGCACTCGCAAAGTAGTTTCTGGAATTATGATATATCTACAACATTTTTAGCGTCGACTTCTCACTAAAATTATTAATTAAATTTGATTTATTAGCCAAATATGAAATACTAGAGATTTTTTATGTTGGTAACATCAGAAGATTGAAATAATTTCAAACGACATAATCTGAAAAATTGGCAAACATTTATTTATCGATTTTGCATTTTAAGTTCAAATATAATAGGGCTGTTGCAAGAATTTTTATATGACTTTTAAGTACTAAATTTTAAAAGATATTGTTCTTTAAAGAGCTTCAAATTTGTAAATATCACGAAATATTCATTAGATATGTTACAATTAGTTATTGAAATTTGTGTAATATTTTGAAAAAGTCACGTGATCTGAAACAGACTGTGACATCAGAGCATATACAGTTAACATGTGACAAACTATCGCCTGCACTTTTATTTATATAAATAATGCAAACTGTTTTTCTATTGGTTATGAATGATGTACTGTATGGGCTCCGACGACACAGAAGTGGGAGGATGTTTTCCATGACTATTTCTGGCGCCAATCTTTTTATTTAATTATTTATAAAAATAACAATAAATTATTATTTTTTATGTTCCTCGGAAGAAATATTGCAGAAAATTATATTTGAAATTTAAAAAAAATATATGAAACCGGCTCATTACTTCCATTTTACTTAAACGTGTTTATTTAAAATAAAAATAAAAATTTAGTGTTAAAAGTTGCAAACATTTTGCTAATCCTGGACGATTTAGAGTAATATTAAACTACTTATACAGGCCGGAGGCACAAAACCACATATCTAATGACTTTTCAATAGGTGGAACAACGAAAACTATGACGCGGCGGACAATCGCAAACAAAAAGTATCAAAACGAACAAACCTAATTCCTACATTATACAGACATGAATATACGAAGACTATTGGATAAGTCCATATAAAATAAAAATACATAGTAAAAATTACGCCAGTATAATTTTTTTAGTAAAATAATAGGTACTTTATTATTATAGTTATTAATGTAGTTGGTTGCCAGGAAAAGTATTTACTTTAAGCATTGAATTTATAATATAATAGGGCTATTATAAATTTAATGCTTTAATTCTCTAATATTGAGTAATAGTCAATTACATTATAAGTCCGGAAAGTGTTTCCTTATGGGGTAACCACACGTACACACGTATCTGCGACCTGTCACACATTTTCTGCAACTACATGCGTTTCGTGCAACTTTTGACGTGTGATAGTGCAATAATTTTCCTGCAACTAGTTTTACATCTTGTTCGAAAACTAGTCACACGTATCTGCAACAATCAAGATACGCATGCGTAGTAAAGGGGCTTAGGGAGTAAAAATCGCTAAACAGTTTGACATTTGTTTGTAAACAGCTGGTAAACAGTACGAAATATTTAAAAATGGCTGGAGGAGCTGGAGTTGAAATAAAATCAGACGAATTTTTTCAAACTCTGATTGTTCTCGTAAGAAAAGAAGAAGTTCTGTGGAATACAAGACATCCATATTTTAAATAAAGTAGTAGCAGCTAATAATTTTTTGTTCATTTCTCATATTATTCGTCTAAATACAAATAAATAATTCAAACTTTAAGATATGACAACAGGAATTAAATATCATGTGTATCAACGTCGAGACTAAAAAAATTCTATATTTCTTGCAACTTTGTGTACGTCTGATAACGTAGGTTGCAAGTTGCAGCAACTGTTGTCAAAACAGTTGCATACGTCTGGTACCCCCTTTACACTCGCAGAATGAGAAAGTAAATTCAAGTTGGAACCGTATGCTAGTAGTAGAAGCATACGAATCCTAAACATTCAGGACGTGTTACGTATAATATTTTACCGGAACTTTCGATTTGTAAATATATACGAGTATATTTATTTCCACAAGGCAATAAACAAAAATTGTATTTAATTCATCACGTGACTAGCCCTGTAATGAACTACTTCACTGTCTCAATATAATCTTGACATGAATACTGACATGACGGTTGCCGAAAATATTTATTTACATTATTTGGTACATTTTTGGTAGAAGATGTAGTTTATCACGTCGATGCAAATACCGGGGCCTGTAAAAGTTTGTAATATAAGAAAGGCTTACCCAAGGAATATTTTATGAAACACTTTTTCTACCGTCTGCGATTTAATTTAAAATTTGGTTCAAATGAACTTTTAAAGATAAAATTGACACTATCTATTGAGTGTTGCCGATGTCGATAATAGCACGTTGATAACCAAAAGTAATTTGGAGACAAGGAATGGCTGAAAATATGAAATATTAGTAATTTGTGAGGAGCTCGGGCTATTAAAAGATAAAGTACTTCTTGGAAAAATAATGATAAATTTTTAATAATAGCTTTGATGGGATTATCTTAAAAGTTTTATTAAGTCATGGTCTGTCGACCATAGAGAAACATTAAATATGAATAGTTCGTCAAAGAAATATTGTAAAATTAGTTATTTATTTACAAGTAAATGCAGAGTGTATTCATATTTACATAATTTCATCTTATTGTCATTATAATTCGTGGAAAATAGGACACGGTATAGATAAAATATTCATTGCTCTAGTGTATAGTAACTAGCACGGAAGTCAAAGAATATAATGCATGTGCAAGGAGGCCAAAAATAAATAAGCGCACGGTAGGGCATAAAAATGCAAATGAGATAAATAAAGAGGCAATAGTAGAGGATGATTAATTGCCTCAACAAGAAGCAAAGCAGGAACCACTTATTCTTCGTGCTCATAACCTACAACTTCTAACCAGAATTGCTTTTTACTTGTACCACTTTTAACATTAAACTCCACTTGGAAACTTTAAACTACTCCAAGTGACACAATTCTAACATGTTTTCTTTCCTATTTACCCGACAATACAATACACTTGTGGCACTACACAATCAATCTTGTAAAACCAATATTTTTAAACACTATCATTTATCAATAAAATGTATTCTTTTTATATTCCGTTGTTTAAACGATTTTCGTATTATATTTACTTTACACATCACACAGCTACCACCATCAATACACGTGTATCATTTAAGTTGTCTTACCTTACTGAGTACTGCAGTATTCAACTTTAGATGTTCAGATCAGTTATTTGTCAAATAATGTGAAGTCGGTATTTGGTATGTTTAAATTGTCGTTTGCTCGTCTGTCATATATCTAATTTGTTTCAGGAATGTTATTTAAGATCGTCTCAAAACTTGTCTGCAACTCCAACCAAGTGTAAACATGCTTTATGACATTCGGTCAATATTTTTCCCGACTCGGCAAGCCTCGTCACGAAATACTTGACCTCATGTCATAAAACTTGTGTTTACACTCTTGTTGCATAAATAACTATTTTCTACTTTTATATTTCTCTACTTTCTGCAGTTTTTGTAAAGGTAATAAGTGCAAGAATATGAGTGAAGAAAAATATGATTAACTGGTTAATATTTGAGAAAAAAGGACAGTGGACCAAAATTTTTTCATGAAAAAATGATTGAAGTAGGTATATGGAGAAATGGAGGAAATATGCCGTTAGGTGAAATAATGGTATAAATATAAGCAATTACGAGGGAGCTAAGAATTCATTCAATTCATTCAACAGCAGAAGACCTGCGGAAACTAGGACGGAGGAAAATATCGAAAAGGTTGAATATTTTTTTAACGGTTTTTACCTAATGTCAGTTTGCTTGAGTGATTTTGCTAAAAAGCAAAAAGAATGAGTGCTTAAAAATAATAGTTTATCTGAAAAATTCAGAGAGGTCGTGTGAGATAAATTATTCCAAAGACAACGCAAAATGGAACAATTTAAATATTATTTTATTTTTAAACTTGGAATATTAATTAAAAGACATACTGACAGTTATAAACAATAACAACTGTTTATTTACTTGGTAGCGGAAATTTATCGGGGTAACAAAATTTTATCATATATAATATCATAAATGGTAAATTTTTGCCGGAAAATTTTTCAGATTGTTACGAGAGCCGGTTGCCTAGCAATTTATTGAGTGACATTGACAAAAAAATCACGAGTTGTCAAACGAGTGATTTTTGATCAATGTCACGAGATAAATTGGCAACAGGCTCGAGTAAAGCAACCGGAAAATTTTTCCAGGATAAAACCACGAATGGTATTCGGATGACTATTTCTAAAATAAAAATCAGGTAATAATTTATATTTTTTTTTCTTGACATAAATCTTACAATTTTGATTGTGTTTTGAGGTGTTATATATGTTTGTTTCTTCAACGTTTTAAATAGATTCCTGTCCGAATTGACTCGTTTTTAATAAAAACTGATAACAATGAAAATATACACACTTTGACAGGTATGTAAACAATATGTTTTTAAAACACCAAAAAAATTTCGCTTATCTAAACTCACTTACTAGTAAAAATACGACATCTTATTGACTTAAGGGTGCGAAAAAAAAAAATTGTGACGGTGTTTTGTCGAAATAGAACTTGGTAACTAGGTGGAATCCTGAATTTGGATTGGCTTATTAATTTATGAGCGAAATAGTCAGTATCTGTTACCATTGGTTGAATTTTTAATTGTGTAAGTGTGTAAGTCATATTTTGTTGTAATACTTATTTTATAAAGAGATTACCCTAATGTCTATTGCATGTTTAATATAAATTATGATGTGTAAACGGTGACGTCGGTCTTTGGGACGGAAATATGTCATATAATAAAAACTATAACCCCCAGCACACAACAAATTCTTAAGCAAACGAAGCATTCAATTTAAGAAAGGTACTGGAAATGGCAATGATTAAATTAAGTAAATTATAGATTGCATCAGTGTATCAGACGTTATGTCACCACTGAAGGATTATATAAATTAAAACGTAGAAATGGTACCTACTTACATCTATTTGTTTGAATTTAAATACGTCAATTACATTTAACTACTTAACTTTTTATTTTTTGTAATTTTGTGCGGTAGTTATTTAGAAGAATAATCTTCTTTAAGAAGAAAATAATAAAAGAATTATATGTCGAAAATTGAGTAAGTTTAGTATTTGAGCTCTTGATTGTTGATTGCCTGTAGCCTGAAGCGCTTGATCAATAAACTGATGTTGAAAAATGGTCGAGGAAGTTTGTTGTTTGAAGGATAATGGTAGTTATTTCTAATTCACTAAGTTTGAATCAAGAACATGACGTTGCGATTAAATGAAGCGAGTAGCGGAAACCAGCTGGGTTAGGTAAAGTTAGTTTAGGTTGGGTGAGGTCAGACAAAGTTAAATATCATCACACGAGATACGTCATTAGTCGCACATGATGTGATTCCTCTCTCCATCTTACACGAATAGTAGTAGTATGTGAAGCGCGTATGTACACATGTATCGTAGTGCTCAAGACAAGACGTAGGATGACGGTTTCTCGTGTACCTTATACCGTCACCATACAGCGGCAATTTAGATGAGATCTTGCTACCCGAGCGTCAATATGTTCTACACTTTCAGAGTTTCATTACACACATGAGATGTCAGGGCATATCCATTTAACTAACTTCAAATTGATATAAAACATATGTGTTTCTACATTTCTAAACATTTACTACCAACTTACTTACATCTCATTTACTATTTACTTTATGTTTAAAGGAGATTAAAGAAGACGATATTACACTTCTTGGTTATAAAAGAGGTGTAAACGATTCTTAGTCGATATACAAAATATATTTTTACACTTATTATGCATATTGTGCAATTTTTATTAATATTTATTAATATAATATATACCTTTACGAAAATCTAGTAATCCATTCATTTTATATTGATCGGGTAGTAGAGTTTTGAAATATTCGTAGCTTTTTCGGTTTACTTGCATTCAAACTTTTGAAAATCTATTATAGAATGCAAAACAGTACATTTATTTTATTTTAATGTCACTTAGAAATCTATAAATAATATAAAAAAATAAAAACAAAAGACATTTATGTGAAACAATATACTTAGTGTCAAAATTTATAAATTTAATGCATAAATAGAATGAATCTTTAACAAAAAATCACAGTTATTTGAATATATGATTTGTATGTATTAACATACCTTATTATTTTGCATAGCGAACTTTAAATTACCTAGATTAATAATTAAATTAAATACCATTTGCACCAAAAATAATTGTGTAAAAAAATAAAAAAAAATATAAAAAAAAATTCATTATTCTCGGAAGTGTTAGTGACAAGTGCTCTTGTTAAAAAAATGTATTCTAATTCTGAATTAGTGGATATGTTGTTGATTTATGGTGAAGTGGGACAAAACGCAGTTTTAGCAGCAGGTCTGTACGCCGAACGGTATCCTGGAAGACGCCAGCCTGATCGCAGGATGTTCATCACAGTGACACAACGTCTTCGCGACACAGGCAATTTAAGAAGAAATAATGGACGAGATGGCGGCGGTCGCAGTCTACACCACAACATTGAAGATGAAGTCTTAGACTTGGTGCATGCTAACCCGGGAATTAGTAGCAGAGGAGTGTCTCGTGTTGTAGGAGAAATATCTTACACGAGTGTTTTGAAAATTTTCCACAAGAATGATTATCATCCATACCATTTTCAACGTGTTCAAGGATTAATGCCTGCTGATCACCAAGCAAGAACCATATTTTGTCAGCGGATTCTGCAACAACATGCTGCAAATTTTAATTTTACTTCACTTATAATATTTAGTGACGAAGCAATTTTCACACGTTACGGTGTCCATAATTTCCACAACATGCATTATTGGGCTCAAGAAAATCCACATGTTGTAGTAAGAACTAATTTGCAACACAGATTTTCATAAATGTTTGGGCTGGTATCTTAAATGGAAATTTGCTTGGACCATACATACTGCCGAACAGATTAAATGGTGACCAGTATTTGGAATTTTTACAAAATGTTCTACCAGTATTATTAGAAGATGTTCCCTTACTCCATCGTCAACATGCATGGTTTCAGCATGATGATGGTCCACCTCATTTTTCAAGAAATGTGCGGCAGCATTTAAATAATACCTATGGGAACAGGTGGATTAGCCGTGGAGGTCCTGTATCATGGCCACCAAGATCACCTGACTTCAATCCCTTAGATTTTTATCTGTGGGGTCATTTGAAGACCTTGGTGTATGATACTCAAAACCCCCCTGAAACTGTTGAAGAATTGAGGATGCGGATTCAAAACTGTGCTGAAATTATTAAACAAGAAAATCATATGAACCTGGCATGTAGTGTCTCATTAATTCAACGTAGTGCATTGTGTGCAGCTGTGGGAGGTGACAATTTTGAACAATATTTATGAGTTTTGTGTTTATTTTTGAATTGATTTTTAGCTTAAGTTTTTTTCATCTTAATATTGTTACATGAAAAGTTTCTAGTATTGTTGCTATTTATCATTTAATCCATTCTGCTTTTTTTTCTTTATAAAAATAATTCTGCGAAGTATTAATATTAATCTTTGATATGATTCATTGAACTTTCAAAATAAATTACGTTAGAAATAATTAAGATTTGATTATACAGGAACATTACGTAAATTAAATAAATTAATTTCAAGTATTAAAGTTGTCAGTGGTCCAGTGGTACCAAAAATGTTAGTTTAATGAGAACTACCCTTAAATATGCAATTTTTTTAAAAAATCTTTCTGTTTCGTAATCTACATATGTCATACTACTCACCCTTAAATTTATGACATTAAGTTCGTTTTCACCCTATATATATATATATATATATATATATATATATATATATATATATATATATATATATATATATATACATATCATCACGGCATATTACCCATTGCTGGGTGTGCCAATCTGCTTTGTACTCAGATTTATGTACTGATGAAATATTTGTACCGTGCGGGCGTTTATCAGGTGTCACCTCACGGGCACTCATTGCTGGCGTAGAGAGTGCACCACAGGGGTTAACTTGAAAATTATTTCTAATTTTCAAATTACAAAAAAGTGATACCTGTGAGACTCTTCATTAAACTAAGAGTTGTAATCTTCTTTATCAAAATATGCAAACAAAAAGAAACTAGCACATCCTATCCAGAAATGGGTGATCATCAATAATGATTATATTTATCTAATTTTGTAATTTTGCTAATTACAGTTATAACGAAACAAATTTTCTTAAAGAAAATTAAATACATATATTTGAAATGTGATATATTTCAGCCCCAAAAATGGTATGTTTATCTAACAACTACAAATGTAAGTATATAAACCAAGATTTACTATGTATATGAAAATAACCAGACTTATTTCATAAAGTCTATCCTGCCATTTTGGAGGCTAGCACTTTTTCAACGTGTACGTGTCACGCATTCCAAGTGTGCGTCGTCTCTTGACGATGCGCGTTTTCATTTTCATAAATATCCCTTTTAAATTGCTTATCGGCCAAAATGAAAACGCCAGGAGACGCTGGAGATGCGCGGTTACATGGAGTGTGATGTGCCACGAAGCAGACCGATCGACGTGTGATAGCGACTCAGTAGGTCGCGGAAAAAAGTTGTATGATTAAATGTTAATGGGATACATGACCAAAACCAAGAAAAAAGAGCTATTTAAGATGAATTGGGAACTTAACTAAAATATTTCCTACATTAATCGCTAATTGAGTTTAATATAAGAATCTCTATCAAAAGTATTAGGTAATCAACTTTAAAAGTGTATTTATTTTAAAATACTTGTATACATAAAACGGGGCTGCGGCGGTTAGGGATGAACATAGAGATTTAACATGGGATTTTAGTTTTCTGCAATTCCCTGCACTTCTCTTCATTTGACGGCAAAAACTGTACAGTGCAAAGTTGTTCAGAATTAAGAGTTGCATACAAAACTATTTTTGCATTTTTTATTATATATTGTTTCTTCACAATTTTAAAAAGAAATTTCAAATTGTCTGTTAACTCGTAGCAAGATCCGTAACACTTGTTTTTTCTAGTTTTCATAAATTATTTATAATTTTTATTTACACTATAATAATTCTTTTAATAAAGACACGTTTATAATTCGGACAAGCACTTTTTAATTTAATTTTATAATATTGTTTCCTGTAATGTCACAAGGTATGTCATAGCTATTTGCTACGCTTTAACAGAAATTATGAAAATTCGTTTAAAATTGTGACCAAAGTAGAAACAATAAAAAAAATTAATTAATTCATCAGTTTTGTATGCAACTTTAATTCTGAACAACTTTGTACTTTACGGTTTTTGCCGTCTATGTTTTATTGTTGTACAGTTAAAATGGAACATTAACTATTTTTGCCTTGTTGATTTAATTACTGATATATATTAGCAGTTTAATACAAAAGAATCTCAACAAGGATCGCAGAAATGAGAAGGTGAAAAACCTTTTTTCAGAGGATATACTATGATTATGCCATAATATATAGGTACCTATAAAGCGTATTATTATTATTTTTATTGTTATTATTATAATTCAGCATCTCCATTTAAAAGAAAGTAAACCCCGAAAATTCAAACGAAAATTAGGTATTAGTTCAATACGTAAAACGTATTTGCAAAAACTAAATTCAAAAACTTTTTTTGTTCATATCCAATTTGAAGTAACAAATATTTTAGACACGATATATTGTTTCTCTAAAATTGAAAATAACTATTTTTTCTCTAATACCCATTAGTAAGGAGATATTCTGAAATAACTATTATTTGTGTTATTTTTTTCAACATGGCTTCGCGAGAGATGCTTATAAAACATATTCTACAATTAAAAAAAATTAACCTACCCTACAATAAAACCATAATTTTATATCCATACTACTGGACTAGTAAGAGAATTGCATTTATTTATGTAGCCTTTATAAATTAACAAAATCTGATGTGGCCGGCACATTACCTTCCGTCAATTCTATGTATTTTGTATAAATGTCATATAGAAAGTTTCTAGCAAAATATCCTATATTTCCAGTAAATTATAACACAAACATACTGTCAATTGCACTTGACACTGACACCTTTCTAACAAAATTTTCTTAATATAGCATCTGTTTCCAGAGTTATAGCATGGCTGGCTAATATAAAGAATTTAATTCCTTTAATTTTTTTTAACTCTATATCCATTTAATATGAAATATAAAACGCATTCAAATCGTATAGAGAATAAACTATTCTTTAATGTTTATAATAACATTAAATGTGAAAAAATGATATTTAACATCGTTTTTTTAAGAAAAACTGTTAAAACTTCAAATTGGGGTACTTTTTGTTGACTAATTATAACCAAAATCTAATCAGTTCTTCACAAGAATGTAACGAAGAAGAATAACATTTTTTTTGGCATTTTGGTATTAGAGTTATCGCAGGCGGAAATTTGTCACACACACAGACATTATCGTAAAAATAGTAAAATCGTATTCTAGGGATCCTAAAACGTGCTTTTTTATCAAAAACTTACCACCGAATTTTTTGACCTAAAGGTGACGGAAGGTAATAAATCAAAACTTTGAAAGATTTTATTTTAATTTGAAAGGATTTTTTTCTTATTTAATAATAACAAAGTTAAAATATATATTTTTGTATATATTTTCTGGTATAGAGACATAAGCTCAATAAATTTGTTTAAAACGACACGTAGATATAACATCACATACATTATAATTGTACAATTCAAGACGTCATCCTGCAATCGAATCATATCTAAAGTGGGGGAATACGAAAGTGCTGGAAGCATGAAATTTCAATTAACAAATTTTCAATAATGTGCAAATTGTTATGCATGCAGCTAAATGTAATAACAGTGAAGCAGAACTATTCTGACATGAGTTAAATCAATTACCAATTTCGTATCTTGTATCTTGTTTTCTCACACATTTAATCCAATAACAGTCACTTGTGCACTTGCGTTGAGCCCTTAGTGTTCGCTTCAACAGATAAATACTTGGGGAAGTGTCAACACATTTACATTTCCTAACAGAGTCTTGTTTTCGCGCATCCCGCGACGAATTTCCGAATTTTTCGCGGCTGACGTAAGCAGCAACAACGCATAATTATACACACAAACTGAATTAAGGGCTCCGAGTTGTTCTCTTCGTTTTGTTGGTGTTCTGTTCTGTTAGTTTGTGCACCCGGAACAAGAGAAGCGGAGCAGTGAGAACTCGAGAAATTTATTCATAACTTTTGTAAAGTCTTGGGATTTTAAATCAGAAATGTACATTTGTGTATTTGCCTTAAGAAACCGGAAAGACAATTTTAGAATGCTCTAACTTTTAAATTTACTTTTACTTTTTAAATATAAATAAGTGTTTAAGTATTCTTTGACCTAATTGTATCTATAGATACGTGAGCTATTTTAAACATATACAGGTTGTTAGGTAAGTAAACGTATATAGCTTAATAGAATATTTCGATGCTTGCTTGGAACCCAAATCTGATGTAATTCGATGTTTAGCTCTTTTTATATAGCAGCAGAAGAAGTTTGAAGTGGACAATAAGAAATAATTCCAATGTCATTGAAATTGATTGAAATCGAAGTTATTTGACTAAAAACATGGGATCATCACAAATGACATAAGTTTTTTAAAAAATACAATGAAAAAGTGCATTTACCATTCCATTTGAAAAATCAAAGATAATTCCGGTTCTACACCAAAAAGGTAGCAATTTCAATCTGTCTGTACTCGTATACATAGGTATAACGTTAATTCTCTATATGAAAATACATAAATAAATAGAGGTGGGATGTGTTTTATTACAGCCGAAGACATATGTTTATTATTGTAAAGCGAAGCCTCGAGGGGAGGTACAGCGCGAGGCTGTAATGAAACTTTCAGCAATTTTTGACAGCTCTACTTTGTTATAAAAATCTATGACAATGTTGCTAGACAACCTCTATATAAACATGTCCATCCCGTGGTGTGGATGTGAACTCTGTTATTTTCAACCAAAAAGATTGTTATTAAAATTAGGAATGACGTATTTCCCAACGTCTAAAAGGTTACAATTAACATATTACTATAATGATTGTGAATAATAGTTATTTACGATATAAGTGGGGTCTAGACATTATTAACGCACGTATTGTGTATTGTCCTACGAACACGCAGGGCGAGTTAGGGTAATCACATAGTGCGTTAATAATGTAGTATCCCACGAATATCGTACAAAGTTTTATATATCACCGTTAAAATGATTTAAAATAGCTTCATTTTAATAAAATAATAAATTAATCAAGGTGACAATAGGATCTATTTTTCTACTATGTAAAATTTATAAATAAGTTTATCACAAACATAATTTGCATTACAGATTTCAATATTTTTATAGTAATGCATGTAAAGTCTCATTTCCACCGATTATCTTAATGATTAAGAGCTATAATTAATATCTAAGTGCAATGCGCAAAAATGTTTATTATATGGCAACGTTTATTACCATTTCCAGCTATGCATAAGGCTTAATGCTTAAGAACTAAGAGCAATGCTTAGGAACAAAAGCTTGCAAACTCCAAGGTTTAAGGCGTAATGCCTAAGCGTAATTGTGAGATGGAAATACATATCTGTCATCTGTCTTTCTTTATTTTCTAATCTGAACTGTCAGCTGTCAGTCTATTTTATAATTATTAAGTTTTCTTAATTTTTAGATATTGTTATAGATGCCAAAAATTATGTATATGACATGTTAAGAAAAGAAGAATTACTGCTGCAATGACTGTCTGCTAGAGTTAAAAATAAAAAGGATAAAAAATGTGACATTTCTGTCGAATTAGTCACTAAACAAAGTAGCTGAAAATGGTATCCTAGTAAATTGTTATAATGCATTAAGCATTACGCACAAATCATTATGCATTAAGCATTAAAACATTCGGTGGAAATGAGGCTTAAGTTTCAATTATGAGAACTTATGGAATCCCTTATAGAAAATACCTGAAATAAAATTGACTATTCTCATTTAAGTAACGGTTTATCTCTTCAACGTTCTTTTTGTTAGAAAGTGGTATTTGTGAAATAAATTTGTTAAGCACAATACTTTTTAGATATCATTTCTAATCCGTGAAAGTATGAAAGTAAAAAATCTCAGTATAAAACTTGGCAAGTATATCTGCAAATTTATGAAGCAAGTTAAAATTTGCTTCCCTATAAAAATGTTGATATAAAATAAAAGTTTGATGGCAAATTGTCGGAGTACGGTCCTTGCGCACATTATTCACTGCTTGGGAACAATTTAAAACTAAGTTGGAAGTGTGTCGCATGGTATTTCTGGCGCGAAAGTTCGCTTTCGTTTAGTTAAGTGCCGATCTGTAGCAGAATTTCGGCAATCGGGCTCCTTATAAATCAAGGGTTGAGGGTTACCCTAGTTCAGAGGCCGAGGGGTGAGTATATCGCACAATTAAACGCAGGAATGTGGATGCAACGACACAAGGCGAACTTCTTAAAGAGTTTGAAATTAACTGAAAAATTCCACCCTCATCCTAAAAAAAGGCCCACAACAAATCTCAAATAACACCTTATAATGTACCTATGTACTTTATATGTTAATTGAATTTGAAATATCAAACTTTGACCTTTTATTATAGTACTACATAAAGATACGCCAACGAATCAATTCCAAATCTGCAACTAGCTGAAAATCTGACATTTCTGACTGTTGTATAAATAAGGAAATAACATATTACAATACTAATTTCAAAAATTCATATTTTACTAGACTATGTCCAATTTTTAAACGAAAATTGATCACTGAAATGCGCATACTTACTATGATAGTGAAGGCCTATTCAAAGCTGACTGCCGGCGGGATCGGGAAGTGAGTAGTAAAGGGAAGAGTGTATACATACGATTATTCGGCTATGTTTGGTTCGACACGAACCTGCTCGAACAGGGCCAGGAATTCTCATTCGATGGGCCTTCAATTCGCCCGTTCACCCGTTCACCGTACGCTGATAGGTGGACCATGCGATATTAAATCATTATATATTTCAGTAAAAAAGATATAGAATTTTACTATGATTCTGAAAAGTGCAACATAGTATAGCTTTTTCATCACGGAAAATATTGTGGAGAAAAAAATAAGTATGAATAATTTGTTGAAAAAAGTCATGCTAAAATAAATAACGCCAAAGTAAAAAAATCTGATGTGGCCAGCACTTTACCTTCCGTCAGTTTTATGTATTTTGCATAAATGCCATCAAAAAGTTCCATGCAAAATATTCTATTTCTTGTACATTACCTAAAGGCAGTTGTAAGTATTTTATACAAATTCCATACAGAAAGTTCTTATCAAAAGATCCTATATTTCCAGTAAAATTGTAATACAAACATACTGTCAACTGCACTTGTCACTGACACCTTTCAATCAGCATTTTCCTAATATAGCAGCTGTTTCCAGAGTTATAGCATAGCTGGCTAATTTATGATATTTAATTTCATTATAATTTTTTAACTCTATATCCATTCAATATGAAGTATAAAACGCATTCAAATCGTATAGACAATAAAATATTCTTTAATATTTATAATAACATTAAATGTGAAAAAATTATATTTAACATCGTTTTTTCAAGAAAAACTGTTAAAATCTTCAAATGAGAGTACCAAAACCTAATCAGCTCTTTACATGCGGATGTAACGAAGAGGAATTCGAAAGAATTATAATTTTTGGAATTGTAGTATTAGAGTTATCGCATTAGAAAATTTTGTCACACACACACACACACACACACACACACACACACACACACACACACACACACATATATATATATATACAGACATCAACGTAAAAATAATAAAATCGTATTCTAGGGACCCTAAAACGTGCTTATTTATCAAAAACTCACCACTGAATTTTTTGACCAAAGACAATACCTTCTTTACCTAAAGGTGACGGAAGGTAAAAAATATTTATAAGGCTGAGCATATCCAATCAGACAAAGATTGCAAGGTACTCGACAAATGCGCGGCGGTCAACTGGGTAAGTCACAGTGAGCGATAGTCAAGTAATCAGGCTCAGGCATAGAATATGGAGCATTATTTTTTGCAATAGAAAAAATAGTTAAAAGTGGCGCTCTGATCTTTGTCTAAACATATTAACATAATCTAACCAACCTAACACAATTTTGAAATTCTATTTCCCAGATGCCCGACCCTCATGTGGCTATCGCCCATTTGACCATCGCCCAGTTAGTTATCGACCAGTTGACCATCGCCCTGTCGTTGACTTTGTTTATAGATAGTACAAGGAAAATTTTCAATTCATTCCTCTTAATTAAAAATAAAAACTCAAAACTATTTTTGTTTTGTGGTTTAGTTCATTTCGGGATTTATTTTTATTATTTTTTAAATATTGTCGATAACTGTTAAAATAGTGTACGCACCACATCCAGAATTAGCTATTAACATACATAGGATTGTTGTGAGTATCATAACTGCCGCAGTAGAGCGAGGATTTTAAGACATCTAAGACTTGTTGTGATTTATAGGATTCGTGGTTTGTTTAATAGTTTATCTGTTTTAGAAAATGAAACCATTATTGACAAAGATTAATTTTTTGAAATTCTATTATTATTGCTACTTTCAGATTGCTATGATAAATAGTACAATTATTTTGTCATACCTACGTTAATATGACAAATATTCAAATTACATGCTTTATTCTTCGTTTATTATTTTAGAATAAAATAAACCGTGTTAAGAACGATCCACTAACATTATTTGTTAATGAAAAGCATTATTATTACTTTCATTTCATTTTAATTTTGCAGATTGTTGTTAACATGTCAGTATGGTAATATTGAGACTGTACTCTCTATTATCATGATTATTATTTATTTGTTTATTTATGCATTTATTTGTTTGTTCATTTATTTATTTATTTATGCACTTACAATAACCAAACAATTATACTGTTAATGTTCTTATTAGGATTCATTGCAAGTGTTATTTGTAGTTAGTATTTAATTGCGATGGCCATTGCATAAAAATATTGTTGTATAAGTGTTCTTTGTTTCTCATGCTCAGATTAAGGGTTGGCGCCAGGCAGTCGAGCACCGCAGACACTTGACACTGCAACACAGGGCTAGCTAGGGCCATGTGGCGTTCCGTACATGATGACAGACTTATGATGTTCTGGAAATTTCCACGAGCCACCCAACCACCCACTCACACCGGAGGCGGGGAGGTGCAACCCTTAACCCCGAAACTCCTAAGATCGGAAGGAGGCAAGAGGGATATTTTGGTTTAAATACGGGGATAAACGCTGTATTCGGCAGTCTGGTTTCGACCAGACTCACAGACCTTGGACCTCTGGCATGGTTGACATGTTGGGTAACCCAAGGCTCTGAACTCATCGAACTCTTACACTTGGCTTGTCCGAGGTAAGTTCTAAGTCCACCTTCGACTCTGTTTCCAATACCTTTTCCTATTTTCCTCCCATCCAGTTGCTATGGCTAGCCAGGCACGTTTGGGAACCTCCACTACTTTCCGCCCATCCAGTTGCTATGGCTAGCCAGGCACGTTTGGGAACCTCCACTACTTTCCGCCCATCCAGTTGCTATGGCTAGCCAGGCACGTTTGGGAACCTCCACTACTTTCCGCCCATCCAGTTGCTATGGCTAGCCAGGCACGTTTGGGAACCTCCACTACTTTCCGCCCATCCAGTTGCTATGGCTAGCCAGGCACGTTTGGGAACCTCCACTACTTTCCACCCATCCAGTTGCTATGGCTAGCCAGGCACGTTTGGGAACCTCCACTACTTTCCGCCCACCCAGTTGCTATGGCTAGCCAGGCACGTTTGGGCACCTCCACCAGTTTTCCTCCCATCCAGTTGCTATGGCTAGCCAGGCACGTTTGGGAACCTCCACTACTTTCCGCTCACCCAGTTGCTATGGCTAGCCAGGCACGTTTGGGCACCTCCACCAGTTTTCCTCCCATCCAGTTGCTATGGCTAGCCAGGCACGTTTGGGAACCTCCACTACTTTCCGCCCACCCAGTTGCTATGGCTAGCCAGGCACGTTTGGGGAACCTCCATACCATCCTCCCTATTCACCTAATTTGGCTCCCTTTTTCAATTACGATGAACTTAACTTGGACAAGCACTATATTATGATTGATTGTTGTCACAATGATATAATTAATTTATATCTATATAACCTAGTATTGGTTGTCAATCAAACGTAATTTTGCGGGTCTAGCTGCTTGCAGCCACCCAAGCTCAAGAGGTGTGCCGTATCAGCACCGAACACTGGCAAGTCCACGTTCACTTGAGTATCACTTTACAATTTACACCCCGACGGGTACGACACAGGTACTCGTCGGGATAGACAGTATGGCGACACAGTCGCATACTGTAGACGCTTCGGCTATGCCGGGCGGCCTGTACAAATGGTGAGGCCGGTCCAGCGGCGAACCAGGATTGTGTTGCTAACTCCACGCTTTCCATACAAAAAGCAGGCCGGCGGCGACGCCGAGCGTCATGGCAGTTCGGATGAAACTCCGAACTTACCAAACTTACACACTCACCTTCACTTACACAATTACGTTTATAATTGACTATCAATATACAGGTCGAATTAAAGTATTATTTCGATGTTGTTAATATTAAATTGTTGGGACAACCTTTATGTATTGCTATGTTTAATTTGTTATAAATTATTTGTTTAAATTGTGCATCGATGTCTCTCTGTACGAGGTTTTCGCTGTGGTTTCCCTCGCACGTAAGGCGAATGCCAGAGAGCGGACCTTTCCACAGCAGGGTGTCGTGTTCAAACCCTTACACCCGACCATATTTCTCATATGATTTACTATTTGCTTTCATGGTTAATTTTCAATAAATGCACAAAGCTAGACAAATTCTGTCTGCTTTTTGGAGAGAACATTATTCTTTAATTACGTCAAATACCTATCCCGATTCCTCCACTTTTAACAGCTACTCTATATTACGAACCAGGTAAAGGGTTACTTATTAAAAATAAACACAACGTAGGGTAAGTACAACCTTCTATTAGACGAGGCCATGGTCAAGGTAAAAGGTCATAGGTACAGTATGTTCCGTTACAATATATTACCGTACAGATTCAGTTATTAGCTTACTTTTGTACATGTAAACATAGGATTAATATCCTGAAACCGGTAAATCAATTTATTGTATTATTGAGAGGCTGTCGTCCTACAATTTATGTATTATTCTGAAAAATTTGCTTTTCGAAAACAAATAAATGCAAAAAATAATGTTAAATAGTGTTCCAAAATGTAACAAAACTTTTTGAAGTTGGAGTTGCGTGCTGCATTGCGTTATTATAAATCCCGTTTAAGAAGTTTTTAATCAAACCGCAGTGGTTCTTGATATCGTTCCGGACTATTCTCGATCACCAAAGGTGCTATTGTCCTATAGCGCGACACAATCATCCAGACACATTTCATTCGGATTTATAGTGAATGCCGTTCAAACCGTCACTGTTCATTCTATTCAATTCGCGCGGATTTTTCTTTCTTTTTGGGCACCCCTACTGCGATTCATTCGTTCTTTTGTGCTATATTGCTATACTGCACTACATAAACTCTTTTAGCTTTTATTTACCGGGTATTATCTTCGGGGATATTATCTACTTATTGTTTTATTCAACTTCTGCAGTCTGCAAATGTTTGATGTCTGCTTTCTGCCATTATTCGATTTTAGCATTGTGCAATTTAAAGAAACATATACTAGATTACTCGTCCATATTACATTAAGTTAAACTCTCTAGTTAACTCAACATTAAGGTTAAAGAAAATCTCAGTCAAATTTACCGTTACATTACATTAAGTCGGTATGAAAATTATAATAAGTTCTACTGGGAACTTATAAATTACTTTTTATATTTTGCGTTCATAATGAAGTCATTACGATACGCAATTGCGTATCGTAATGACCTTCATTTCGATACGCAATTTTTTGTTTTAGACGGTTGGTACTAGATGACGTTTCTTTAACCCATTTTTACCTAATTTATTTTTAGTTAATTGACAATTCATTTTAATAATATAATGTCGATATTATTATTAGTTTTTTATTTAGGGAAGATTATTTACATGAAAATGTACAAATATAATTACAAATTGAGTAAGTAAATGTTAATATAATGTTCGAATTAGTCCACATAGATGGACCTAGTAGTACTAAAAATTTGTAGATTGAACCTTTGAACGATAGAAAATTATTTTTAATTAATTTTAAAGCAAGTTTTAATTCAAATATAAGAAAAAATAAAAATTTCCTGTACACTGAGGCTGAAAGGGTTAAATTGTCAAACGTCAAAGCTGGAAGATAAGAAATTTCAATATAACCTCAAAATTTCTTTTACTTAATTAATCACTTTATTTAATGAATATAATAATAATAATAATAATAATAATAATAATAAAAATAATAATAATAATAATAATAATAATAATAATAATAATAATAATACATATTTTTGTCTTACTTTGCATTTCAAAATAAGCAATCAAACATTCTCTGTTACGCCCTTGACATTATTTTCTTTACACCATGTGTCAAAATTTGCAAATTCTTTCTCATAAATCACGCGCAATTTTTGAGGAAGTAGATTATTTACTGTAGTCTGAGCTATACTACGTAGCTCAGGCGGTGCAACTGATTTCATTTAGTATTTAAAAAAATAAAAATTATAGAGCGAGTAACTACAAAACTCCGTGACTAATCTAACGATCCTATGACAGCAATATTTCTTGAAATAACTAATACAGAAATAAGTGTGGTAGGTAGGAAAGTTCTTAAAATAGATACAAATAACTAATAACCATAACCATTTCAGCGTCTTTTACATTTTTTTTTTTTTATAAATATAAGGACTTTTTGTTATTAATTTATATGTCATAATGCTGGCTATATGAACACAAATCCTAAGATGAGACAGCATATTTTGCACAAGTGTCAATATGAAAAAATCTGATGTGACCAACACAACACCACACGCTATTTAATTTTCATTAATTTAAATATACGTACTTACATATGTAGTTATACTAGAAACTGTATTAAAATCCATTCCATATAACTATGGTTCTATTTACTATTTTCTTTTTATAACATTACTATTAATAATTTGAAACGATTAGTTCTTTGATAGTGTCATTTATCTGTTAGTTACCTACATACATTTGAGGTATGAACTGTCTAATCAAGTAGTTGTGTTTGTTTAAAGCGCATGATCTGTGATTTAAATTATAGATAATTTTATAAATTTATCCATAAAATGTATAGAAAAAGTATTAATGTAAACCAATAGAAAATTTAATAATCTTTAATTTTTATAAAAACATAAATCTCGAAAAAATAACTTAAAAGAATTTTTCGGAGAAAAACTATTTTGAACTTTACGTAAAGTGCCATTTCCGGTTATCTGGTTTGCACCAGAATTTAATGGCTTCTTTCCATATTAGAGCAAGGTATAAATACAAAGTTACAAAATTTTCTGAATGATAGTATTTGAGTTAGAACGTAAACAGGATCCACACACACACATACACACACACACACACACGCACACACGCACACAAACATACAGGCATCATCGTGAAAATGTTAAAATTGGATTGTAGGGACCTTAAAATGATAAAATGTGGTTATTTACAAAAATCTCGATATGCGATTTTTAGAACGATCCCTATACCTCCCTTACCAAGGGTAGCGGGCGGTAAAAACAAAACATTATTGTGGCTTGGGCTTGGGGAAAATATATTTAAAATGGATATTGATATTACAATATTTATATTTATTATATAAATTTAAGAAAAAATACCATTTGACGAAGAAACAAATAGTACTTCATCCGAAATATGTATGTATGTATGTATGTATGTATGTATGTATGCCTGCATTTAAATAGTAAATAATTATATGTCCACAGTTTGACAGAAATGTCACCAGCTACAATGTCATCTATTAAGAAAAATATCAGCCTCTTACTCGTAATAATACATGCATGCAACATTCTATATGCTGAAAAACTAAGGGTCGGATTCTCAACTATAACTTTATATCATATCACTTATTGACAACCAACATTTGCTAAAATATCCTTTGTATGTATCAGTTAACTTTAATTGCGAATAGCTCCAAGTGATAAAGTGAAAAATTCTGCATATCACTTCGGTAAAAGTTTAGAATTGGGCCCTAAATTTGATATCATGGAAGATTTGAAAATGTGACAAATTATAAATTTATTTAAAAAATGTTTATGAACTAATAATTGTATTTTTGTAGGTACATCGTATATACAAAGGTACGTTGGAACCAATAAAATCAGTTTATAATCTTCACAGAATTTTATCAATTTAATTCATTGACGATAGTAAAAATAATCAAAATACCACATACCTTCAAATTGAATTTGAAGAGTGTACGTATTAAGCTGAAGGGCTTGTCCAAAATTATGTGAACCCATGAGGCAATGTGTGTAAAAATCCTAGTACCTACTTCATCTTAACAAACATAATGCTATTACAGTTATTAGCCATTATCTTTGTCCGTGATACGAATTCTATAAAAAAGAAACATAGCCGCAATGTTTCTTCATATTTATTTGACTTGACCCACATTGAATCGATTCCCAAAATCCTGACCCAAACTAGCCATCTTGTGCTTGTGCTCGAGAAAAAAATATCAAAACGAAATAACACGTCTGAAAATCGGAGTCGCTTGTGCGCCATTAAAAATGACAGACGAGCGTTGTGTTGAAAACAAAAGGTCCGCCTGAGAACATCCTCGCAGGCTTTTTAAAAACAGCGGCAGGAAGGGTAGCCATAAATAACGCCGTGTCCATTACAATATCGGCGCGAGACAACGGAGTACGCAGAAAGAGAAGAAGCGAGAACAGTGGTGTCCAACACCACCAAACAAATGCAGGGGTTATTTTAAAGAATTTCTAGAGCTAATAAGTCAATCGACGAATAGGGAATAGTATACGACTTTTTATAAATTGTATATTGTAGATGAATTTTATGTAGTACTTTATTATGCAACGAGTTTATAATGATAATTATTAATTCAGAACCATGAAGTTTGCGGTATGAGCCATGGCGAGTACTATAAATCATGCGAGTGTATTAATAGTCATTGTACATGAGTTGCATACATTATTTTTCTACGACCATTCATAATAATTAAAAAATAAACTATAAACTAATAAATTGGTTATAAAATTAATCTGTCTCATAATGAAAATGATAATCTGTATCGAAATAAAAAGAAAATCTGTATTATAATAAGAATAATTTGTATCGAAATGAAAATTTGTATCTTAATGAGTGTCATTCAACTACAAATGACAGATGACACATACCTACATAATAGGTATATTAAAGCATAGGAGTAGAAAAAAAAATATATTAAAAATATAAAGCGTGCCAATTTTATTTGTTCCCGCCTGAAAATTCAAGAATAGGCAATCTATATTACATTTTATAAGTGTCTTGGTTTTTAAAATTTTGTTTTGTTCTTATACTATTGTAATTTTTTGATTTGAAGTACTAATATTTATCAACTGGCTTATGAAATATATTCAGTTTTGTCTATTCTTAAAATTTCAGGCAGGAAAAAATAAAATGGGCACCTGTATACATTTGGTATTTTTATACACACAATACAAGAATGCAATTAAAAATGACAAGTGGCATCTACTCGCATAACGAAACTTATGTCATATATGAACGGTATTAATTTCAATTCTTTCTTCATAGATGTCACAACTTTTGCACTCCAAAACTAGTAATTATTTTATCTGTTATTAAGTAATATCACACAAAATAAAAATTATGGTAGGTATTTATGTTTTTAAAATTTAAGTAACAAATAAAAAAACTTGGACGAGCGCTATTTGGGAAAGATGATAATTTTAACAAGAAAACGTAACAGGACTACTTAAGAAGCATAAAACATTTGTGCAAAATATTCATTTACATAACACTATCGAGCTATAACCAACGAAATCTGACCATATCCGTATTTTAAAATATGTAATTTTTGCATTATTCAAAGTTTGTCTTATAAATTTGGCTCCAACCATAAATTATCATTACCACTATCCTTAAAATAAAGTTAATAATAATATAATAATAATAATAATAATAATAATAATAATAATAATAATAATAATAATAATAATAATAATAATAATAATAATAATAATAATAATAATAATAATAATAATAATAATAACAATAATAATAATAATAATAATAATAATAATAATAATAATAATAATAGTGTTTATTGTACATAAGCTTAACTTATACAAAGGAGTGGATACATATTTTCAATTAACAGTACTTATTAAATATTTCATGTGTTTGTGGCGAACGATCTAATTTGTAGTGCAGATATTGTGTAATTGTATATATCATACATTTTATTTTTGGGCAGTGGTTTTAAAAGTTGAATAAGGTAGTTGTCCTCGCTTGGGTTCTGTAGGTGTTTCTCCAGGAACGCCAGTCTGGGCATCTCAAGAAAAAGTGGTAGAGGTTATCTGGTTCTAAAAAGTTACAAATAGAACAGATGTTATTTGGGTCAAATTTATGTGCTGTTCCCTGGATGTATATTTGTGCTGTACTTCGTGTTGTGGCTACTCGGATTTGACTTATGATCTTTATGTCATTTATGGAGATTTGTTCTTCTAAGTAGTGGAGATCACTATCCTCACTTATCTGTCGATATATGGAGCTATATGTGGAATTCTCTATTCTTGTCCTGTCCTCTTCTTGTAATGCATGAAAAAAAATTCTTTCATTTGCTCGCCTAAGCTAACCAATGTAACGTAGCTTTGTGCGTTCCAGGTATCAAGAGCGTTTATTCTTTGAAACATGTTTTTAACTTGTGTGGTCCAGTTATATTTTGGTATATTTCGTGTGCTTTTGTCTAATTGTATGAGCTTGTTGTAACATATCTTGGGGTAACGATTAGTGTTCATTAATAGTAGTTTTTATTGTACTTCAAGACCGCCTTAAAGACTAAGCCCTCTAGTTTTAGTTGGTTTGTTTCATATCGGACTATGTAATTGGGGGTACATTTTGGCCAATTAAATAGTTTTTTGAAGAATTCGACTTGGACTGTAAATAATAATATAATTAAATTTAACCTTTTCGATCAGTGTAACATTGAGAAAGAACCATTTGCATGAAATCTATAGAAAAAGATACCGTTCCGATCCTGCTTTTTCAACAATTAAATGGCAGCAGAACTTTAAACTTCCCTCCTACTCTTATTCCAAACTTTTTTTCTGTAATATTTTTATTTGACGTATGATTTATGTATCAATATATGTGCAATAGCAATACGACTTGAAGAGATACCCGGCTTCAAAAATGTTGATTACCACTGTGCTTCCGAATCATCCTCCTTCGAAAAGGGTAATTCAATTTAGTTCGCGGATAGCCGTCGAGCGCTCTAGAATCAATTATAAAACTTCTCCATTATCCAACATACAGCTGGTTATTTATTTTCATTGTTGCGCACTTATTTAATTCCTACTCTTTTTATTCTTTGAATTATTTGGATAAGTTTTGAAGCGGGAGATTCTCGCTCGATAAATGTAAACCACAAACTGCAATTCGAGAAGAAAAGTAGCGACGTTGTTTTGTTTGGTTAACAAGACATTTGAATTAAATGAAAAGACATTTATCTTTAATTCATCAACTTTAGAATTTTAATATACAGAATAATTTCGCGTTAATAAAAGCAAATATTGTAATAAATTATTTTTACAAGTATTACAAAATTGCTGAATATTTACATACATAAAGTAAGTGAATACACACAAGCTCAAATAATAATTGGCACATTAATTTGTTTGTGGTCGCTTGTACTTCATAATAAAATTTACCGTTTCCGAAATATATGTAACTATCTCAATATGTTCCGCTATCCTTAATTCTTTAAGCTTCATGAAAGCACAAATTTTAGAACTTAATGCAATAGGGTAGTTCAGTAATTACGTCATATGCGACGCGCTTCATTTAAACTACTGTCCTACCGGTAAATACATCTTTTAAAGTAAACCTTATTGCCACAGCAAATAAGAACTATAATTTTAAGCAGTTCATTTCTTCGCTAATATCTTATTTAATTAAGAAAAGTTAGCTATTTAAGCTATCATTCAGTTAAGTTTGAATATTACCCTTTCAATTAAATAAATATATTACTCTAATTTATAATAACAATTATTCTATTTAAGTTTAAAAAAAAATTGCATGGAATTACATGTTCGTTCAATCTCAAAGTTAACTTCTTCATAATAACAATAATATCAGCATCAAATTACAAGCCTTTAAAATTCTAACCCTTATGTGTTCTGTCAATGGAGTCTACTTTGAAAGTATTGTTTATGCTTAGGACATTACTTCATATTTCGTGCTATACTCTGACGTCACACTATACTACCCAATTGTTTATGCTTCTTTTTTGTACCTTTGTACGTCATAAAAATATTACAGTACCGTTTTCGAAACAAAACTATTTCAATGTGCCCCGTTAACTTCACGTTTCATGTACGTAAACCACAAACATAGGAGTTAATTGCAATGGTTTATGTTACAAACAAACATATTATAATTTATTTATATAAATTTATGTAATTTTCTGCTCTTCTGTTCATTTTACGGGAAAAATTATGAAGTTAAAAGTTGCATGCAAAATTGTTGTGTTATTATTGTTATTGCTACGTACGCTCAAAATTATTTTTTTAAAAATCAATATTTCTGCTAATTATTTATAAACGTCAACTTTATGGGAAATAAATCCCGCATTCTTCTAAATATTTAGGTCTGGTATTTACATCTCTTGTTAAACTGTCAGTTTAAACGAAAAATATAGCATGTTGTAAAAAATTATGTACGACTATGTATGTAATATTTTTTTCGATGCGACATTTTTTTGAAATTACAATAAACTTAACAAGCAGTTTAACCAGAGATTTTGGAAACTATGTAGTGCATATTAAATAAAAAAAACTTGATTGAGGGTAAAAATGGAATTATTTTAAGAAATAAACAAAATATAATCTAGTTCTTGATCTAGTTTAATTCATTTCATATTTATTTTCATTTATTTCATTGTAATAATAAACATTAATGTAGAATTATTTTTAACAAGTACAGTTTGTTGTTATTAGATACTGAAATTTAAATATAATAATTTGTAAAGAAATAAAGAAAGGCTCCACCGAGATTTGAACTCGGATCGCTGGATTCAAAGTCCAGAGTGCTAACCATTACACCATGGAACCGTATATGCATCAATGTTTATCATATTGGAACCTTATCTGCTTCACTCACTATACATGCTTCCGTTATCTACTCCGTAATAATTTATTTTTTGTTTTATCGCACCCGACTAAGATAAAAATCCAACTGAATTTAAAGTTGTTATTGGTTGGAAACATCAGACCGAAAGCAATTCTTCTTGGTGACAAACAATCAAGGCGACAAGTATATCGCTCCATTTGAAAAATAGCTCCTGGAATTATTGATAGCGGCGGGAATCGATCGAAAGGCTCGAGATTTCCTCTAAATGAACTTGACTTCCTACCTATCAAGTTCCTACATCCACAATCGCTCGCAGCACGGAAAGAGAAGAATTCAGTGTAATTTTGCGAATTCATTTGGTTTCGTGTTTGCTGAACGAAATCTTCGCTTTGTACTGTGTTATAAAGAAAACAGTTCACGCTCAGATTTCGGCCTCGCATCGAAATTAAAAGTTGAGTGCTCTTCTATTTTCGTCGTTCTTTCTTTTTTCCAATTTTCAAACAAATTCGTTCGATGTTTTCATATTCCGTCTGTCCGGGGATTAAATCTCGTTTATCTCAAGCATCTCTACAAATAGACGGCGCGGGGAACACTGCTTGGTAAATATTGTTATTTGGAAAGTATGATTTAACTTTCATGAAGGAGCAAAATCATTACGGAATGTCTTTTGCAAATAGAAATGTTTACATCATATAAATACGATTCATTGCAACCTGTTTCTTTAGTCAATTCATTGAGTGAAGCTCTTCAGCGTGATTTTAAATTATCTGTCTGTATGTTTAACTATAAAAATTCTAAATGATTTTTCTTTAAACAAAAAAACTGGCTCAAATATTGGAAGACGTCCTAAATATACGAGGGTGAATTGAAAAGTCCGCGGCCTAACTATTATTGTTTGCAGTTTATATGTAACTGTAACAACCCGCTAAAGATTTTAATATTTAAATTTAATTAAAGATTAAGAATAAATAATTTTCTACGAGTTCCCCCCCCCCCATTGTTTATAATTGCTTTCAACGCTCATTCATTAGGGAGAGACACACACATTTATTAGAAATTAGTATATTCGCATTTCAAGATTTAGTTTCAGCAAGTAATATAGGTATAAAATTCCGTTCAGAAATTATCAATTAATTATTTTATAATTATTAAAAAATATTTCAAAACTTATAATACGACAAGATTAATACAACCTTTTAGTTTATGTTCTGTATGTTGAGACAAGTGAAAGACGTCTTTAGTCTTCAGGGATTAATCAGATTCCAGGTATCTGCGGGAAGTTTACATTCGCCAGTCTGCTATAACTATTTCTACAAGATTGAATGAACACCAACGATAGATTAAATTGAACCAGCCTGAAAAATCGTATGTTGCAGAGCATGCCCTGGAAGAATTTCACCAAATCAAATTCGAAGAAATGAAAATTCTTGCAAGACCTGCACGCCTCAACAACAGGTTAATTAAAGAAGCCATAGAGATTTATAATACCAACAATAATAATATTAATCATTGCGACGGTTTAGAACTTAGTCGATCTTATATTAAATACGTATGTTGTAATGTGTTATCTGGGTTACTTGTTGCTAATGTTTTGTTATTATTTATTTGTGTATTTTTTCCTGAAAAAGGCAGCAGTGAACGCTGCTTACGAAACGTGGGGTATTTAATAAAATACAGAACATTAAATAAAAGGTTGTATTATTTAAGTTATTTCATAATTATTTCTCAAGTGCCAACGTACAAGAAGAAAATAATAATGTAAGTACTTATAATTATTTTTAAATTCATTGCATGTAACCATTATTTATTTTTTGTGTGTCAGGTATAAAAATTAAGTGTCTAACGCTAAAGTTATTTATTTATTTATTTATTTGTAGTAAAATGTTTTCCAGGTATGAAGAACACTATATAACAGTAACAAATTTGAAAAAAAAAATGAGTAAAATTCTACCTAAATAAATGCGAACCTTAGAAATTGTTTCCTACACTTTACAAATTTGTGTACAAGTACAAGAAATATATCTGTGCCAACTCTCATCTAGGCTTCACAAATAATAAATAAATAAATATATCATCACAGCATATTACCCATTGCTGGGTATGCCAATCTGCTTTGTTTGCAGATATCGGTAGGCTTCACAATTATTTCTGAATCTGAATTATGCCCTTCACTTCATCCCATTCCTCTACGAGTAGAGTTTGCAACCTAGTATCTTTAGCACAAATATACATATAGTATTATAGTATTTATTGGTCACCAAAACATACCATCGAATAGTGCATCAGCATCATCCTCGTAAACACGAAACTAGATTAGCAGTTAATTGCCAATAACGTTTATATTCGGTGTTATTGAATTACTAGCTGTTTGCCGTGAACTAATCAGCAGAAGTAAATCAAAAACCAGCAATTACAAACGTAATCGAATATATGCGCCGCAGTATAGCGCGTTTCATTTATTATTATGTACCTACACATTTACGACCAAAAAGGATTTTCGGTCAGTTGATAATTTTTAATGAATGTGACTAAAAATCTGAAAATATTGTTGGAAAAAGCTAATTTTAAATAACATGCATTCACACCTAATTAATTACATTATGTTATAATGTTACTGAAACCATTAATTACCCTATATTTCCCTATTTTCTCAGAACGTTTCTTTTATAAAAAAAATCTGGTGTGGCCAACACTATACCTCCAGCCATAGACAGACCGAGTCCCAAAAAATATTAAGCTAATCCTTATTTTTGTATTCGCGTATTTTACTTTAATTTTGGCAGTTTATTTCTTAAAATATAATCTAATCTAATCCAAGTAACTACCTTTTTTGATAATAAATTGAAGATTTTAAATACTGGGATAGATTATAATTCACTAATCCAAAAATCTGAATTAGCTTAAACATTTTTGTGAATCGTTAATTTACATTAATCTAAATACATACCTACATATTTACAAATACTTGAAACTGTATTGATTTCCTTTCCTATTGTTCTATTTACTTTTTTCTCTTTAAAACGTTACTGTTATTAATCTGAAATGATTAGTTCTTTGACAGTAACATTTATCTGTCAGTTGCATACATTTGAATAAATGCGCAACCAAGGATTTTTGTCTGTTTAAAGCGTAGGATCCGGGATTTAAATTATAGATAATTTTATAAACATATAGAAAAAGTATTAATGCAAATCTGTAGAAAATTTAATAATCTTTAATTTTTATAATAACATTAATCTCGAAAAAATTACATTTAAAAGTATTTTTCGAAGGAAAACTATTTTGAGCTTCTAGTAAAGTGCCATTTCCGGTTATTCGATTTACACCAAAATCTAATGGGCTCTTTCCATTACAGAAAAAGTTTGAAATACAAGGTTCAAAATTTTCTGAATGATAGTATTTAAGTTAGAGTGGAGGATCCACACACACACATACACACACATACGCACACACACATATACATATATATATATATATATATATATATATATATATATATATATATATATATATATATATATATATATATATATATATATAGATGCGGAAAGTACTCGCGACTGTGTCGAGTAGTTAAGAAAACAAATAGCGGGAATGCAGTCTAGGAGTATGTTGGGCTTTAGTAAATAATTGTCACTCTTTACAATTAACCAAGCTTTCGGTTATTTTATTTTAACCATCCTCAGGGTTATTGTGTGAGATTATATAATAAAAAAAATTATATCTACGTTGTACATCGTTTTTTGGAGAAAGAAATTTTTCAAAATTTCTTTCTCCAAAAAACGATGTACAACGTAGATATAATTTTTTTATTATTTAATCCCACACAGTAACCCTGAGGATGGTTAAAATAAAATAACCGAAAGCTTGGTTAATTGTAAAGAGTGACAATTATTTACTAAAGCCCAACATACTCCTAGACTGCATTCCCGCTATTTGTTTTCTTATATATATATATATATATATATATATATATATATATATATATATATATATATATATATATATATATATATATATATATATATAAACAACGCTTCGACTGCTACAGATCTGCAGTCGTCATCTAATTTTTTTAATAATTTAACATTGTCTACAACCTTTAACCAGAAATTAAAAATTCTGTTGCGGCACCTGTCCAAATGAATTACAAAGAGAATGAAAATGGTAGGTTTGTGTCTATGGTCTGTACCTATCTATTTCTCTAATTCTATTAAAATACAATAATTTTGAAAATATACGGGTTGTTGGTTATATTCAAGAAATATACACAGTGGTAGTAAACTTATGTAATCTTTAATCTTGATGATGAAAAGTACAAAAAATTTACTTACACATCAAACTTTGACACTTGGCGTTTATTAACTACATAAAAACAACATTCACACTGACTAGACTAGACTATATTATAATTCAACTCAATGTAAATTCCAAAACTCGCTACACTTGCTTCAGGAATTTGCGTTCGTTTTAGAAGTACTAATTTCCCGCACTTGTACAAAAATAGTTATTTGCGGAGTACTGTTATAAAAATATCCCAAAATAGTGTATGTTGCTAAGGTAACGAGTGAATATAGTACCCAGATTTATGACATTTTCTATGTCTATTAACTTTTGGTATTAGAAGTGTATATATATATATATATATATATATATATATATATATATATATATATATATATATATATATATATATATATATATATATGCAGAGTACTCGCGACTGGCTCGAGTAGTTAAGAAGACAAATTTTAAAGTGGATTTTTGACAGTCAAATGAAATTTAGTGGGCAGAAATAATTTCGACACTCTTTTTAATAAAGTCAAGCTTTCGGTTTATTTAAAACCATCCTCAGGACTCTAAAATTTGTTAAAAAGTTTTGTTGTACAAAGAATTTTGACAATTTTAGTGTAATACTTACATTAATTTGAGATTTAGAAGTAAAATTATGTTTGGTTTTGAAAATTTTACTTCTAAATCTCAAATTAATGTAAGTATTACACTAAAATTGTCAAAATTCTTTGTACAACAAAACTTTTTAACAAATTTTAGAGTCCTGAGGATGGTTTTAAATAAACCGAAAGCTTGACTTTATTAAAAAGAGTGTCGAAATTATTTCTGCCTACTAAATTTTATTTGACTGTCAAAAATCCACTTTAAAATTTGTCTATATTTGTATATATAATGTCGAGAAAATAATATCATTATTAGTAGAGTGACTACGAGTATATAGGTAAAAAAAAGTCAAAGGTTCAAGCCACTTGTTTTGTTACTAAAAATTGTATATTTCTCTGATTTCTAAGAACTTTCTTTGTTAGAAATATATAAATCATAGGAATCTTCGTGACACATGTATGGTTTGCGTCTCATATTTCATCGGAATTTCTTGCAACTAAATTGTAGATAATTTTGAACTTGATTGACAAGGAAATGAATAGAAAATAAGGTCAGGTCAGGGTATAACAATACAAAAAGGAACTGAACAACAGAATATCATTGAATTATTGAATATGCAAATAGATAGTCCATTTTAGAGTACACAAAAAGTATTACTCACTATTCAACAAGGGTATTATTCATATTACATTATATTGTCATTGAATATATTATTAGTCGTACATTCATATATTATCGAAAAATTTATTCCATATGACTTCATAGAAAAGAGGATGCTTCAATAAGTAACAAAAAATTTATCGTTGTCCGATATAAAATCAAGCTACAAATAAAATTTGTTGTTGTTTTATACATAATGTCAATGCCCCCCAAAATTCTACCGTTACTCAGAAATGTACCGATCCGTGTTTGTGCAATTTAAAAGTTTCTAACCATTTATTCATTCTATTCACATTAATAAAAGCAACTCCATTATTTGATGTATTTTTTACTCTCCAACTACAAAAATCTCATGATTGTTCATTGTTCCTCTGCGATGCAAACAGCTGAAGCAGCCGCTAAGAAATACATTCTGCTATTTTTATTATACACGCCATTACTACAATTAATACTTTTCTAATCATCCTTTTAGGTAAAATTAATCTTATCTCCGATATTGTCGTGATCTAGACATTTTGTTGCGTAAATGATGTATAATAATAAATATAATATGTAGTAGGTTCCAAAAGTTTCTGTTCTGACATACAAAATTTTATGTACTTATAGATAGATTTATGTGACGTTTATTTGTATAATTTGATGCACGTCAATGATTAATACCGAAAATTAACTACAGTGTGCCGTAAAAATGGTCTTTGCGAATGAAGAACCGTCTACAATAGTTCTTATTAAACAGTGATTCAATGATATTTATAGGGAAAGAGTAGACTAAACAGTTTAGTCTGGGAAGAGATGGCATTGGTAATGACGTTTGAAGCCGTTTGATATTACTAAATCCTTTTTCAATCTTCGAAATAAACGATCGATATTAATGTTTCAAGCCGCTTGAAAATGTCAAGTCAAGCTTATAAAATTACAGGCTTGGAATTATGAAGCGGCATGACCTGTTGAAATAAACAGTGAAGCTTAAAATAATGTAACTACGCATGCGAACACCCACAATCTGTTTGAGTGTCAATAAATTCATATCACTTGTTAATTACTTGTATTTTACCTCATTTTATAAAAGTCGCGACATAAAACTTAATAAAATTGCCCAAAAGTGAAATATTTTTAATGTTTTTGAAAGATGAAAAATATCAACTTGACAATTTTTAGATTTTGAGGTTACATATCCAACATGAAATTAGATCATATACCACTCCCTCTCTGTCTGCATAATCTAGTATTTAATTATCTTTCTTTAGTCAATACATATTTAAAGAAGATTGAAAATAACTCAATCCTAATTTCAATTCGCTGAGATAAACAAATAGAATTTTTCAAGTAATAATATACTTGAAGCCGCTTGAATTGTCGAGATAAACGTAGTCAATGATCCCCGCAATAATTGGCCAGTGGACGTAATGACTGCGCGGAAAATGTGTCTTGCAGAATAGTAACTGCTTAGTGATAGACGGCTGAAGCTGAAATAAATTTCAGCAAGGTTGGGTTTGGGGATTTCCATATAAAACATCTTTCGGATCAATCACAAAAAACATTTTATGACAAAGATCAGTGTAAGATGGTTGTGAGTGTATCGACTTCTCTCTTCTCCATCGTTATTTCTAAGGCCGTAATGATAGATTGTGGCTTTACTTAAATAAAAAATTCTCCCTACAGCCCAGATTTAGTGGATTATACCTTTCCTCAAAACTGAACGTAAATCTTTTTTAAAAGTTAATAAAGTGATAGGTATACTTTAGATAGTTTTGCAGATAAAATTTCAGATTATTCAGGTTGCATAAATGTTATTTCAAATATGTAATGAAGTGAAAGGAGATTATGTTGAAAAGTGATACAGTTTTTTTCTTCTATTTCCTCCAAAACTATTAGAATCTATCTTGTATATCTGGACCATTTACTAAGCGTCACTTCTCAGGCCCTCAAAGCTGTCGTGAAAAGAGCACCACCATTTCAACTTTGACGTCGGTCGGATTCGACACCGGGCAGTTAGAACCAAAACTGATTACACAACTCACTCAGCCCTACAGGTACTTTTCTGTTTGTAATGAATGGTATGAAAATTTTTCAAAGTAAGAAACGATTTTTTAGGTAAGAATAGTAAGAACGGCGGGGCACGTAAGAAACAATTTATACAGTTCACATTGTGCGTGTAGTTGATTTTGGAAGTAGAAGCAGATAGATCACCTAAACAGTTCCTGACGTAGGAGGTCACAGTCCAGTGGACCGCATGGAATGGAGATGAAGCACTTCCGGACTTCGCTTCGGACTCTAGACTCCGGACCCGGAGTGACGATTGATCAGGGCTATGGTTCACAACAACCCGAACCCAACCCGCATTCCGTCATGTTGCTGCGTTTTTTCCTCTCAACAAAAGACAAACGAAAACAATTACGCGTGTTTTCGTTCAGATAACGAGAGAGAACGAACAGCGAAATTAAAAACAAAGGAAACCCTTCTACGACTAAGTTTTCTAATAAAAAACGGATTAAACTCGTGGAAGGATGTAAGAAAAACACCGATGTCATGTTACGGCAGACGTTGAATCCCTTTCAAATTCAGTTCATGGTCGTTCCTGTTCTCTCGAAACAAGATATATTCGCATATTTTGAGATACATTAACGAGAGTCAGGATAAAAGGATTCTGTAATAACAATAAGCCATACTTTCGGAACATTAATTTTTCAACAACATTTAGTGAAAAAACATGCAAGATAATATTAAAAAAAATCCTTTGAACAGTTATTTGCAAAAATATGTAACACTGATTGCAAGGCCTTTAACTACAGTAATACGAATCGATTGTACTTCTGATGATATTTTCATAAGCTATACTTTATTTTTAACATAAGGAGTAAATTCCATTGTTTTGTACAATACAAATATAAATTTGTAATTTATAATTCATTTTCTTTCCTCTCTGTCAAAACATTACACATCACATGGATAATGTCAGGAATATCTTTACATATTAGCATTTTTTAAAATTTTCGATATATTCACTATTGCTATAATTAAATAATTATAATATTGTAATAAATTCATCTTAACATTAATACCATTTAATAATATTTAGCTTAAGTTAGGTAAGGTTAATGATAAAGCTCGAATAATACTAACGTACTAAGTATTGTCTTTGGGCAAAAAATTCGGTGGTGAGTATTTGATGAATAAGTACGTTTTAGGGTCTCTAGAATACGATTTTTACGACGATGCCTGTATGTATGTATGTATGTATGTATGTATGTATGTATGTATGTATGTATGTATGTATGTATGTATGTATGTATGTATGTATGTATGTATGTATGTATGTATGTATGTGTGTGTGTGTGTGTGTGTGTGTGTGTGTGTGTGTGTGTAAGTGTGTGTGTGTGTGTGTGTAAGTGTGTGTGTGTGTGTGTGTGTGTCTGTGTCTGTGTGTGACAAAATTTTCTAATGCGATAACTCTAATACTACAATTCCAAGAATTATAATTCTTTCGTATTCCTCTGCGTTACATCCATGTGAAAAGCTGATTAGATTTTGGTTATAATTGGTCAACCGAAGTGCCCTAATTTGAGGATTTTTACAGTTTTTCTTGAAAAAACGATGTTAAATATAATTTTTTCACATTTAATGTTATTATAAATATTAAAGAATATTTTATTCTCTATACGATTTGAATGCATTTTATACTTCATATTAAATGGATATAGAGTTAAAAAATTATAAAGAAATTAAATATCATATAATATTAGCCAGCTATGCTATAACTCTGGAAACAGCTGCTATATTAAGAAAAGTCTGATTGAAAGGTGTCAGTGTCAAGTGCAGTTGATAATATATTTGTGTTATAATTTTACTGGAAATGTAGGATCTTTTGTTTGACACTATCTGTATGGAATTTGTATAGAATACATATAACTGCCTTAAGGTAATGTACAAGAAATAGAATCTTTTGCAAAGAACTTTCTGTATGACATTTATAGAAAATACATAGAACTTACGGAAGGTAATGTGCTGGACACATCAGATTTTATAATGTTATTTTGACACGAGTACTTGTCTAAAATATTGTGTAGGTTCAGGCGTACTTTTCTTTCTATGAATTATTTTTTCAATCGCACTGTATTACAAATTATTTTGTAGGATATTAGGATCACTGTAAATATATAAGGACTATCAACCATTTGCACATACATGTATATTATTTGTTTAGAAAATACAATATTTATATTCTTAAATAATTTATTTACCAATGCATGTGCTTTGGCATAAAAGTTACTTTGAAAAATGAAAAGTAAATATCCAAAATTCTACTCAAGACTCAAGTAGTATATTTTTCACTGTTTCGACACCCATAAATTCTCGGTTTTGTATCAAACAATTAAAAAACAAATAGCCAGAAATTATCACTGTCAGAAATAAGAACCTCTATACTCCATAAACAAGATGAAACGTATAACAAATGAACTAGTCCATACAAGTCGCTCAATGATACTATTATTTTACCAGAAATAATATTTATTTATTTATCTACACCTGTTTAATAATATATTGATTATGTACGTAACCATGGTTACATAATACCGTTATGAGTCATAATCCACGGGACGAGGTTACATAAGACACGGAACTGTCAAATTTATTGTTGAGGGTTCACAATCAACTTCATTTAGCGGTTATGCGCAAGCAAATATTCGCAAGACCGTTTCTGGACATGTGATAAATTCGATTTTACGTGCCGACTTTTCTGTTTATTATTATTTATTACTCAAATTCTAAATTCTAGGCAATTTTTCTGTGTTAAAACATCAGAATATTTTAATTTCAATTTAATGAATTTTATAAATATATTACATTGTGCACATTATTTAAGTCAACATAATTCATTCCTTTGTACGTTTCACGGTATTTCATTCCTATATCATAACCTGAAAAATCAAAATAATTTTATTTGGATTTTTCACTGCAAATTTCATTATAATTACTTACAATTAGGTTCAAAACCTATAAATATTCTATTTTCTTGTATTAAACTACAACTATAGATTTTTAAAAATATTTTTACGACAGTGAGTGACTCATTTCATTTCAGTTTGCAGTAATCTGACAGTTCCTGAACGATTTTGATGCTTAAAACTTGACGAAAGCGCGAAAAAACAATTTTAAACCGAAGAAAAAATTTTCAGTGTCACCCGGTATAATATGATTTCAATTGCAGGTGTAGATAAAATATCGTATTCAACTCGCGTATAATGGCTATTATTCACTCGGATGAATTACCACACTCGCCTACGGCTCGTGTTCTAAAATCATCCTCGTGAATAATAGCCATCATAATACGCTCGTTGAATAATATACTATTATTTTTCATTGTAACAAATAATATAGTTTATACAAATATATTACGAAAATAATTCAAAACAATTACAAATTTGTAAGAAACAAATGAATATTTCAGAAAATTATGAATTTATTTAATAAAAATTATTTGAGAAAATTAAATTAAATTTAAATTAAATAAATCAGGGCCAAATAAATAATATAACGAATGAATAAAATACATTTCATATTAGAGATTAAATTGTATTCGTTGCAAGGTTGCAGTAATTGCAAATGAATTACACCTTAATTATGAATATTTATTTGATAAATACCAGTCATTTTTCTCAGTGCATGAAATTTTAAAGGAATGTAAACAATGACAAAAAAAATGTTTAAGGTTATTATGTTTTGTAACTTTCATTACGAATAATTATATAAGCGAAAACAAATTTGAGATTATTTTTTTTTACAAATTTCCCCGTTTTGGTCGGTACTGTACACAGTATATAAAACAGTGTTGACGCTAAGGTGCGAACATAGGGATTTAACATGATATTTTAGTTTTTTGTAATTTCCTGCTCTCCTGTTCATTTTACGGCAAAAACTGTAGAGTGCGAAGTTATTCAGAATTAAAAGTTATATACAAAACTGTTTTTAAATTTTTTATAATGTCTCTAGTTTCTTTACAATTTTAAAAAGAAGTTTCAAGATTTCGGTTTATTAGTAGAAATAGCCATGACACTTGTTTCCTTTTTCTAACTTTCATAAATTATTTATAAACGTCAAACGTGAATTTGACATATGGAAAATAAATTCCGAAATCTTTTGTAACTATTTGCATCATAATATATTTTTAGATAGGTTCCTCATTTGAATAAACATTCATTTAATTTAATTTATTTCTTTTTCATATGTGAAATTGGCGTTTGACGTTTATAAATAATTTAAGAAAACCAGGAAAAAGAGAACAAAGGCGATTTCGGACGACATACCCGTTCACTTCTTCGGATTACTACGGTTAGTTATGGTATGATATGGTTAATGGTGGCGCCAAAAATCGTTGGTTAACTTGTTGACACTGTGCTTGGTGGTTATGTATATTCTGCGACATTTATAACTGTCAAAAATAGTGTCTGACAATTAAAATGGATTAACGGAGAAAGATAGTGTTTTCCATATTTGTCTAAAAAAGAGTCAACGAAAATAATGTCATCCTGTTTGACATAACACCACGACTCCGACTGTTTTGATTTTTGACATTTCAAAAAAAGACATGATAAAAAGAGATAGAAATAGTGAACAGAGTTCTGACCCGACTCGCAAACCCGTTCAGCTGTGAGCACTGATCCAAGCATACCGGGTATATTGTTCTTAGCGCCCGAATGTGTGAACGTACCTGAACGCAACATACCGCAAGTGAACGGTTGTCGCTCGAAATCGCCTCAAGTGTCATGGTTATAGCTACTAATAAATCGAAATATTAAAAATTCTTTTTAAAATTGTGAAGAAACTATAAACATAATAAATACGTTAAAACAGTTTTGTATGTAATTTTTAATTCTAAACAACTTCGCACTCTACATCTTTTGCCGTAAAATTAAGAGGAGAGCAGGAATTTGCAATAACTAAAATCCCATGTTAAATCCCTATATTCGCACCTTAGCGTCAACACCTTGTATAGGTATCTATTTAATTTTCTCACAGAAAATTGCAAAACATTTGAAAACAGAAGTTTCTTACAAAAAATTGAATATAAACTGTGATTAATTAACACTGAAACAGAATGAAAAATGAGAATTTGAATTAAAATGTAAATAAGATAAGAGAGGGCTGTTCCAACCAAGTCCATTAAGACTTCGTCTTCGTCCTTATGTTACAGATACGTTATGCACATAATAATTTAGTTAACATATTGCAGCACTAGCGAGCGCGACATGATAAAATATCTTTTTATTGTTTGTCATCCCGTCTTTCATATTTGCTTGCGGTTATGTTATGGTAACAGAAAATTGCTAGTGGACAAAAAATGTACTGCAGATATATACATCTATAATCTCTACAACGTGGTTTACATTTACAAGGTTCGTCGTTGTACTTCAGTTTTTTAATATAAATTTAACGTAATTTAACTTCTACAAGCAGCTTCTTCATATTCGAAAAATGTATGTTAGGTACTCGTATATGATTCATACAAACTGTGCTCGAATGACTGAACAAAAGTCATTTACCATTGGTTGTAAGAATGTAAGCACATATTTCATTTACGCGCTTAGCAACATCTTTACATGTCAGCAAATTTATGGAGCTCATGATTCGTGAATAGCCATTTTCACTATTGTAATAATTTTTTTAAAATTTATTTTATAATAGCTCTGTTGTAATCAAACATCTTGGATCAAAGGTGGAAAAATTAGTTTTTTTTTGGGTTTTGGTTATTTTCTCAAAAAAGTAGCCCGTATCAAAATTTTACAAGAATATAACATTAAAGCTCGTAAATTTTTGTACAAAAAATGGTTCTTGCATTTTTTACCTAGGATGAATTTTCAATGAGTTATGATAAAAATAATTAACCAGAATAATAATTTATGAAAAATTTAATTATTTAAAAAATAAATAATATTAGTTATTTAATACATAGTTTAATAGATTTTACTATTTATTTAAGAAGTAAATTTTCGATTATTTTTAAATATTTTTTTTAACCCTTTTCTACAAATTATTCACTATTCTGACCCGGTTAAAGATATGATAACGCGGTTTAAAAATTTGAATTCTGCATGAAATTCTTCATCTTGTAATTTATTACACGATTTTACCGACGAGCGGTTTGCGAGTTACTAACAACATAAATTTATAAGAAATCCTTCTAAAATATTAAGCATCTGCAAATCGGCTTAGTTTTCTTTGTTTCATCTGAAATTTAGACACGATTAAAGATAAACAATATTACTTATTTCATAAATTTCAAAACATTGAAAAGAAATATTTAAAAATCTCGAAAATTTACTTCTTTCCACGCCACTGCGACTGAAAACTGTTATAAATATTAAAACCTATTAAACTAATATCTAATATTGTTTATTTTTTAAGTAATTTTTTTTTCACAAATTATTATCCTGGTTAGCTATGTTTAACATAACTCTTTGAGAGTTTATCCTTGACAAAAAATGGAAAAACTTTTTTTTTGTACAAAAATTTACGAGATTTATGCTAGAATTATGAACAAATCTGTAAGTCTTACAGGTCTAATGTAAATAATGTGCAAAATCGCAAAGAAAGCGCCCCTCTTATGTATAATTTTATATTAATCAACAAAAATAGGTGCCTTTTTGTCAGATCTGTAAATCTGAAAGACTTGTTCAGAATTGTAGCATAATTTTATATTTTTGTAAAATTTTGATACTAGCTAGTGTTTTTGAGAGAAAATACTCACTTTTTGCATCTTTGTTTCAAGATGGCAACTCGTGCTAAGCCTCCCCAAGATCAAAAACTTGAATTTTTCATCCCCGTCCCGACCTAAATACTATGGCTGGTAGCACGAGCGTGTTTCTAACACCGCTGTTAACTAATACCGTGCTAACGACTTGCTACATACTTCAGGGTTATTAACAAAATCATCGTTGCCAATATATTAACTCGAAAATGTATTGGCAGCCAAATTCAATAAATTTGGCTTCATTGTTTTAAATTGTTTATACTACAAGAAGGCAAGACAAAAATTATATTAAACTGTTTTAAATAATACCGTCATATTTATTGAATATGGCTGTCAGTACATTTTCGGCTTATTCAGTATATTGCCAACACTGATTTTGTTAAAAACTCTGAAGTATGTGTCAAGTCGTAGGCTCGTAGGCATGGTTTTAGTTAATATCGGTGTTAGAACCACGCCCGTGCTACCAGTCTATATGTTGTTAAAATCATTTCTACAATACCTTTTGAAGGGTAGATACCTCTATTGACTAAACTATACGTAGATTTTATAAAATTTTCAATATAGTGCACAATTAGGAATGTTCTCCACAAGGATTCTTCACTAACATTCTTGTGGTGATCCTTAAGTTTGTCAAAAATGCTTCCATTTTTAAATAAATGTGAAATGTACATTTATAAGCTTAATATTGAATAATTGAATGTGTTTTACATTTTTCTAATAATAATTTTTAAACGTCAATTAAACTCCAATTCTAACCTCTAAACAAAAATAAGACCGTAAAGATGTATCTACCGGATGCGTCGCCAGAACACAGTTACTACCAGTAGTAGTTCAGTGAACAAACGAAAAAATTACATACATGAATTTTCACGAAACGTGACCAACATATGTGTAAGGGTAGTCAAAATACTTTACTATAAACTTCAATACCACTTTATTCAACATGTGAGTAGTGATAGCTGGATTCCAAAGATCACTTACATATGAATAAAAAATGTTGAATGTGAGTGTCATATCGATTTCTATAATCTAATTATAAAATCAAAATAATATCTTTAATTTCTGTAAAAAGAATTACAAAAGAAAGGCAAATGCTTTGACAAAGTTTCCTTCCATTCTTGTGAAGTCCAAAAACAATATTATCGGTCGTTAGGCGATTTCGCCCGGCGTCGGGCGTGTCAGAGCAGCTTAGACACACTAACACTCCAGGGCTTGTCTGAGTCTTGGAGACTCTCCGGTCTGGGAAATGGATGGACAGCAACACTCGGACTAAGGCAACAGCTCTTGGTGGGGTTGTTATTCAGGGGATTTATACAGCGAGCGAGGGGCATTGTCTAAGCCGCTGGCCGGCCGAGCCATTAGCGCTTGTGACATGGACGCAGCTTTGAAGTGACCGCTTGCAGCGGGAGTAATACCCCTACAGCAGTCCACATCTAAGGTTTTGCGAGGTGTAGGTTTAGGATGGAGAATCATTGTACTTTCTTCATTGCTCTCTTTTTGTTGTTTTTTGCAATTAAAATAGTTGAAGAAAATACGTACCTATTACATATCTGTAAAAAGCATAGGTCATTAAATATAGATGGATATATGTATAAATTTTGCAGTTTTTTATTTGAGTAGATAACCTCCAAGTGTGAAATAAAATTAGGTTTTGGTTTTCAATTCTCTGTGATACTATGCTCTTTCGAATGGCGATGCTCAATTTGTTTTTATCATTGCTTGATTTTTAGTATGAAAAAGTTCTAGTTGTTTTTACTTCAACTGTATTTGCACCCGATTCTATACTAGGCCGCGAGAGAAAGATAGCAATGGTATGACGGCACAGTGACACTGACAAAAAAATTCAAATACCTCGAAAAGTAATTATTAAAAAAAATGTTTTTATAGTTTCGTTATTTACTTAACATCCGACTATAGTATGTTATTATTATCATTACACTCAAGGGCGTGTTATGAGTTCCTGCTATGGTAATGTTGAAGCAGAAGCATTCATAGCCTACCTACTCCGTAAACTTTCTGATCCGTGATCCGTAGAATACAAAATAGTATATTAAAGAACGTGTTTTATAAGACATGTTTTTTTCGCACGCGTCAAAATTTAGAAAACGAGCGTTAGCGAATTTTCTAATTGACAAGTGCGAAAAAAAGTCTTATAAAATGAGTTCTTTATACTATTTTTTATATTTATATATAAATTAGGTAAGAATGGGTTAAAGAAACGTCATCTAGTACCAACCGTCTAAAACAAAAAATTGCGTATCGAAATTTCGATACGCAATTGCGTATTGTAATAACTTCATTATGAACGCAAAATATAAAAAAATTATAGTCAGACGTTAAACGTTGAACGCACTACGGGAGTTAAAATGACTGGTTTTAATACATAAATATCATCCCAGGTATGAAATACTTGAAATGTTACAAATATTATTTCAAGTAAAGGTAGAAAGAGAATAATTATAATATAATTTTTTAATTGACCAGTTTTTCAAAAATTGATGGTGCTTAAACGCACTATTGGGAGGGTTGTTTCAGTTTTCTTAAATAACTTTCAAACTATTCGGAATTTTTTTTCATCGGAATCTGAATGAGTACCCGAAATTGTACAACATTGCCGATTTAACCGACCTCATAGTTCCTATAGTTTCCGAGATCCCAATTGTAACCCAATTAATTTGTGACACCCTGTATATATATATATATATATATATATATATATATATATATATATGTATATGCATAGAATTTTATTTTTTAGGTTTTATATATATATATATATATATATATATATATATATATATATATATATATATATATTTTAATAGTTTGTGTATTTTTAAATAAATATTCTTATAAGGCAATTTTATTTTTATTTATTTAGGCGTTGTTCTCAAATTTTGGAAAATATGCTCTAAAATAGTAAGCTTTTTTAAATTTTAACTGTCACAGGAAAAATGTGTTTGGAATTAGTAGTGTATTAGGCATTATATAGAAACAGGTTCGTAGAAAACATATTTAAGCGAAATTAGCACTGGAAGGTATGTTAGTGCCCTTCACAGGATACCACACCTGACCTAAAGTGTTTAAGCAAGGGCAACGATAGACGGAGAGTTAAATTTACCAGTAACGCTGACTAGATACGTGATCATACCAATGGTGCACAACGCACAAGTCAAATTCAAAAGTAATTTTAACACTATAAAACTACTTTTTGTTAAATTTCATACTATTACAACAAAATATGCCTCTCGTATTTAATACAAGTCGTTTTATTTTTCACGAATTGAAATTATGAAAACTATATATTTTAAAATTTTGAAATAAATGTTATCTGCACCTACAAAAATACCAATATTCGGCATAAAATTTGGAGCTGTAAATAAAACTTTTTATTGAATATTTTTGTAATACTAGTCACAATTAATTATATATTATAATAAAAAATAAAAACTAAAATAAAATGTCTTTCCAATCTCAATGAAAAAAATCTGATGTGGCCAGCACATTACCTTCCGTCAGTTCTATGTATTTTGTATAAATGTCATACAGAAAGTTCCTTGCAAAAGATTATATTTCTTGTACATTACCTTAAAGCAGTTGTATGCATTTTATATAAATTCCATGCAGAAAGTTTCTATCAAAAGATCCTATATATCCAGTAAAATTATAACACATTCATACTGTCAACTGAACTTGACACTGACACCTTTCAATCAGAATTTTCTTAATATAGTAGCTGTTTACGCGTTTTAAAAAAAGGCTGATTCTAGATAAAGATATCGTTGGAAAATGAATAAATCTAGTAACACAAAACAACTACAAAAATTATTATTATTGTTAGAATTTTGTTAAAAAACAAGTTTGTGTATTAGTTACAAAAATAGTAGTAAATAAACCAGTTCGAATAACTACACGTTTAAATTTTTCTCCGTATATATGTATTTTTTAGTTTTACAATTTAAATAAACTTTTACAAGGAATAGCAGCGGATTGGTCTGCTATTCCATATTTTTTACAGTGCCGTTTAAATAGTATTTGGCACTGGAGTTATTGGAGCAGCTCTAATGTAGAGTTACCTTATCGAAGCTGTCTGGTTCTACATCCACACTCAAGTCAAGTGGTAGTGAAGTGTTAGTGTAGTGTTAGTGATTCGTCATTAGCGTTCTTCAAGACGGCAGGCAATAAGACTTGTCGCACTGATTCCTTCGACATCCTGCAACGAGTCTGCGATCTCCTGGTCCTGTTCTAGAGCTTGGGAGTCCTCTAGCGATCTCCTAGTCTACTCAGCGATGACAAGAGTCCGTCCGTGCAGGCGAGGAATCAACCGATTCTAGTACATCCTATGCTGTAGGATTTCTTCTACTATAAGAACTTCGGCTACGAGTTTCATCCTTAACGACAGGGTGTCTTCTGCTGCAAGGTACTAGAATTATTCATAAATCAATTATATATTAAATAGAACCAGCCTTCGTTTCTTACCAATCTGGTCCTTCGAGTAACTTTTATCACCAAGTTTAGTAAAGTTTCCTTTCTAAAATACAGTCCATTAAATATCCATATTTATTATTACTAAACAGTTTTGGTCCTTCGAGCCGGATTGTACGGCAATTTCATCCTTTTTTTTCTCTGTTATTTTTTTTTTAACTTCAACTAAACATGAGCAGAGAAGCAGAGAAAAAGTTAAAGGCGAAATTAAAATCAGCGCAGGCATTAACTAAAAGCCTAGAAGCTAAATTTATAAACTTATCTGAATTGGCAAATAAATGTGCTACAGATACTACTTTACATGAACGTTTCCTAAATGAAACTGAAAACATTAATTTGAATCGGGAAGAATTTAAAAACGCTATAACTCTAGCTAATGAAGCTGGGTTAGAATTAGATGAGGATTTTGAACCTAATTATGATACATTAATGTCAGTAGATACATATCATGCATTAATTAATCGAACTCGTAGCATTATCATGCCTAAGACTAATACTGGTACTACTAACGAAATTATTAATACTAGTGTTAGTAATAACGGAGATACTAATAATAGATCTGTTCATATTAAACTTCCTGCTGTTGACATTCCGTATTTTGACGGCAAGATAGAAAATTGGCCTATTTTTTACCAATCTTTTAAGGTAAATATTCATGAAAACAAACAACTAACTGATTCACAACGTGTACAGTATCTTGTCGGAAAATTAAAGGGAAATGCTTTAAATTCTACTGGGGGCATACTCCCCACTGGAGAAAATTACAATACTATTTGGAACAATTTGATAACAGATTATCAAGATAAACGTGCATTAGCCTCACGATATTTAAATAATATATTTGACATTAAATTTGCTTCTAAAAATCCTTCCCAATTATCGTCATTTGTAAATAAGTTCACTGCATCCATGTCAGCATTAAATCAACTCGAAATTCCTGATATTGCTGATTTTTGCTTTTTAAATTTGGCACTAAAAAGGTTGATCATGAGATAGTTCAACAATACGAACTTTCAGTTCGAGGGCAGGAATTTCCTACTTGTCAAAGTTTTTTGGAATTTGTACGTTATCAGTCTAAAGTCTTGGAGCGTATTGGAACTTCAAAACCTATAAAAAACATTACACGTTCATATTTGATAACTGATAATTCAAAGAAATTTAATGACAAAAAAAATACAGTAACGTCATCAAACAGAATAACTTCTGATCCTTGCACGTTTTGTAGCGATACAAATCATAATCGACTTTATATGTGTCCAAAATTTAAAGGTCTTTCTGTACAAGATCGATTTAATTTCATAAAATCAAAAGGGGGATGCTTCAATTGCTTATCTACAACTCATTCTACGATCAAATGCTTATCAAAAAGAACTTGTAATATATGTAAAAACAAGCATCATTTTCTTTTACATTTTGAGAAACTTATTCCAAAACAACTTAATATTGAAAATAATGATAAAAACGATTCTCATTGTCATATTTCAAACTCTAATAAACAACCTAATATTGAAATTAATGATAATGACAATTCTCATTGTCATATGTCAAATTTTGATAAAAATGATAAACATGTATTACTTTCTACCGCACAAGTTCTTGTTAAAATCAAAAATGATGATTACAAAACTGTAAAATGCTTAATTGATAATGGTTCACAAAACAATTTAATCACTATTGATTGTTGCAAATTATTAAATTTGCCAATTATTCCTCTAACTAACTCTAATATAAAGGGAATTGGTACCACAACTCGCCCAGTGCACGGTTATGTCACTATTAAAATTGAATCAAAAATTTCATCAAATCAATATGAAATAGATGCGTTAGTTGTTGACAGTATTACTGACAAATTACCTTCGTTCGAAATTGACATCTGTCAATATACTAACCTTAAAGATTTATATTTAGCGGATCCAACTTGGTATTTACCAAGTACTATTGACATAATTCTGGGAGCACAACTATTTCCTTTTATATTATTATCAGACCGTATAGATTCATGTCCAAGCGCACTTTCCACCACGTTTGGTTATATCTTAATGGGAGAAATTGACAGATCGACAGTAAATACTCAATCTTATCAATCAGAATCATTTTGTTCGTTTATTTCACCTAGAAATAATGATATAGAATCGTGTATACACAAATTTTGGGAATTAGAGGAAGTTCCACATAAACTATTTGACAGTACAGAAAATGTTGAATGTGAAAAAATTTATGCAGAAACAGTAGAAAGAAATTCAAAAGGACGATATATTGTAAATTTACCTTTTGAAAGAAATCCTAATCTTCTAGGTAATTCTCGTGCAATTGCAGAACGCAGATTCTCATTTTTAGAGAAAAAATTTAAGCTGTCAAACGAGTTAAGAAGTCAGTATAATGATATTATAACGGAATATTTACAAAAGGGTTACCTTGAAGAAGTAACAGACAATGGAGAAGGTTATTATATTCCGCATCACCCGGTCATTAGCGAAGACAGATTAACAACAAAGGTTCGCGTTGTGTTAGATGCCAGTGCTAAAACACATACAGGATTGTCATTAAATGATGTATTACATGCAGGTCCCAATTTGCAAACTAATCTTTTCCATTTATTAATAAAATTTAGATTATTTCCTTATGCAATGACAGCTGACATTAAACAAATGTATTTGCAAGTCGGAATGACAGAATCACATCGTAAATTTCAGAAAATTCTTTACCGTTTCAATGAATCTGAGCCAATTCGTACCTTTCATATTACTACTGTATCGTTTGGAATCAAATCAAGTCCATTTCTGGCTATGAGAACTATTCGTCAACTTGCGAATGACGAACGACATAATTATCCAGAAGCAGCAAAATGTGCTGAATGCGATTTATATATGGATGATTTTGTCACTTCAATTTTAACCTATAATAATGCATTTTCATTAATTCAACAATCAATAAATTTTTTTTTTTGCAGCCGGAGGTTTTGATTTAGTTAAATGGACTAGCAATTACACATCACTTACTGACAATCTTCCCAAGTCTCATAAATCTAATATTGATTTGTCATTAAATGAACAGTTAAAAATATTGGGGTTATCTTGGAATCCCAAATTTGACATATTTACATTTATAACCTCAAACACTGACACATCAAAATGCACTAAACGTTTCATTCTATCAACAGTAGCAAAACTGTTTGACATCTTAGGTTTTGTGTCACCTGTCATTTTGTATGCAAAATTATTAATAAAAGAGTTATGGAATGCAGGAATTGGTTAGGATGAAGTTCCTCCATCCCACATTAGTAATAAATTTAAAAAACTGATGGAAGAATTTCCACTTCTTGCAAAATTAAAAATCCCTAGACATGTTGGTATTTTTGAAAACTGTAATATAAATTTAATCGCATTTTGTGATGCTAGTCAGCAAGTTTATGGTTGTGTTCTTTACTTGCAAATCATTAATCATGAAAATGAAATTGATACGCAACTTTTGTGCGCAAAATCAAAAATTGCACCAATTAAAACTACTACTTTAGCAAGGTTAGAATTATGTGCTGCTGTACTTCTTTCTAAACTCGTACGTAATGTGTATAATATAATTCAACCACGCTACCCAATAAATAAAATTTTTGCATTCACTGATTCTATGATTACTCTTTCCTGGATAAAATCTTCCCCACATAGATGGTCTGTTTTCGTAAGCAATAGAATTGCACAAATACATGAAAATCTTAGTCCTGACAATTTTTACCATGTTTCCGGAAAGGAAAATCCTAGTGATTGCATTTCCAGGGGATTACTACCCTCACAAATGATAAACCATAAACTTTGGTGGAAAGGGCCAACATGGATTAAAAACCCAACAAAAGATTGGCCGCTAAAACTTACAAATCCATTACCATACGAACAAGTGCCAGAATTTAATACGAAATCATTCAATTCAATAATTATAAACAAACCTATTCTTTATGAAATGTCTTTTAGAATATCAAATTGGAATAAGTTACTCAGAATCATAATTTTTGTATTAAAATTCATAAAAAAATTACCACTTAGTAAACAAATATCAGTATCAGATATAAACACAGCTGAAACTTTCATTATAAAGACATTACAATATGTTCATTTTAAGGAAGAAATCGAGCAAATAAAAAATAATCAAACTATAACAAAAAATAAATATATTGCAAAATTATGTCCATTTATAGACAAAAACGGAATTGTCAGAATTGGAGGTAGGTTGTCACACTCAACTTTGACATTTGAAGCACAGCATCCTATTTTATTACCGAAACGAGATCACATAGTAAATTTAATTATTGATCATTATCACATTAAAAACTGTCATACCGGTGCAGATCTTTTATTATCTATTATAAGACAAAGATTTTGGATTTTAGCAGCGCGAAGCATCATAAGAAACAGAATCCGTCAATGCAATAATTGCTTTAAAAGTACACCTGTCAATGTACCTCCAAGGATGGCAGATCTACCCGAAAGCCGCGTTTGCGAATCAAAATCATTTTTACATACCGGTGTTGACTTTGCAGGTCCGATTAAAATTACACTTTCAAGACGTAAGGGCCAACATTCTCAAAAGGCTTATATTTGTTTATTTATATGCTTGGCGGTTAAAGCAATACATATTGAATTAGTGCTCGACTTAACAGTGAACTCATTTATAAATGCGTTTAAAAGATTCATCGCGCGTCGGGGCCCAGTTAGTTGTTTGTATTCAGACAATGCGACCACCTTTGTAGGAGCAAAAAATAAGATAAATGAACTATATAAATTCTTACAAGCAAAATCATTTCGTGATTCTTTAACAAAAGAACTTAATAATCAAAGAATTGAGTGGAAAACTATTCCCCCCCAGTCTCCAAGCTTCGGAGGCTTGTGGGGATCCAATATAAAAAGCTGTAAAAAACATTTATATCGGGTCATTGGGGCACAAATAATATCTTATGACGAATTAGTCACTTTACTAACACAAATAGAAGCCATTTTAAATTCAAGACCTTTATGCACATTAAGTGCTGAACCAAATATAGAAATTCTTACACCCGCACATTTTTTAATGTCAACTCCACTTCAACAGTTACCAGCATACGACATATCGGTTGAACCAAATTTGATAACTCGTAAAAAATTGCTGGATAGTTTAATTAGCTCATATTGGAGCAAATGGCGGCTCGAATATTTAAATACATTACAAACAAGACAAAAGTGGTTTAAAATCAATAACCCTATAAAGATTGGTCAAGTTGTCATTGTAAACGAGATAAATACAATACCATTGCAATGGCCAGTAGGGATTGTTGAACAGGTATATTATGGTAAAGATGATATAGCTAGAGTGGCATTGGTTAAAACCAAATTTGGTACATATAAACGGCCTGTCACTAAGCTTTTTCCTTTACCAAATCAATAAATAATTATTATTGCTTATTTGTTCCTTATTATTTATTTAACTTTCAGTTGCACAAATTGCAATTAATAAACAATACTAATAAGTCAAACCAGACAGATTCTAACATTCATGATGAGATAAAAATTTATAATCTGTATGTTATATTATTTAAATACTCAATATTCTGAAACATATATATTTCATTTGCATAATTGCAAATCTGTTTCATCATGTTCTGTTTATGTTAGAATCTGACAAGAGTAAGCATATTAATTAATGCAGACGATTAGTATAGTTATTTCAAATTTTTACATTTCCTTTACTTATTTATTTTGCTTCAAGTGTTACCACAGATTTATTTGTCAATTCTTTCTTGTCAAATAGGACAGCTTGTTCAAGTGACAGCTTGTCAAAATATTACAGTTTGTCAATATGACAGCTTGTCAATAAGACAGCTTGTCAATCTGACAGCTCCTTTTAATTTGACAATTTTATCAATATGACAACACCGTCAATATGACAGTACATAAACAAGTAAACCACCTGTTAACAATACCGCTGATTATAATTTCGACTCTTAACTTAAAAACTGCATATTGTCGCGGCGGGAAGATGTTTACGCGTTTTAAAAAAAGGCTGATTCTAGATAAAGATATCGTTGGAAAATGAATAAATCTAGTAACACAAAACAACTACAAAAATTATTATTATTGTTAGAATTTTGTTAAAAAACAAGTTTGTGTATTAGTTACAAAAATAGTAGTAAATAAACCAGTTCGAATAACTACACGTTTAAATTTTTCTCCGTATATATGTATTTTTTAGTTTTACAATTTAAATAAACTTTTACAAGGAATAGCAGCGGATTGGTCTGCTATTCCATATTTTTTACAGTGCCGTTTAAATAGTATTTGGCACTGGAGTTATTGGAGCAGCTCTAATGTAGAGTTACCTTATCGAAGCTGTCTGGTTCTACATCCACACTCAAGTCAAGTGGTAGTGAAGTGTTAGTGTAGTGTTAGTGATTCGTCATTAGCGTTCTTCAAGACGGCAGGCAATAAGACTTGTCGCACTGATTCCTTCGACATCCTGCAACGAGTCTGCGATCTCCTGGTCCTGTTCTAGAGCTTGGGAGTCCTCTAGCGATCTCCTAGTCTACTCAGCGATGACAAGAGTCCGTCCGTGCAGGCGAGGAATCAACCGATTCTAGTACATCCTATGCTGTAGGATTTCTTCTACTATAAGAACTTCGGCTACGAGTTTCATCCTTAACGACAGGGTGTCTTCTGCTGCAAGGTACTAGAATTATTCATAAATCAATTATATATTAAATAGAACCAGCCTTCGTTTCTTACCAATCTGGTCCTTCGAGTAACTTTTATCACCAAGTTTAGTAAAGTTTCCTTTCTAAAATACAGTCCATTAAATATCCATATTTATTATTACTAAACAGTAGCTGTTTTCATAGCTATGGCTACTTTATGAAATTTAATTTCTTTATAATTTTTACCTTCCGTCACCTTTAGGTAAGGAAGGTATTGTCTTTGGTCAAAAAATTCGATGATGAGTTTTTAATCAATAAGCATGTTTTAGGGTCCCTAGAATACGAATTTACTATTTTTACGATGATGTCTGTATGTGTGTGTGTGTGTGTGTGTGTGTGTGTGTGTGTGTGTGTGTGTGTGTGTGTGTGTGTGTGTGTGTGTGTGTGGATGTGTGTGTGTGTGGATGTGTGTGTGTGTGTGTAACAAATTTTTCGTCTGCGATAACTCTAATACTACAGTTTCAAAAATTATAATTTTTTCGTATACTTCTTCGTTACATCCATATGAAGAGCTGATTAGATTTTGGTTACAATTGGTCAACCGGAAGTACCATCATTTGAAGATTTTAACAGTTTTTCTTGAAAAAACTATGTTAAATATCATTTTTTCACATTTAATGTTATTATAAATATTAAAGAATATTTTATTCTCTATACGATTTGACTGCATTTTATACTTAATATTAAATGGATATAGAGTTAAAAAATTATAAAGAAATTAAATTTCATAAAGTAGCTATAACTATGAAAACAGCTACTATATTAAGAAAATTCTGATTGAAAGATGTCAGTGTCAAGTGAAATTAACATAGTGTGTTTGACATAATTTTACTGAAATATAGGATCTTTTGCTTTCTGTATGGAATTTGTATAAAATACATACAACTGCTTTAAGGTAATGTACAAGAAATAATAATAATAAATCTTTTATTTCCACAGATACATTACACTGTATATAGAAAACGTCACAAAATAATAATTTAAGACATAAATTTTCTGTATGAAATTTGCATAAAATACATGCAGCTGCCGGAAGGTAATGTACAAGAAATAGAATATTTAGCAAGGAAGTTTCCGTATGAAATTTGTACAAAATACATAGAACCGTAGAACTGACGGAAGGTAATGTGCTGGCCACATCAGATTTTTTTTACTCTATATCCATTTAATATGAAGTATAAAATTCATTCAAATCGTATAGAGAATAAAATATTCTTTAATATTTATAATAACATTAAATGTGAAAAAATGATATTTAACATTGTTTTTTCAAGAAAAACTGTTAAAATCTTCAAATAAGGGTACTTCCGGTTGACCAATTATAACCAAAATCTAATCAGCTCTTTACATGGATGTAACGAAGAGGAATACGAAGGAATTATAATTTTTGGAATTGTAGTATTAGAGTTATCGCATTAGAAAATTTTGTCACACACAGACACACATACACACATACATACACACACACACACACACATACAGACATCATCGTAAAAATAGTAAAATCGTATTCTAGGGACCCTAAAACGTGCTTATTCATCAAAAACTCACCACCGAATTTTTTGACCAAAGACAATACCTTCCTTACCTAAAGGTGACGGAAGGTAAAAATAATGAATGTAGTGGTTCGAAAACGCATCGCTGGGAGGATGGATTAAGGATACATCACTCATCCAATTATTGCAGACTTGCAACAAATACAATTCAATCTTTAATATGAAATGTATTTTATTCATTCAGTTCTATTATTTATTTGCCCGTGATTTATTTAATTTAAATTTAATTTAATTTTCTAAAAATAAACTAATATACTCGTATTTATGTTTAGTATTTTAAATTGGATTTTTAATTTATTACAATGAAAAATAGTTTTTATTATATGAATCTATATTTATTTGTCACAAATATTATTTGTGGCAAAATAATACACTTATGGCAAAAAAAAACCGGACACCAAAAAAAAGTTTTTGTCAACATGTAACAACCGAAATATGGGTTTACTTGTTATTATTTGTTGGTATAAGATTAACTGATCTGTAAACTAAGATTTTATAATAAAATGAGTTTCGCAAACACTTTGGCCCAGTTGCATAAAGCATTGTTAACTTTAATCACGCTGTTAACTTTGACAAGGCTTCTTTTTCAATGTATTTTTGATACGTATCCATGGTTACAATGTGTAGTTAAACACATGATCAGCTAACACGTTTTATGCAACTGGCCCTTTATTTATTAAGAAAAGTTCCTGAAACAGAAAAATGAACAAAAGTAACACATATCTTTTTTCTTATTAAGTTTTATAGCGAAGGTAAGATTTGTTTTGAGTAATTAATGATGTGTATTGTCTCCCCGAGCTTTAAAGACTTCTATCATATGGTTTGGTGAAGTTTCAATACAGTTGGTAATTCTTTACGTTAATTATTTTTTTCTTCAGAAAGCGGTACTATTAGATATTGAACGGTTTTTGGTAGAGATTATCGATGCTGAACTCTTTGCCTTAACCTAAAGTCAGGGCTGCAATCTGACCATCGTAATAATTGAATATTTAATTATTTTAAATGCTATTTTGTTATATATGCAAAGTTAGGACGCATGTTGTCATCTTTTAAGATGAAATTCTTGGGAACAAATGGAGTAAAAGGTACTACGGAGTCATTTGTGCTTTTTCTGATTTACAGGACTGCCGTCAAGCCACCATATTTATCCAAAAAAAGCTCAATATTTCAATACATGGAAATACCAGCTCATACCATTTTACTACCACTGTCAAATGGTGTTTTTCAGGATTTGCAATATCCTGAAAATGGTTCTCATGACCTTCTTCACGGGCATTCTCCTTTATCTAATAAATACGGACCGAAATGGGTTTCATGTATGAACAATAAGGAACTCCAATGCTCCATATACTAGTGCCTATCTGGCGCAAAACGTAACCACTATACTCGATGTGCTACGGGCAAAGCTAGGCAAGCAACGGGCATAGCTACGCAAGCAACGGGCATCCTAGGGTTCAGACAATATTTCCATAACCTTCGGCGGACGGTTCGTGCAGAAGTTTCAATTCCATAAGCATCTGCCATTTGAAAACAGACAACAGTTGGTAGTAAGCCCCATTTTTGTAGTACAAATATTACTCTAAATCCACGTTTAAACGGGTTTGTAATGCGTAGTGTTTCTGATATTCGATATCTGATGTAATACCCTGTTTGGTAATAACGCCGAGTGGCATTTTGGCCAGTAATTCTGGGAATAATCAAGGCTACAGCGATATATAGTATAATGTGATCATCTTCACCTGAAGTTTCTGCTCAAGCTATATTTTCCGATTGAATTATAACAATTTTTTATCATTCTGTACTATAAGTACCTACTAAGAGTGCAATAAACTACACACCAAGAGTCATTAACCAACGATAATTAAAGAATTTATTGTCATTATTGAATTATTGAAAACAGATAATTTTATACAAATTTAGTTTTTTTTCTTTTACCTTAATAAATAAAGTGTTTGCTAAACTCTGTTTATTTTCTAATCTTAGTTTACAATTCAGTTAAACATATTTCAACATAAAGTAATAAATAAACCCATATTTCGTTCGTCACAAGTCGAAAAAAACCTTTTTTTTGCGTCCTGTTTTCTTTGGCCACGAGTGTAGTTCCATTGAGCGAACAATGTTCTATTTGTTATATGCCGATTTTAAGCGACTTGTATGGGCTTGTTCATTTGTTGTACGTTTTATCGTATTTATGGAGGTGCTTATTTCTGAAAATGTTCATTTTTGGCGATTTGTTTTTCATTCATGTACTACAAAGTAGTTATTATGGGTAACGAAACAGTGAAAAATATAATACTTGAGTGTAATTTTGAATATTTGCTATGCAATTTTCAGAGTATCTTTTATGCCAAGGCACATGCATCGGTTTTTAACCATTGTAGATATATAAATTACTCGTAATAAAGAATATAAATATTGTATTTTCGAAACAACAAATAATATACATGTATGTGCAAATGGTTCACGGTACTTGTATATTTACAGTAATCTTAATGCCCTAACAAATAATTAGTAATACAGTGCGATTGAAAAAATAATTCAAAGTAGGCTGTGATCATAGAAAGAAACACAGAAAGTAATTTTCCTTACTTCAAAGTATTTATAACAGTTAATAAAGTTTTAATTAACGAGAAATAGATGAGATGAATAAACGGTAATATTCAAAAGCTAATGAGACCCCAAAATGAAAATTTATTAGCATCCTAATTTAAATGATCATAATTCGCTTACCACAATCTATAGCGCGGTTTTATGCGTTGGTGGCGCAATAGAACGACTTTCGCAGCAAATAAACAATCAGAGCTTTTGATGAACATAAATAACATGTCACGAACACAAACTGCGCTGCGCTACTAAACTAGATATTGCGCTACATGTTACCTATTTTTGCTTTGTAACTCTTTCGCTTAAAATGAAATATAAACCAAATTTAACCATTAATAAACAACGAATTAGTGACCGCCGGAAACGTATGTTCCAGCGACAAATTTCAGTTTTGTAAACAAAAATCTAGCTTTATTATTTTTGCTCTCATTGACCGAGATATGTCAAAAGAGAGCATTTTATTTATTACGGAAATATCTGCAGTATGTCAACATAGCCTGAAATAAAATTTTTGAAAAAAGGACTGCAATATATTTGTACATTTTTTTAAAAAAGTAGAAAAACTGGTGTGGCCAGTATATTACCTCCAGCTAATTAAATTTCTTTTTATATAAGTATCGTATAATATATTTCTTAATTTACTTATTCTACCCTATAATGAGCTTAATAATATTCGTAAGGTATTGGATCTAAAAAGTCACCAAAGAAAAATCGTGGTGTAACACAATCCAAATCGTGTTTAAAAGACCATTGCAAATTCAATGAAACTTTTATTATTACACGATTTCTGTTAACTTCGACACATTATGAGCTCTTTTAGTCATGTATGTAAAAATAAATAAATTAATAAATAAAATAAATATATCATCACGGCTTATTACCCATTGCTGGGTGTGCCAATCTGCATTGTACACAGATATCAGTAATGATGAAATATTTGCACCGTGCGGACGCTTATCAGACATCACCTCACGGGCACTTATTGCTGGCGTGAAGAGTGCGCCACAGAGATCAATTTTGTGCCAGTTAAAATTGGAAATATTTGGCGTCGGTCGGGATCGAACCCGGTTCCCCAGATTCGCGACCTGACACTTAACCAAACCAAACAAAAAAACAAACCAAAAACAATTATCTACCATTATTGTAAATTTAACTATATTATAACAATTATTTTTGGTATTCTTGACAGTCTTGGGTTATAGGTTGAGGAAGAAATTTCTACACATCTGCAGAAATGGCTCAAGCAGCAAATAAGATAAAGTCAAACTTCTTACCTGTCCAATGTAATTCCAATTGGTTCTTAGATAAAATATTATATGATACTCGACGCATAAATAAGTGTTGCATAGATGCAATTTTTTTAGTAAAAATTAGTTTCTAGAACATTATACGTAGTTTTATTTCCAGTAGTAAGTAAAAATATGTCACGAAAACACGAAATTAAATGTGTATGTATTTTATTTTTCACACATGTGTTTACTGTATTTCACATGTATCAAATTTTACAATTTTGGTAAGTAATATTAATTGAATCTTGATGCACTACTACAAAAAAATAATTAAAATGTAATGAGTAACTTGTTATTTAAATTTGTTGATTTTTGGGCTATCATATTTATATATATATATATATATATATATATATATATATATATATATATATATATATATATATATATATATATATATATATATATATATATATATATATATATATATATATATATCAGTGAGAGAAACCAACAGTACCAATAATAGGTTTTCTCGGTTTAAATAATTCAAAAAAAGTACATAAATCATAACCTAAGTAATTAAATTAATAATGTTAAATATGATGATGTCATCTGTTCTAAATCTCTTCCTATCGCCTTTCATATACTAACTTAGTTCATTTATTAATCTGGATTTAAATTAAAAATGTTACAAATTTATTTCAAAACACAACCATTTTTTGTTCTTATGACTGCTTTGTTTAAACTATAACCTCAAAAAGTAGTAAGTACTTGCTGTGCACATTTTTTAACATGTAATGTTATAATCATGGTAACCGTTTTGTAGTTATCCTGAGGAAGGAATAAAATAATTCCGAAAGCTTGATAATAACTTGAAAGAGTTTTATTCAAAATTAATCATCATCCTGACTGCTTACCTGTGAATTTCACTTTTCTACGTAACTGGTTAGTCGTGATCATACCTACTTTATATATATATATATATATATATATATATATATATATATATATATATATATATATATATATATTGATACGTAAAACAAGTCAATATGCACAAAGCTAAAATTATAAGTTGACAATTCTGTTTGTTGGCGAATTTTTGTAATTGTAAGAATTAATTAGTTGACCGCGTACTTTTTGTGTTTACAGCAAATCTTAATGTCAAAGTTATTGAAGCTGAATATATTATGTTATTGATTAACTTGTATAAAAAAATCATATCAGCTTGAATTCTTTTGTTTTCCAACGAGTGCATATTAAAATGTTTTAACAGAAAGAAAGTAGTTGTTGATATTTAAGTTAAATTAATAGTTTAAAAGAGTGACAATTTCTTTTTGTATTATTTCTATAAGTATAATATTTTTTTTTTTGATAATAAGGATCTCAAACAACAGATGCATATTCTAGCTTAAAACGAACCAGGGTTGTGCGTTTACGCGTGATCTATGATAGATTACTTACATGCGTAAACAACGTAAAGAATAATGGCAAATGTAGACAATGTGTAGAGAATATAAACGATGTAAACTTTGTTTATATTGCACATGCGCACTAAAGATTTAGCGAAATACTTCTATTTTCTTACTTAACCCTAACAGTCCAGTGAAAGTCAGGGATTAAAATGGGACTTATAAAAAGGTATAGAAAAGGAAAAGAAAATAATAAAAAAAATCCCTTAAGGCAAGTAAAAGTGAAAGTATTAGTGAACTTTTCATTAATAGGTGTTCGTTTTTAACTTTTACGTATTTATGATTAGTGTTACATTTTTGTAAAAATATGTGCTATTAGCATACGATGTAAATAGAATAGTAGTTAGAAGCCCAACAGAACTGGTGATTCCCGGTCCAAAAACGAGTGTTCACTATTGATTACAACTTAAAATACTAACTTGCTTCACTATTTCAATAAAATGACATTGTATCCTACTTTTGTACCTTGTAACAAAAAAATAAAATTATAGTCTACATGCGCGTAGACAATTTGTAAATTTTAATCACGTAAACAACATCACTGTCTAGGCGTAGACAATGACGTATTTTACGTAGCATAGATTACAGGCATAACCCTGGAACGAACCAAACTTTTGAATAGGTGTATTAAAGAGTAGTGTTTATTAAAATATTTACAGCAGGAATATGAATGAAGTGTCCTGTATGCTTGCTTAGTAGTAGTATATATGTGGTCATTGAAAAGTAGGTTCGGGTCAAAAAACACTCCCAAATCTTTAATAATTTTCTTTCCAAAATGACATTATTGATATATGCTACAATAGTTACTTGTATCAGTAATCTCGAAACTATACTTTTGCGATTTATTGTCGAAATATTAAATGAGAGGTTGGTAAATTATGAAAACACAATATGTATTTAGACGAATTTTTCAAAGAAAATTATTTAGAGCTTCATGAATATATAAAATATTACTTTCGGTTGTTTAATAATTCCAGTTCCAGAATCTAATTAATTAGCCATTAAAATAAAATACACATAAACCCAGTTGCATTATACATCGTTAACTTTAATCACGTTGACAACTTTAACAAGGCTTCTTTTCCAATGTCCATAGTTTCATAAGTTTTAGAGCAAGGCCAGTTGCATAAAACGTTGTTAGCTGATCATGTGTTTAACTGCCAACTATATATATATATATATATATATATATATATATATATATATATATATATATATATATATACTACTATGTCAAAAAAGTATCGGGAATTGGTCAATAAAACACAAAATGTGCATTATTCATCCAAATTTATTGTATAGCCTTCAAAGTAGGCCCCTTCCGAAATAATACACTTATGCCAACGAATAATCCAATCACAAAACATTTTTTAAACGCATATTCACGAATTGACTTCAGTACTCGCCGCGAATTCACTTTTATGTCTTTTATCGACTGAAAACGGGTGCCTCGAAGTGGTAATTTGAGTTTTGGAAATAGAAAAAAGTCGGTCGGAGCCATATCAGAGGAATACGGTGGTGGTTCGAAAAGATTTGTTGAGTTTTTGGCCAGAAATTCGTTCACAATGATAGCCTTGTGAGATGGTGCGTTATCGCGGTGCAAAATCTATAAGTTTTCTTTCCACAAATCTGGTCTTATTTGCTCTCTCAAACGCCGCATAACGCTCAGATAATATTCTTTAGTTACTGTCTCACCTTCTGGCAAGAATTCCGAATGCACAACACAGCGATAATCGAAAAAAACCGTCAACATCACCTTCACTTTTGATCGACTTTGACGTGATTTTTTTGATTTCGGCTGAGTTGGAAAGCGCCATTTCGAAGCTTGTTGACTGGTTTACATGTCAAACTCGTAAACTCATATCTCATCAGCAGTTACAATTCGTTTTATGAATGTGGAGTCGGAATTGATTCGTTCTAGCATGTCTTCAGCGACCCTTACGCGATTGAGTTTTTGCAGAAAATTCAGGTCTTTCGGCACTAGTCGAGCGGCAACACATTGCATGCCCAAACAATCATTTAAAATGGTACGAACTGATTCGTGAGACACAGAAATTTCAGCAGCTATTTCTCTCAGACTTAAACGACGATTTTCAGTCACCATTTCCTTTACTTTAGTGATGTTAAGTTCAGTTGAAGACGTTGATGGCCGACCTGAGCGGGGCAAATCTTCCACCATATCTCGACCGCTTTTGAGTGCAATGTACCACTCATATGCACGTGTTTTTGATAAAGTCGATTCTCCGTAGGCCTTATATAACATTTTCAGCGCTTCGGCACACGAAATTCCATTTGCAATGCAAAATATGAGCCAGATTCTTTGTTCGATATTTTTATCCATTGTAAAATCGCAAAACACACTTGAGATGAACTGACAAATGGAGTACTGTAAACAAACTAAATGACAGATGGCGCTCAAATTCCGCGTGAACATAGAGGACAGTAGTGCCAACGTAGCGACAAAAAGAATTACGACACTTCCTTTAAGCGGGCTTTTTTAATGTACAATTCCCGGTATTTTCTTGACACAATTTAGATTAAACTTAATCAACACTTCCCATAATTGTTAGATTGAGGAATCTGTAGTTAAAAATGTGTTAAGTCTTATAGTATTTGAGAAATCGTGGATCCAACATACACACACACACACATCCACACACACACACACACACACACACATCCACACACACACACACACATGTATATATATATATATATATATATATATATATATATCAAAAATAGATTGGAAAGATTGGAAAGAAAATAAGGCCCAGTTGCATAAAATATTGGTAACTTTAATCACGACGTAGGCTTCGAAAACGCTTATTTTGCCATTTTATTATTAGTACGTATCCATGGTTAAAATATGTAGTATATGGTTATTTTTATTGAATATTTACATCTCATATTAAGTTCTATAATTGATTATCAGATGTAGAAACGCATTTATTCTAAACAGCTCAATGAAAATATTCATCTATACTGTATTAAAATATATAAAAAAAATATTGGCAATGAAATAAAAATAAGGCAAAGTGAAATAATCCTTTGTTTATGTTTCCAGTTCAATTAGATAATTCATTTCTATTTCCGTGCAAAAAAAATTGGTAAAACATTTACTTTTAATACGTTTTCCGCACATTGATAAAAAACTCTCACAACGTAAAATGGACTAAAAAATAAAACAAAGCTAACAAGTAAATGGCTCTTTATTTCGTTCTGTATAGATTTTTAAATGAACTGCAAATGTTTCTGAAATAAAAATTTTACGAGAATATTAATTTATGATTTAGTGAAAAAGCTACATAACGTTAAGAGTATTTTATGTTCTTCTATGCATATATCGCAAATTTTTAAAGATCGTAAGGGTGAATTATGCATGTATGAACTGCCACATAAATTATTTCGATCTTATCTTCGCTGTTACGTTGTATTACATTTGCATACTGATAAAAATTACAGATATTTTCATATAACGAACGAACTATTAAAACAGCTTGATATTAAATATTCTTCAACACGATTGTTAAAACTGTTATATTTCTATGAATAAATTTACTTAAATAGACTTTAAAATAAATGTTATTTTTAGCTTTGTCCTAGGTAGTACGTTTTCAATTAACAAAATCATTTTATGATCTCTAGATAACGATTTTACTATTTTTGCAATAATGCCCGTGTGTCTTCTTACTCTACAAACTTGCTAAGAAGTATATATTTTCAAGTATATTATATCTACACTTGTAAACTTTTAGGTTAAACTAAATTGTTAATAAACTAACGACACAAAATTTTAAATGCTTGTTTCTGAAGACTAAATATTTTTTTTGACTGTTATTTTTTCAATTTTTTACCTTAATTACTGTAACAATTAATAATAATTTTCTGGTCAAGAAACCATATAGCAGTGGACTAGATTTAATAATTTAAAATCTTCTGGACTAAAGTGCTACACCTTCACTACTTTTATTTTTTTTTATTATGAAATTTATTCTAAATTAAAATCGATCTGCAGTTCAAAAAAGTTTTAATGGAGGAGTTTAGTCATGTTGAAATGTAATGATTTTTCTACATTACTGCAATACTATACATGTAATATTACTATTAATGCAATAAAAGTAATAAAATGTAGCGTATTTTTTGTACAAACGGTATTAAATTTATAGTTAGTTAGAACACCTGCAATACGATGACGTATGCGACATCTTTGATTCGCCGTATTTGTCCACTACGACTACGTCGAAATCAATGTCAAATTCGAAAAAGCTAATTATTTGATTTTAAATATGTAAACGTAAAAAATACGATAAATACAGAAATTAAATTGTCAAGTGTCAAATGTAAACATAAACAAGTGGCCCTATTTTGCTTCTGTCTCTTTTTATGAAGCACGTTCTGGGCACGTATTTTTTTCTCCGGTATTTTTTAAAATAGAATAATAAGTAAAAATTCTTTAGAATTAAACATATTTTAACAAAAATAATAAAAATTTCGAAATCTCTCCCATTTTAATTCATTAAACCGCAATAACGAAAGTTGTTAATCTCATTTTGTTCTCAAACAGTGGAGTTCGCTAATAATGGGCCCGTCCAAGTCTTCGACTTTTTAGAAATTTCATGTCGCATATAAATTTTGAATATAAATAAATGAAAATGAAATAAAATAATCGCCATGTTGTGACGTCAGCGTCATTACAGTCGTCCAGTGAAAATGTCACTATACAGTGGAGCATTTATATTTTGTTTATAAATTCGCGATTGGCTTTACACATACTCCAACATGCACATATTTAATATATCCGAGTAATTTTTTTAGATCAAAAGAAAATTTACTTATTAAATAAATTTATATTATAATATATATTTTCATTATTGTAATCTCAATACTTGTAACTGTTGTAATCATTTCGTAAATAGGAATGTAAATGTTGAAATACTTTTTGTTGTGAACTATGCTTTGATTATTGTAATCAATACTGTCTTTGTTGTATTTAATTATAAATAGAAAATAGTTTAAATACTATTTTAATTATAATAATATCACTTGATGAGTATAATAACCTTCAGTATTATATTAAAGAAAGTCTTAAAGTCACATTAATTAAAGCGAATAAAATGAGTAAAAATTATTAATTTTACTTACCTGATTTTTATTTATGTATAATACGTAGGTACTTTAGAAGTTTTTGATAAATTATCATTTAAAACTACTCCTATACCTATTCATGTAAGTAAATCAAACAAATATATATTTTGAAATGATATAATAACTATCTCGTTTATTTATTACCATTAGCTCTAAAGATTTTTGAGCACAGTTTGTAAAGGATACGTGTTTTTACTCTTGCAACATTTATTGTATATTATATTACCATTATTAATGGTTACGTATGTCGGTTTTCTATACTTATGATAGAGTGACGCTAACGTCACAATTTTCGCGCCAAAACTTTAATAATTATTTTAGTCGTTATTAAGCATAATTTCAAGAAACCAAAAAATACTGAATTTATATTTTTAAATTCTTCGTAACATAAAAAGTTCAAAAAAAGTTGGACGGGTTCATTGTAGTCACATAAATCGATCTATTTCGATACTTCTAAGAATATATACAAATATTTAAAATATCTTTCGGGACAAATAACTGGAAATATGTATACATAACAAGGAATATAATAAAATGGCACGATGTTGCTGCCAATATCATTCGACATGTCTTTTTTATCTATACAAATGTGCATGGTTTTTGCCTTCTGTGACATTATAAACTCAAATAAGTGTTATTTAGTTTACTCGTATTTTAGTCGTTTCACTATTTTCTGCATTCAATACTTAAAAATAGAATTCGCGGTTTAAAAAAGGCGTAAGCAGAAATTTGGAACAAAGTATCTAGATTTGTCATTGGGAACCGCAAAGAAAAATAGTATTGCTATGACGTATCAGCATTAATAAGTGAATTATGTTAAACAATAACATTTTTTTTTAAATTTAATAGTCTAGTCTAAATATCTAATTTATTACTGTGGTGGAGGACCCCATTGTCTTTTCATTGTATAAATCTTGTAGCCCACGTTTACTAAGAAAATATTTTTGTAGGTTTAAAATTCCAATGTTCGTGAGTCAGTGAATACAAAGAATTGACAGGAGGTAATATAAAATATGTTATAGTCACTTACTTTTTTGTTTGTCAGCCATATATATTCTTCTATTCTTAAAGTAAGTATACTGTAACATTTATACAAAAGCCTTCCTTTTGTTCTATTTCTATTCCGCTTAAACTAGATTCCCCAAATTTATTGTTTCCATCTGCAACAATGCTTCCAAAACAAAGATTGGTAGCAGCTTCCGAACCGTAGTGTCGACGCTAGAGGTCCTTCGACGTCAAAGTGGGACTGTTTACTTTGTTGTAAGGATAATTGTATTTGTCCGGTACCGGCCAAGAGCCTTTGAATGTGAACTTCAACTTAATTGCTAACTAGTAAGGACCTCTATCCTCCGAATGAGGGAGGATGGTTTCTGTGTCAGAGGTTAAGTGCAAGGATATTTACTACTGAATTGAGTGATGCACTCTCTGTGCATAACAATATTCGAATAGTGGGACTCAATTTCCAAGTTTTGTTTAGCTTTGTGCTTTGGCTTTGTGGCGGTTTATCATTTACAGCGGTAGTATAGTATCTCCTTTGATTTGAGTATTGCTTTCTGTTGAATATTATATCCATTTTGTAGTTGCAAATATTCTGACAGCCACAAACACTGTACAATAATATTATTCAAACAATTAAATTAGTTTCTTTGTTGGTAATTCTTGACATAAGTTTCAGTGTTTATATACGTTGTTTCATAATTGTAGAGCAGTAGAGCATTTAGATTATGATGTAATACAAATAAAGTGAATTCATTTTCGTACTGTTGCACTGTCAACCCCAACACGAACAACGAAAAAATTCTCAGAGTAATATAATAACTGATAAGCAGGGTTATTATTTTGTTATTTATAATGCGTTTTCAAATATGGTGAAATATTCTAAATTAATAATGTAAGGCAGGTGGCTCAAAACAATAAACTATTTTTAGCTCAATTAAATTAAAAGAAATTAGTAAAAATAGCAAAGTATGTATACCTATATGCTTTAATGAATAATAATAAATAAATAAATAGGAATAGTTTTACTTACACTATCGGATGAAATTATTATGAAAACAAAAAAAGATGGAATAGCCACTTGTTGCTCTCAACATACGTTAAATGCACTTTTTGAAAATATAGAAGCTTATAAAACTAACAAAAACAGAAATGATTACTAAAGTGACCCATTGGCATGAAACCGAGCATGAAACTGAGTTTAAAAAAGTTGAAATTAAAAAAAAAATATTTCTGCAAAACTAGAAAATCATGTGACAATTAATTGGGTCACCATTGGTATTTCCGAAAGTATAAGAGGTACAAAGTCGGTTAAATGGGCAATGTTGTGCAGTTTTGAGTGCTTATTAAGATTCCGCTGAAAAAAAAATTAAAATTCCGAACCGTTTAAAAAAAACTGTAAATTGCGATTTTGGAAAATGTCAAATAACTCCGTAATTATAAAAGATATAAAAAAATGTTTTATATAAAAAATGTATGATTTTATGAGACAAACATAAAAGTCATGTCAGAATAAAATTCAACATAGCGGTTTGCAAGGTATTAATAGCAACTTTCTTATTTTAAATGGACGCAATATTTAATTGTTACTTTACAAAAAAAATATTTTTTCTCTTTTTAATGATGTGCAAGTAATTGTGTTTAAGTTTTGTTTTAGGCCTAAAATCTTAAGTTTTTAGTTATTTTTCATTAAATTTTTTATTTTTTTCAAAAATTTAATTAGTTTTTAAAAATACTATTTTATTTTCTTTAATTAACTTATTCCGTACCTATCCTGCTCATTATTTAATTTTGATTCCATATTTTTAATTTAACGAATGTGAATCTTAACAAGGTATCTGATATAAAAAACTTTTTATTGAAACAGGTGATTTTTATTGACCATAATATTTTTAGTCATAAAATAATATATTTAATTAAAATAATTAACATGATAGGTATGTAAATATTATAGATACTTAAAGAAAATAAGATATTTCATGAAAAAAAAATTTTAAATCTTAGATTTTAAAGGTAAAACGAAACCAAACCACAATAACCTTTACACCATTAGAAACAGAAAAAATAAGTATTTTTTGAAGCAAAAATCCAATATGGCGCCTATTTAAAATAAGAAAGTTACTATTTTAAATTTTATTCTGACATCAATTTTAAGTTTATCCCATCAAATCATTAAATTTTTACATGAAACATTTTTGTATCTTTACTTAATATTTTCTAAAATCGCGATTTTCAGTTGTTTTGAATAACTTTCGGAATTTTATATTTTTCTCAGCGGAATCGGAATAAGGACACAAAACTATACAACTCTGCCCATTTAACCGACTTCGTAGCTTTTATAGTTTCGGAGATCCCAATGGTAACCCAATTAATTTGGTATACGCTATATGTATGTATATGTGAATATTTTTAAGTAGATACACTTTAAGAAATGAAAAAAAAAATGGGTTATATGACATGGCCCCATTTATTTGGACACAGCACAGAGACAGTCTCTATCAATGATTGTTATGGATAATAATAATAATAATAATAATAATAATAATAATAATAATAATAATAATAATAATAATAATAATAATAATAATAATAACAATAATAATAATAATAATAATAATAATAATAATATTAATAATAATAATAATAATAATAATAATAATAATGTTGTTGATAATGCGTAAAGAAGTTTGATATATGGCAACGCCCAGGGATATTTACCGCTAGTTTTTAATGCTAACGCATAATGCATAAACACAATGCAAAGCAACAAAAATTTGCAAATTTAATCTTTTCAGCAATCCTTTTCTGCTATGATAAACTTCAATTCTGACAGGTAATTTGAATAAATACTTATGTCAAATACCAATTAAATTTTGTTGCAGAAAATGTAATGATTTTTCTTTAGGAATTTAGACAAAGACAGTCTCCAAGTTGTCCCCAACTGATTTAGATTCTACTCTATTTTCAACTGAAACGAAGAACATTATCAAAATGACTTTTTCAAAAAATTATTTATTTTCCTATTACATATTTATGAACTACACATTGATAACGTAAATTTTTGTAGGTATATATCATCATAAATCATCCTTACTAGTTTTTGGAGCACAAACGTGTCCCCCAATAAAGTTAAACGACATAATTTTAAAAAGAAGTGATTCTTGCAAGAGTTTAGGGATGCATCTCGATGAAAATTTAAATTTCAGACTGCATTTGCAAAACAGATTAAAAGCAGGTATGATTAAGCTTCGACATCTATATCAATTTCGTAATATACTGTCAAGTAGTGTTAAATTAAAATTAATAAAATCAATCATTCTACCTCTTTTTGATTACTGTTCTTCTGTATATGTTCCTAATTTAACACAAGCAGACAAGAAAAGAATATCATTGTTCGAAAACTCCTGCCTAAGATATGTGTATGGAATTTCTAAATACGATCATATTTCTAATTTCAGACATATGGCTCAAATTGATAATATAGATGTACGAACTAGAAAATCTATCTTAATGCTCACACATAAAACAAAAGTATCAGGTATTCCTATTTACTTGAATAATAAACTAGTACCTAAAAAATACAGCTATGGTTTACGAGTAAAAGATTTATATGTTGTGCCTACTTTTCATAAAACAAAATTTAAAAGTTGCTTCTCATACTTGGCTCCTATGCTATATAATTCGTTATCTGAAGAATCAAAAGCTCTATCAGTAGCGTCGTTTAAAACACATATAAAAACTCTGGTGTAAATTGTAAATTATATATTGGTGAAATTGTAATTATGTTGACAGTCATGTTCCTTATCTTTTTATGTTAAATACTATGTATATATTTCGTACTGGTTGGGTGGAAGAGCAGCCTTTGGCTGAACCCCGCCATTGACAGTGGTCAATAAAGATTATTATTATTATTATTATTATTATTATATAGACAAGTACTGTACGGCAGTTGGCAGTTCAAATTTAATCCGTGTTGTAACTTGGATAACACGAGAAACTTACGCCGATTCCTTTTTATCTTTGTCAACAACTTGTTCCGATAATTGCAAAAAAAAGTAGTTCTATGTTTTGATTTAACGATCATTTACACTACACTCTACATCGTGGTTAGGTTACTTTTATATAATTTAACGGTAGGTAGGTACCTACTTCATGTTATTTTTAAAGTAAAGTTGTTATACTCGTAGAATTAACATACGAGTATCTTTTTTCCAAAAACACGAAAATTTCATGATATACCTGCTTGTAGGCTTCCAAAAACTAGCGTATATTTTGAGTTACACATCAATCAACAATTGAGCTTAATACAACATGCAACATTCTGTAAGAAACTCAGCTGTCAATATTGAAATATATACCGATTGATTATGCGGTAAAAAGTGTCCTAGTTTTAAAGTTGTGTCTTGATTAACCGTTTGATTTAATGATCGATCGCATTAGGGCTGTGCTGTCGATAGCTCCCCCATTTACGTCGGGTTAAGTGTGCATGATCATGACGTCACAAATCACTCCTGCTACCCGCCAGGACCGGCTCAGGCCCCAGGCCCGCAAGTATCACGCAGACCATTTACAATGATGTCAAGACAACCCTATTTAGATAAAGATAAGAAGGGGCACTTTATCTTCCTAGCTCTGGCGGCCGTGACATCAGATCATATCGGTGTCGCCTTCGTCCTCCGTCCGCGTCGGTAACAAGGGACGCGATTAACTCGACAGGCCCGTTTCTCATCGCCCTGACGATCTAATTTCGAACGTGCTATTTTATTCTAGCGCCAACACTGGATGTATAAACGGTCTGCGAATGTTGGAAATCAAGAAGTTGGCTGAGAAGAATAATTTATTGTTGCTTTGAGCAAGTAATTAAGAAAAATGTTCAAATGTAGAGTATAAGAATGAGAAAAATTATTAGAAACTATAACATACTTATACTTGCAAGCGAGTTTTAGTCACAAGCCACACATACCCGTACCCAAAACAATTTTCTTTACAATTTTGTTTAAATATAGTAGGTAACTTTTTGTTAATATTTTAATTGTCAAAATATTGGCAATATTGAGAAGTCTTCGCAACGTCTAGTGTGAACCCGTTCTGAGATTACTAGAACAATTTTATTGGCTCACAACAATTACAATGAAGTACAAATGTATGAAACAGTTATTTTTCTACTCCTATCCTTTAATATATCTATTATGTATGTGTCATCTATACTTGAATGATTCTCATTAAGATACAGATTTTTTTTTTATTTCAATACAGATCTTTTTTTTTCATTTCGATACAGATTATCATTATGATACAGATAAATTTTATAACCAATTTATTTGTCATACTAAAGAACAAAAAAAACGCGTGACATTTGACATATGTCATATCACAATTCTATCATAAATTAATGTTTTAAAGCGTTTTAATTGATGGGTGACGGTAGCCTTCATATAATAACCCATCCCGGACTATATAAAAATGTAGTCTGTAATAATCGTCGCCCCGAAGACCGAACTAGATCTTCAAGATCCTCCCGGTCAAATGACAGTTGCAATATAATTTCGAAAAATAAAAATAAAGATAATTTTAGAACTATTGGACCCACAATCAAAATTTGTCAACTGAATATAGAGGGAATTTCAAAGGACAAATGTGAATATTTAGAAAGAATTGCCAAAAATATGGAGTTTGACGTTCTTGTTCTACAAGAAACCCATTTAAGTAATAAAGAACAACAACAAACAAGAGGAGTTATAAATGGATATATACTTGTAGATTATTTGTGCCACAATAAATATGGTTTAGCAACTTACGTCAAAAATAATATTCAGAATTACAAAATAATAGAGAAAATGATTGTAAATGATGTACACGTAATAAATATCAAAATTGACGACACTCACATTATTAATATTTACAAACCACCCAACATTAAATGGCCAGTAACAATTAATTTGAAATTTCATCATCCAGCAGTTTTTATTGGGGATTTCAACTGCCATAATACTTTATGGGGATATTCTGATAATGATGAAAATGGTGAATTGCTACAAACATGGGCAGAAATAAATAATTTACATCTCGTTTTTGATGCCAAAGATAAGAAAAGCTTCCATTCTGCTAGGTGGTGTAAAGATTATAACCCGGGTTTATGTTTTGTATCAAGAAACTCAAGCAATGAACCATTACAAGCATTCCGTTCAGTTCTAAATAATTTTCCACATAGTCAACATAGACCAGTATCGGTTAATATAGGGATAAATATTCCATTAATTAATTCAATCCCAAAGCCACGTTGGAATTTTCAGAAAGCAAATTGGACAAAATTTACAATTCAAGTAGATCAAAATTTCCGTTGGATTCCATCTAATATCAAAAATTTTCAGAGGTTTGTAGGTGTTATAAAAAGTGTCGTAAAAAGAAAGCTCCCTAGAGGCTACCATAAAGAATATACACCATGTTGGAATAATACTACCAAAAATTTATATGAAAAATATCAGAAGGAACCAAATTCAGAAATAGCAGATGAACTTTTGAATTCAATCAATAATTCAAGAAAAGAAAAATGGGATGAATTAATGATAAACATGAATTTTACTCATTCAAGCCGTAGCAGTTGGTCTTTACTCAGAAAACTAGGTGCAGCAAATGATCCGATAAAACAAAAAACAGATATTAGTCCAAACGCAATAGCTAATAGACTGGTTAGTATATCAGATTCCGTAAAATTAAAGAAAAATGAAATTAGAAATATGAAACGAAAACTTCAAAAACAAAGAAAATTAGCTTCAACATCGAAAGAATTATACCAACCTTTTAGTCTGGAAGAAATTTTAGTGGTTATTAAATCTTTGAAGAACCGAAAAGCAGCGGGTTTTGACGGAATTTATTATGAATTCATCAAAAACCTAGGTCCCCTTGCTTTAAACTGGCTAAAAAAAATTTATAATGATATACTCGACAAAGGTAAGATCCCGGCAGAATTCAAGAAAACTAAAGTTATAGCTATTCTCAAGCCTGGAAAACCAGCTGATGAGCCATCAAGTTATAGACCGATTTCTCTTGTTAGTGTTTGTTTTAAGTTTCTAGAAAAACTTATTTACAATAGAATTTTACCAATAATTGAAGAGAAACTTCCAATAGAACAAGCAGGGTTTAGACCAGGCAAAAACTGTTGTGACCAAGTATTGGCTTTAACTTCACATATCGAAGCTGGCTTCCAGAAACGTTTAAAAACTGGAGTAGTTTTCGTTGACCTAACAGCAGCTTACGACACTGTGTGGAAAGATGGTCTAATACATAAATTATATAATGTTTTGCCATGTGGAAGTTTGGTATCACTTTTAGAAGACATGCTTTCAAACCGAAAATTCAGGGTTTTCATTGAAAACAAGAGTAGTAAATTTCGAAATTTAAACAATGGGCTTCCTCAAGGATCCGTCTTATCACCAATTTTGTTTAATTTATATATTAGTGATTTACCTGCCACCGTTTCTCGAAAATTTATTTATGCAGACGACATTGCACTGGCGACTCAACACAAAAATTTTGAAGAACTAGAAAAAATTATTACAAAGGATTTAGAAGCTCTAAGCATTTATTTAACAAAGTGGCGATTATGTCCTAACCCCCAAAAGACAGAAATTTGTTGTTTTCATCTTGCAAATAATCTAAAAAATAATAAACTTAAAGTAAATTTTAATGGTTCCATATTAAACCACAATTTTTCTCCAAAATATCTTGGCGTAACCTTAGATACCTCTCTCACATATAAATACCACATTGAAAAATTGAGATTAAAACTGAAAACGCGTAATAATATTTTATTAAAACTTGCCGGCTCCAGTTGGGGAGCTAATGGGCATACATTACGAATTACAGGACTAGCTCTGGTATATTCTGCAGCAGAATATTGTTGTCCAGTCTGGAAGAACAGTGCTCATGTAAAGCAGGTAGATGCACAATTAAATACTACGCTACGGATAATAACTGGTACAATTAAATCAACTCCTATACCATGGCTACATGTTTTAGCACATATCGTACCATATGATATTAGAAGAAACTACTTTACTAAACGTTTTTGGGATAAATTTCAAAATTCACCTGATATGTTTTCGATTACAAAAGATTTAGAGAATTTACCATCTAACAGACTAAAATCTCGTAAACCATTTTGGAATGAAGAATATCTTAATGCACCTTTCTGCACTTCAGAACATTGGAAGATTGCTTGGCAGACAGCCGATATTCCAAATAAAAATTTAATTTCAGATCCCACAAAAGAAGTAACAGGTTTAGATCAACCAAGGGCTATTTGGTGTAAGCTTAATCGGTTTCGTACATGCCATGGAAAATGTAATAATATGTTATATCACTATATATCACTGGAAAATACGCGATAGTCCAAATTGTGATTGTGGAGCAGAAAGAGAAACAATTCAGCATATAGTTGAAGAATGTCCCTTATCTAAATTTCAGCAAGGTTTCGCCGAACTTCACCTATTGACAGAAGATGCACTAAATTGGATAGTAAAAATCAAAAATATTTAATTTTTATTGTTTTTTTTTCTTATTCTTCATGTATTATTTTATCGAATGTATTTGTACTGTCTTTCTTTCATACGAAAATATATATATTTGTTTATTGTTTACTTTTCAAAATTATTAAGAATTGTCGTAGAAAAAATAGTGTATACTACTCGTGTGTAATGATTATTACACTTGCATGGCTCGTGCCGTAAATTTAATGCTCGTGTATTAATAATAATTATTATAAACTCATAGTATACTATTAAGTATTTAGGGCAGCAAGTGCTTCCTATCGGTTGATGATGATTTCGGAGATCGAGACAAAGTCGAAATCTTTAATACATCCGAAATCAAAAATTTGTTATAAACTAGACATGAACCAGGTGACTAAATTTTTACAATATGTATCATTCGAGTAGAATTAACATTTTATTATGGAAAGTTCATATAAAACAGTTGAGAATTATTTAAAATAATATTGGCATTTGCCATATGGTAATGTACTTGTATAACGGGACCGCGGGTGACCTGACAATACCTCCTATCTGTCAAGTACGTCAAAAATAAGATGTTGGTATAGTTCGTCTAGGGATCATTTTCCGAAGACTCGTTATCGTTTTATTACGGCAGTACAATAGAGGGTCCCAATAGCCTGGCATGTGCCAGGGCTGTAATGAAAAATTTGAGTAGGGGTCTGAAATATTTCATTTCACACATTTTACTTTCCAAAAGAGTAAAAAAAAAATTGTTTAATATTTAACTGTTTTAAAAAATATATTGTATAATCAGATTTCCGTGACCTCCCAGGAGGTACTGATTGCGGACCGTTAATCTTTGTTCATAGTGGCGATTTCCCCAAGAGGCCTATAACCAATTCATAACCACATGTCATTTAAAAAAATATATGAATATTTATTCGGACATAGTGCACTCGTCCTCGTCTTCAGAATTGTTATCGGACATATCTGAATCCCTTAAAGATATAATTAATGGATTCACGTCTTTGTAAAGTGATACATGAAGTACTGGAGGGGAGAATGTGTGTTGTGTGACGTCAATTTCATTAGTTCCCATTCAAAATAACATCACAATCTGGTAAGCTTTAACATGTAAATCAACAAAATAATAAAACGAAATAAAACATTTATTATTATTTATTGTACATATTAACGTTTAATCATTTGCAGAAATTTTGCAATTATTGTATACTTTAATTGTAACATTACAGGTATCTTTAGCATTAATAGAAATACCAGGTACATTTGGAGCATAAACTTTTTGCTGAAAATTTTTTGGTTAAAAAATTATCTAATTAAATACCTGTATTTCTGAACACGTTTGCGAAAGTAACCAATCAAAACAAACTTAGGGCTCTATTTTGTAACTCTGTGGTTAATTTTTAACCACTGCTTAATTTTTTTATCCGATATTGATTTGCCAACTAAAAATCCCTCTTTTTGTTATATGTCAACATAATTGATTGGTTAAAAAATTAACCAATGGTTAAAAAGTAACCACTGAGTTACAGAATAGGCCCCTTACACTGAAATTTTTTTGGTTAAAAAATTATCCAATTGAATACCTGTATTTCAATTAGGGAAATTATAAGTTCAAAAGATTAACGCATTAAAATCTGGAAAGTGCAGTCTTGGTCTACAGTCGAATACTGGGCGTAAAATATATACCAGCATTGCAAATACTGAACTGGTCGACTGTACGAACCGAAATATTTTGGCATTGCGGTTTTAGCTATTGTGCACCCATAATAAAACGATAACGAGTCTTCGGAAAATGATCCCTAGACGAACTATACATTTGAATTTTGCGTCGCACTTTACATAGTAATTTAAAAGTTTTCTGTTATAGTAATACCTCTTCTCTTAAATCTTTTATCAAAAATGAGTTAGTTGAATTAGTTTCTGCGTTGTTTTTAAATTTATCTGAAATCACAAAGGAAGCATTGCCAGGTCATCCAATACATGTTGTTAATTTTTTTTTCTATTTCGGTGTTCTTGTAGGTCTATAAAAACACTGCATACATGTCGTTTAGAAGATATATAACCGCACTGTTTGATGCAATGTATTAATGTACACAATCAGACAAAATTCACAAAACACAATATGCCAACAAAAATACAAACTGTCAAAATGTAAAATTTTAATTGTTTAGTGGAAGCGCTACCAACATAACTGACAAAAAACAATTTTGCAAAAATCTCATTGAAAAATTATATCAATAGAAAACTACTAAAAAATGTTTCATAAGGCCTATTAATGCATTCGTCCTTTGTAAAACTCGCCTCGTGGGTCGTTGCCAAACTGGGACTCATACGTTAACAGATTGCCTTTAAGATACTTTTTTTAATGTTCTATTATCTCTTTTAACGACCACTAAAGCAATCCCTAACTATTTATTGACACTGATTATCTACCAGCAGTCTCTGTTTTTGAAATTGGCTAATTATTACTATTTAGAGACAAAACAAAAGTCAGAAGTTAATAGTTTGAAGTGGCTATAGTTTTGTATAAGTAATTCTTCATCAATGTCGAACTCCTTGAAACTACAGTTGAAGTATTTATTTTTCACGTAATTTGCCGAGCTCTACCGGCTAATAATGAAACGAACCACCGAGATTATTGTGTACAAAACACTCGACACGCCGTCCAATACTGCGCTATTTAACACAGTGAAGGAGGAGGGAGTCATTGACAGAGGAGTTTCGAGAAGACTTAAAACATTAATCATGTTAATTGAAACGCAGAATAAATAAATAATACAATGGTAATCTAATAATAATTATGCATAGTACAACTAAGTAAAGACATATTTTATCCAAAAGAGGATAATGTCTTTACTAGTGGTGGCGTAGAAACCGACGTTTTTAAGATCTCGTCTCGAATTTTTCGATATTTCAAGACGAGACGAAAATGATGTCCTCGAGATTTTCTCAAGACGCGAATAGGAATTGCAGGTCTCAAATATTTGTTTTTTTACAGTGTACATACAGGGTGGTGACTCGACCACCCGAACATAGGGATTTACCATATAAAATAAGTTTTTCGTAATTTCATGCTTCCCTAATTATTTTAGGTAAAACAGCTTAAAATAAAAGTTGTAGAGCATAAAATTCAACATCTGAATGTCCAAAATCACCTGAAAAGTAGTAATAGTGTAACAGGAGGGTGGTGCGGAAGATGATGATGCTGCTGCTGCTACTACTGCTAACTGTCTACTCCAATGATGACGACTTGGATGGTTAGCGTCCACGACTTCATGAGAGGGAAGTACACACATATACTTATACTTTCCACTTGATGAACACTTGAGAATTTACGGACAAGTACATTACTTGATATTTACTGACTAACTAACTAAAGTTTTATTTACATGATTACAATGATTATTTACTAAACATAATTAACACAACTAAGCAATTACAAACATGTTACATTTCGTAACCCAACGGGCGGGCGTTTAGCGCGCACCCCAAAACTAACACACACCACATATCCAAAACAACAAACGTCTTCACGACGCGACGAACTAATATGGACTTCATAAAACAAAGCGAAATCTTCAGGACAGGATTATCTTAGGGGTATAGGGTGCATAGGCTAGGGTATTCAAAGTCACGCACGTATTCATAATAATTTAAAGACTTAATTATCAACAAGTAAATATCGTGACTATCAGAATACTATAAGAATTACTAAACTGAATTTTGACATTTATAACTTAAATAAATAAATAGAGTTAAATTACTATTATTGAAACTATAATTTAGAAGAGTTTATAAAAAGTTATTTATCTGTTATTGCTCTTCCCTTCGTCTTATCACATTAGCCAATTGAAACAAAATTATTAACAAATATCTAAAAGTTTATCTGTCAAATTAGGATAATTTAATTTTATTAGGTATTATTATCTAATTTCTGTTTCAGTGGACACCTATTAATTTAAATTGATAACTGTTCATTTGAACAGACATTACATATAATAGCTAATTTCTGCCGTTAAAAGCAAGTAAAATTAATTTTGCTTAAAGATTCAGATGATTATGCTCCACAATTTTTATTGGAAGCTTTTTGACCTAAAATAATTAAGGAAGCAGGAAATTACGAAAATCTGATTTTACATGTTAAATCTTTACGTTCGAGTGTTCGAGTCACCATCCTGTATGTACATATCTATTAAAATATAGACAATAAGCAAAATCATATTTTTATTGCCTGTTCAGTGTTCATCTACATTCATATTTATTTATTCATTTCGGATTTATCAGTTTGAGCTGTGTAAGGATTAAAGAGAACCGAAAAAAAATTATTTGTAATATAATATGAAACATAAATTATAGGTGACTTGACAACAGGAACTATTTAGAGGTTAGGTTAATAAAATTTGACACTAATTATTTAACAGTGGTTAATATTAATTAATAGGAGTATAAATTATATTAAATGATTTTCTATACATATATTAACGATATAAATAAATAAACTCTCGTCGGAAATAGTTATTTTTGTAACAAGGGCTGTATATTAATGATTTTGAAAAGAACGCGTGTTTTCCGCTTGTTTTGCAATGGCAAACTATATTTTTTCTGCAATCGTCTCAGAAAAAAAACGAAATAAATTCCATGACAATTGTTTTCATTAAAAGAAATATTTAAAGTTATTTCGATGTAACAGATCTCAAATATATTTTTATAAATTAATTCTGAAATCAAATTACGTTAAAAACAAACTAATGAAATGACAATATAAAATTAATTTATAATTGTTTTAAAAAAGTAATGGATTGGGCAGATATTACTTATGTTTATAACCGAACTAAACCTAAAACCAATATCAAAAAAACCTATATAAACGCAACACCAGCTGCTATAAACTGTGAATTTTTTTGGATGAATACTATTTGTGGACGGTTTTTCCTCTGGCATGAAGAAGAGAATCTTCGGAGAAGATGCATCCTCTCCGTTTTAGTTAATGCTGGGCGATGCATAAGGCCTATTTCCATAATTTCCAAATTTGACTATTTATATGGGTATATCAACAAGCTCAGCTAATTCACTCCATGTGGTCCGGATGCGGTATTTCGCTACCGAAAATCGGTCACTTCTGTATCTAAGGAGTGAGAAGTATTTGTTGTAATGTTTTATATATTTATCGTGTATTAATTATTTATATTATGTATATGGTTTGGACACGAATAATAATAATAATATTACAAGAAATTTTATCCAATCTCATCATTAACGTTTTTAGTACGTCGCAAGATTTCAATAGATAAAGTGTCTTTTTAAAAATGTTGGAAAAATAAAAATTTCATTCGGAATCTAGTTTATTACCATTAATAAAATTAATCAATATTCTCATGTTCTGGCTGTTGAAACAGATTTTTCGTTGTAAATTAATCATAGTTTAATTTAATAATTATTAATATGTAAATTGTATGAACAACCGGGGAATTCAGCATGTGATATGTTATTAGCATTTTTATTAATTGTCATATATAAAATTTGCCGTGCAAGAAAATTTAAAATTCATATTAACTGTCAATGGTTGTTTTAAACATACTCTGTGTACTGTGATAATCAAAATATATGATAATGTAATTAGATATATGATCATGCAAACGAGAACATATATTTAATAATTATGTCGATAATGTATCATATTGCAATGCTGATATTTTATACCTTACAGCTAAATTGTGATTATAAATTATAATAAAATTGGCTAATATTTTTTAGCATTTTATATCTTTAATACAGTATTTAATTATTAATGTGATTGTGGTTCGTAATTGTGAAAATAATTTTACCTAATTTATTAATTATAAATATTTTATGCATATTAAAAAAGACTGTAATTGTTATTTATTTAATAGAATGGAAAATGCAAATATAATAACTTCATTAAAATTAATGTCATTTTATAATTTTATATCAGCTAATTCTGTAATAAAAATATAAAATTGTCGGCATAATTATAAGATAAAAGTGTGCGAAAATTAATTCATTTTAATAATATAGTTTAAAACGTATTATTTATTACAATATTTTAATTAAATTGACAACTAATTAATTAGTTTTATGCAGAACAAACATTTGTTGCAAATATTCTCTCATTATTAACAAAAATAATGTCAATTTACTTGAATATTAATATTTAGTACAAAGTGCTCATCCTATATTTAATTATTATGAATATAAATTATTTATAACAAAGCTATTTAAATATCAAAAAGAAAAACCTGACGGAATAGCATACACATTTGACGAATAGATCAATTTTTAGTTGTGAAGTACCTATTGTAGTAACTTTTGTTTACTTTTTTGTTAATAATAGGAATAAAAGCGACTACATTATATGGGTAGATTTGATGAATTAAATTGGACGGAGACAAAGATCACTATTTAGTCGACTGGAAAAGTGATGGCATCAGTTTTTTGGGCTGCCAACAAATAATTTTCTAATCGAAAAAACAAATCAATAAATTAATAGGTACTGACACTTATGGACAAGCTGAAAGAAGAAAGTATTGGTTCATCACGATAATACGGCCATTCATTCAAGAGCACATGCCCGAGTAAAAATTGGTAGAATTTGAAACCTTCCGCAACCGCTATATTTGTCTGATTTGACTCCCTCGGATTTCCATTTGTTGCTGGAAAGATATTTCGGGGGAAAAATTAGGGTATGAAGGCTGTAAAAGGTTATTATATTTGCTCGGGCCTTATTCATTGAAAGTTTAATAATTTTTTCTTGCATATTATAAACTTTTTGGCGAAAATAAAAAATACGGGTCTAATATTGTAATATACATTAACATATTTCAAAATGAAGAAAGAAACAACTTGGAAACCCCTATTGTCTACTTACCACGTTTGATTTAAACTGAAGAGTTTTTCAGTGTCTGTAAAGGGGTTATCACACACACGCACGTATCTACAATCTGTCGCACATTTTCTGCAACTTTAAGCGTTTCGCGCAACTTTTGACGTGTGATAGTGTGACAATTTTCCTGCAACTAGTTTTACATTTTGCTCGAAAACTAGTCACACGGATCTGCAACTATCAAGATACGCATGCGTAGTAAAGAGGCTTAAGGAGTAAAAATCCCTAAACTTTTTGACATTTGTTTGAAAACAGCTGGTAAATAGTACGAGATATTTAAAAATGGCTGGAGGAGCTGAAGTTGAAATAAAATCAGACGAATTTTTTCAAACTCTGATTGTTCTCGTAGCAAAAGAAGATGCTCTGTGGAATACGAGACATCCATATTTTAAATAACGTAGTACCAGCAAATAATTTGTTGTTTATTTCTGATATTATTCGTCTAAGTACAAATAAATGATTTAAACTTTAAAAAATGACAATCATGTGTACCAACGTCGAGACTAAAAAATACTATATTTCTTGCAACTTTGCGTACGTCTGATAACGTAGGTTGCAAGTTGCAGCAACTGTTGTCAAAGCAGTTGCAGATACGTGCATACGTCTAATACCCCCTTAAAAGATTGAGTACAAGAGATAACTGGTATTGCACTATATTAATAAAGTACTTGACAAAATAGAACAAGAACCAAACATTTTTCAAGAAAATTACTATAAAAGGTTAAAGATTTCACTATTACAAAACAAAGTATGAAGGTTTTAGTAAACAAATACGGGATAATAGAAATCAACCGATACTCCCGTGACCCGTAAATTTCCTCACTGACATCAAAACTAGACTTCTAGGAAGAAAAGTTTGATATCTAAATTCACGGGCGTGCGAGTTGTTATTTAAAAGAGAGAAGAATTAAATTCATGAACTTAATCTAAAAATATAACAAAACAAGTTACAATAACTGTTCAAAAAGTTACCAGTTAACTTGAAACAAAAATGCAACGCATATTTGAAGCGTTGACAGAGCAATATAAGCCTATGAATAATTGTACGCAAGTGCTAATATTTATTTCCGCGGAGAACTACTTAGGGCACGTGTCTATGGGTTGATTTAGATCACTCCGTACAAATGAAGAAGGGGTGTCAAAAGCAACTTAGAAAATATTTCTTTATATTTAATTGTTTTATGGTTAAGTAAATAACATTATAAATCACCTCCGTTTGTACGGGTGCACTCAGACGTTAAAAGTTATAGCGCATCATGTAAAATTTGGAATAAGCAATAAATAACCTTAACCTTGCTTCAATAAAACTGCACACCTCTTTCAGTTTGGCTTATAAAATGAAACATAAAAATTATACTCCTCATCTTTATCCTCCTACATGGGCGTAAAATGCAGAGTATCTGGAGGGCAAGTACCTCCCACTTGGAATTCTGTTCACGTTCACGTGCTGTTATTTACACTGGGGAGCTTGCGCGTAGTTTTGCTGTTATTTTAGCCATACAAGAGGATATTTATGCGATCCTGACTGCACTGAACGCTGCACACCCGACGGTGTATCAAGCGATTTCAGATCGGTTCCTGGCTCGTCTTAGAACCGGTCGTGTAAGTTCCAAGCCTTGTTCATGTAGATTTGTTCCTCAATTTGTGTAAGTGTTCGATCGTGAGAATAAGACTAACAAAGGATACAGAAGTTGAACAAAATATGTGGAGACGATTTCTATTGCAGAATATTAATAACAAATTTTGTAAATAAACAATTTACTATTTAATCAATAATTCATTAGTTTACATTCATAACTAGGCCTAAAGGCCTAAAAATAACGTCATATACAGTGATTTATTTATGACATATGCTACTGTATAAATATAAAAGCCTGGTCTCTGATATGTCAATTCCAAGAGGTAGCTAATAGGTCACATTTAAATATAGAAATAATTTTTTAAAACATATTTTTTGGTTTCTGTTTAAAGGTTGTAGAAAATGGTAAATTATTAAAGAATACTGGTTGAACTTGCATTGTCTTTATTATTTTTTTATTTAAAATATAACAACGTTTCGACTGCTACAGATCTACAGTCGCCATCAGGTTATAAAACAATAATAATAATATTAATAATAATAATAATAATAGTAATAATAATAATAATATAATTATAAAAAAATAAATAAATAATAAATATATAAATTGTATTATACAGACGTCCATAAAACTATTCAATCAAATTTTGACGTCGTCAATTTGACATAATAATATTTTCCAAAGGTTACTGATTTCAACACTTGGTTTACTAACAATGTTTGCATTTGAAAATATAAAGACTGCTTCTTTAAATTTTCTTCTCCTCCATTGTTCTTCCTTGTGGAGTATTTTTGCTTCTTTCCACAACATATGATGCTCTTCCTCCCCAGATTTTGGTATTTCACCATTTTTGGTATGCATTTTATGTTCCTTTACCCTAATTTCTAATGCTCTTTTAGTTTCACCTATATAAAATTTTCCACACTCACACGGAATTTGGTAAATACAGTTTTTTGAATCGGTTAAACTTTCCTTATTCTTCTTATTTTCTCGGAAATTCCTTTCAAATATGGAATTGACAAAGTTATTCTGTGTCCAAGGTTTTTGTTATGAGAATATTCTTTATAGTTCGCCAAGCTACGAAGCCTATTTTCAATTAACCTTACCAGATAACTGTTTTTTTAATAGATCTTGTCTTATATTTTTTATTTCTTCACAAAAAGTTTTTTCGGTGTTACAGATAGTCTTTGCTCGAAAATATAAAGTTTTAATTATTCCCTGCTTTGTAAATCCCGAATGATTTGAATTATAATTTAAATTATTTCTTTTGTTTTAAAGACATTGCAAGTCCAACCAGTATTCTTTAATATTTTTCAGTAATTACAAATAATTTTTAATTCGCACATGGACTAAAAAATAAACTAAACTTTCAGAGAACAAATGGCTTTTTATCACCCAATTGGCAGAACAAGGAATTTATAAGGTAAATCAAGGCCGTATATATTTATTAATTATCACTACATAAAATAGTTGAGTACAAGAAACTGAGTATTGAAAATGTATTTAAGAATATGGGACAACGCCTAAGGACACCGAATGGCGCACTAATGATATCTTTTGGTTTGTGTGTGAACACTTAGAACAACAAAAGTGCATTATACAATTGAAGGGACAAGTCCACTTTTCATAATTTTGCAGGAGATGAAAAAAAACAACGTTTTATCTATTTACGAAAGATGTACACTAATCTGTGATTGGATCATGTTGTTGATGTCCAATTTAGCTATCGAATTAGTTTGAATTTAATTCTAAAATTTATTTGAATTTTTTTTAAGAAAAATGGTAAATGTCTAGTTTTTGCCTAGTAAAAGTACAGTTTTTTGCCTCCTGTTTATTTTTCATAACAGATATACATTTTTATAGCATTAAATAGAATGTTAGGGATGATGAGATATAATTGGAGATGCATATTATTTCTCATCATCCCTAACATCATACTAACAGTCAAGTAATACCAATAAATTAAATATATTATTTAATAAAGAAAAACTATTATAAACTATTTACATAAATAAGACAAGAAAATTAATAAAAGCAAAAAGTAGACATACATACGGACATATCCTGTTATTACAAAGTATTGGTAGAAATTGCTTGGATGTAGGCTTGTAGTGATGATAGAAGTTCTTGCACATGACGATTACAAATTTTCTAAAGTACGTTTCCATATCAATAACTTATTTTTCATATAAAGAGTACGTGTCCGCTCTTTACATTGGACCCTTCAATTCGATTCAATTAGATGGTCAGGATTAAAAGTTTATATAGTAATTAACGTATCAAGGCTGTTATAAGGACAATAACGCCTAAGGTCAACATTGTACGTAGACCGAAGGCATTATTGTCCGTTTAACTCCCGTGGTGCGTTCAACATTTAACGGCCGACTATATTATTTAATATTCTATGGATTACGGATCAGAAAGATTTAATAAAATTTACGGAGTAGGTAGGCTATGAATGCTTCTACTTGTTTTTTAGGCTTTATCCCCCAGTATCAACATCAATTTATTGACAATATTACCATAGCAACAACTCATAACACGCTCTAGAGTGTTATGAGTTGTTGCTATGGTAATGTTGTTAATAAATTGATATTGATACTGGGATAAAGCTTAAAAAACAAGCAAAAGAATGCATAGCCTACCTACGCCGCAAATTTTATTAAAACTTTCTGAACTTTAATCCGTAGAATATTAAAAATTATAGTCGGACGTTAAACGTTGAACGCACCACGGGAGTTAAACGGACAATAATGCCTTCGGTCAAGGTACACATCTCGGGCCAGAGGCCCTCGAAAAGTACAATGTTGACCTCAGGCGTTATTGTCCTTATAACACCCGTGATACGTTAATTACTATTATGTCCCAAAATATAATTTATAAGAATCTTTTCCGCGACAATATATTTGACATTTATCACAAACTAGCTGATAACCGCGGGCATCGCAACCGCGAGCCAATTTATATTTTAACCCTGTACAACACGACTTTAATGTTAATCTGAAAATATTTCATACAGTTTAGGAACTATGAGCCCCCAATAATGCATGTTTACATGTTTAGTCTCGGCCAAAATGTTAAGTTAAAAAGGGGTCAATATTATTACGGTTTCGGTTAAAGATTTGTATATTTTAGTGTAGAAGTGGTTAAATTACCAGTCAATATCTCGATTTCGGTTAAAGATTGTTTTAATTCTTGCAAAAACGAACTTTAGAGGTGTGATTTCATATATTAATATGTTTAAAGTGTCAAAAATACCTTAGGCATTGCGAAAAACAGGATCGATAATTTGGAGTAAATTTCCAAAAAAAAAAATATATATATTACTCACAACGGTTTAAAATTATTTTCAAATTGACACTAAATTCGTGTTCTTAGAGGTTTAAAATATGCATGAACTCAATTCAAAATTATAAAACTGTCTGGACAAAGTTTTATTTAAATATTTCTAATTGACGCCCGTTGTGAATTTTTCTCAGTTCTTCTAAAACATCAAAACTTTTATTTGGTTACGAATTCGGCAGAAATTTGCAGACAACTCATAAAATTAATTGAAAATTATTTATTTATACTTAAAAATTGTTGAAAATGTTGATTTTCCACATTTTGTCTCTGTCGGTAAGGCCGCTCTCGAAACTAATTCCAATAGTATTCTTATGTAACTGAAAATTATTTAAAAAAACTATGCAATATTTTGAACTCTAACTTCTACGACACACCCTGAAGAAATTTGGCGTCGATATGTAAAACGGTGTAGATTTGCCTGGCGGTTATTCTTTCACTTTTATATATAAAATTGTACAATGAGGCACATGATTTGTTTAACTAAATATGTACAGTAACTCTAATAGTCTCAATGCAGAAATAGCCCAAAATTTATTTAAAAAAATAATTGTGAATACTCCGTTGCTGATAAATTAAAATACACATTATAAAATAGATTTAATTTGTAAACCTTTAGAAAGAGTTCATTCATCAAATGTTTTCTGAAATCTTAAGCACTGTTTTATTTTTACGAGCAGCATTTTCTTCCTTTCATGCAAATATATATATATATATATATATATATATATATATATATATATATATATATATACACACATTTATACAATATATATACATATATATATATATATATTATTATTATTATTATTATTATTATTATTATTATTATTATTATTATAATTATGTAAGTATACCATTATTTGTAAAAATTTAGTCTTTCCCAATGAAGATTGTACAATTGCCAGCGAAACGCCGACTTTAAACTTTCTTCTAAATGGTTTCGTGATTCTTTAATAATTGTTTAAATATTCATCATAGTCCGTTTCTAAATAAAATATTTAAGTCAAAACAAACAGTTTTTGCAAAAATGTAATTGCACGCGATTGTATTACTAAGGGCCTGTATATCCATCTTCGGATAAAGCGCTGGATAACTTATCTGTCGGATAAATAAACAATATCGCATCAAAAAATGACATTCAATATAATTTACATCATTTATGCTTTTATTTCGATGCGATATTTTATCATTTATCTGACGGATAGTTATCCTGAACTTTATCCGGAGGTGGAAATACCGGCCCTAAAAGGTCAGTAATAATTCAATCTGTTGTAAATATTTTTTCAGTTCTTTATTTTATTCTGACAATCTGACTTTTGGCATTAGTCGACTTAGTTTAAAACTAAAATTTATAAACATTGTAATAAAAGTTTGATCCGACCAATCGTCTTCTAATCAAAGTGAAAACATTTTATTTTTTTGTGGATTGTACCCTGAAAGGTTGTCATTTACGTTTATATCATAATATAATTACATGAATTTAATGGTATATGAATTGTTTGTTTTTCTTCTACTGTTGCTGGAAATGCAAGTAGTAAGAAATATAAAATAACAAAACAAATAAACACGGTACATTTTATTATACGTCTACTTTCACATTAACATTGAAAACATTTTAGTACATGGTAATAAAATTCCCATTATGTTTATTATTTATATACGTATACTATGTCTCTGGGCTAAGGTAAGTAGAGCACGAACGAGTGAGCCCTTTTCCCTTCACAGGCGAAGTTCATGTGTATATCGCATCGCTCGAGATAATAGAGATATAATATGCAGACCAACGGAAGTTATATACAGAGTAAAAATTGCCTCCAGTACACACTTTTAAAAGCTTATTAAAACTTAAATAGTTCTATATGAAACTTTAAAGTACGGGATTATTAGGTCAGCACTTACTGCACCAAGTACATATATTGTATCTTATGAAGAAATTCATTTTATTTTGTGACGTGAAAACGAGTATACGAGTATTATAAGAGAATATAAGAGCTCAACGAAAATAAAATTTATATTTCTCAGGTATTTTTTTAAAAAACTTCAGATAGAAAATAGGTAATTGAAACATTAAAATTAGAAAAAATTTAAATGCCAAAATACACCTTGTTCCATTTAAGCCATTCAGTATTGCGGAGCATAGGGAATAGTTTTGACCCCTCTGATTGGCTGAAATTAGAGACAAGAGACAAGTTTACCCAATGTAATTTCGGCTATTTCAGACTTGCGCTGTTGCCAGTGCCATCTACTGAATGGCTTAAATGGAACAGAGCATAGATTATATAAGATTTTCATATGAAATTGTTCTATGAATCAGATCGATGATACTGTTGTGGAAATGATACCACACACACAAATATGTCAAAACTTCAAACATGATTGAAATATAAAGCTAAAAATGGAGTACAAATAAGTATAGGGTTGTGCGTGTTACATGAAAAAGTATTAATAAATAAAAAAATTGCATATGTCGTTATTGTACTTTAAAACGTAAATGTGGCACTTATGCAACGAGTTAATAATGATAGCTATTAATACACGAGCATGAAGTTTACGGCACTCGCCATGGCTCGTGCCGGAATTTATGCGAGTGTATGAATAATCGTTATACACAAGTTGCATACACTATTTTTTCTACGACTATCCATAATAATTTAAAAAATTAAACTATAAACCAATAAATTGGTTATAAAAATTTTCTGCATCATAATGATAAACTGTATCGAAATGAAAATCTGTATCTTAATGAATATCACTCAAGTACAGATGACACATATATAATAGGTATATTAAAACAAAGAAGTAGAAAAAAGTATTTTTTCTGAAACCGGAGCGACAGTACATATTTCGCGCCAAAAATGCGGCGCGAATGTTTCATTTTCCTGACTAGTCACGAAAATATTTTTTAAGCGTTTTATTTAAAATTTTATTGAATATTAATGTTTTATAGTTGTGTTTTGTACATAATGGACATATTAATCCCAGAATGTCTGCAGGAACCTCGTCGCAATTATCTGCTTCGCAAAAAATTGCCAATGAACAGAAACGCACATAATAAAAATGCAAAACTGTCAGTACAGTAATTTATTGCTTTTTGCTTATTTACAAAAAAAATTCTGTGATCTTAGAAACGAGAGAAGCGCATTACTAAATATTTACTTATAGAATATTAGATTTAATTATTAAATTTAAAATTAATTTTTATTACAATCAAAGGTTTCAAAAATAACTATTAACATACCTAGGATTGTTATGTATTTCATAACTGTTACAGATATCGGTTTAAAATACGAGCTCGTAGAGCATAACATCCGTGGTTTCAATAGGTTATCGGTTTTAGAAAATGAAGACAATATTAATAAATATTTTTTGAAATTCTCTCGTTAATGCTACTTTCAGAATATTATGGTTAACAGAACAATTTTTTTATATATGTCAGTATGACAAATATTCAAGTTATGTGCTTATTTTTCATGTTTATTATTTTAGAATAAAGTAAATCGTATTTTGAACGATACGCCAATGTTATCTTTATGTAATAATGAAGAGCATTATACTTTCATTATATTTTATTTTCATTTTGTAGACCGTTGTTGACAAGACAGTACGGTATATTACCGTACAGATACAGTTATTACTTAGTTATCAACCTACTTTTCTACATGTAAATAATGGATTAATATCCTGAAACCGGTAAAAAAATAATACTTGACTCGTCAGTCTGCCTTGACTCGGAGCAGTAAAATCGGTACTCACCAGTAATATACCATTTTCCTGAGTCTTATGTCAATAAGTATTTTAAAAACTCATCTCATTATGCATATACTCGTATTCATAAAAAATATGTATTTTTTTATTATTTAAGATTCCCTCATAACTATTCGCAGACCTGATTCAGTGTTGAAATATGTGTTTTTTGATTTTAAAAAAGTATATACAATTAAAAAAATTGTAAATTGATAATACTCGTACCTATAATTTATAAATCTATACCTTGGGTAATATAAGGAATCGTCATATTTTTGTCAAAATTGAGATAATGCTTTATATCATTCATCAACACCAGGAGCTTAATTTATATAATTTTAAAGGATCCTACAGTATTTATAGTTTCTAAGATAAAAATGTTGAAAATTAGTCAGACTGGAATATTTCACAGAATAAAAAGTTGTTTTCCAAAGAGCGATTCTGAGCAAAAGGACAATACTGGTAAACAATCGTATGTTCATGTTTGTTTTACTGTTTTATAATAATAATACTTTATTTATACTGCTAATAAGCAGAGCGTACTCCAATTATATTCCAACAGTGATAATGTACAAAGTAAATACATACATATATAAAAATCCCAATGACTTACATATTACAAAATATATTCCATAATTATTTTTTATTGACAGTGAACAAATCAAAATCTCTGCTTATAATAGTTAGCTTACTAGTTAATTTTAATAATTCATTTAATTGGAAATTGTATTGTTTTTCACAGTAAACGTAAAGAAACGTGGCCTTAATGCCATAGAAGGAACGGAGAAATTTATTTCTTGAAGTATTTTGCTGAGATACATTTTTCCATTTATCAAATTTACAATAAATAGAAATTCCCTTCTAGTATGTAACAAACTTACATTTAATATTTGTCTATGATAATTGTACGAAATGAACCTAGGACATTCCTGAAATTTCTTATAGTGCAAATACCTGAGTATTTTTTTGCACTTTTTCTATCATATCACAATGAAATGCTGTGTTGGGAGACCAAATAATAGATGAATACTCTAATTTACTTCCAACTATAGAATTAAACAAAATAATAATAGTTTCACATTTAAATTTATTTCCCACTCTCAAAATAAAGCTTAAGTTTCTCTGACTATCACCTACAATGACTTCTATGTGTTTTACAAATCTGAAGTTAGCTTGGAAAATTACTCCTAAGTCTTTTATTACCTGAACTCTCTTTAAGAATTCTGCGCCTATACAATAGTTAAATGTAATATTACTTTTTTTTCTGGTACAGCTTACCATTTTACATTTAGTCACACTAAAATTTAATTGTTTTTTAATACACCATGTATGAACATAATCAATTTCTGTCTGAAAATTATAACAATCTTCAATACAGTTAATTTCTCGATACATTTTCAAATCATCTGCTTACATTAAACAACTGGAAGAGTTTAAGCATAATGGTAGGTCGTTGATGAACATAATGAACATAAGAGGGCCTAAAAGAGTTCCTTCGGGAATTCCTGATGTAGTTGTGAAGTTGTTTGATTTACTGCTATTTAAAGATACATAATGTATTCTGTTACGCAAGTAACTATCAAAAAATTCTATTAAACCGTTATTTACACTCAATGATTTTAATTTGTAAAGTAAAACATTATGATCCACTTTATCAAAGGTTTTGGCCAGATCTGTATACACTACATCCAATTTTTGTCAATTGATTTTGATACATCTTTAGAAAATATACATAAGTTAGTTACAGTTTATTTATTTGCAATAAATCCATGTTGTTTATCGTTTATTACCTGTTTTATATGGTTGTATATCTGATCATACAATACTTTTTTCCAATATTTTTGAAAATACAGATAAAATTGTTACAGGCCTATAATTTTCAATACAATTAAGATTACCAGTCTTAAAAACTGGACAAACTCTCCCAATTTTCAATTTTTTGGGAAAATATTATTTTTAATTGCTGCGTTAAAAATGACTGTTATGTACTCATGCCTAGTCCAAAATATTGATATTTCATATAAATTATAAAACTAGAAATATATTTTTATGTTTAGTTTTAAGAGAAAAAAGTTAATTGGAAATACAATCTAATGATCCGAATAGGATTTTTTTTTATTTGAAAGTATATTTGCAATCTGTCATAAATATATAACAATAAGTAAATGTTTTGTGGGTTTATTAGCATTTGAGTTCATTTTCCACTTAAACTGAACTCTTATATTTACTTATATAAATGAAATATTATTCCGAATAGGAATGCGTAACAACATTTTAGAAAAGATTTAATTGTAAATAGAAAACAGTTAAAAATATCGGATACATTATAGGTAGCAGTCATAAAGTACATATTAATCAATTCAATGAAGGAAACATAGCTGCGCTGGTTTTATATCTTTTAGTAGAGAACGTTTAATGTATTGATTTATATTATATTTTTATAAAATAATTTATTTCTTTGACAAGTACAAATTGTTTAGAGAAGGTAATACACCAAATAACAAAAATACATTAACTTTACCTTTTTAAACATGGCAAACAATCAGAAAAAATAATATTATAAATCAAATTTGCTGTACAGAATTACAAAAATTCATGTAGTTAAAATGAAAAATGTAGCAAAAAACACAAATATATTTCATTGAACAGGAAAAGCAAAACTAAAAACATGATAATTTAAGTATGATATATGTCTATGACCTTCCAATCAAAATACAATGATAAAAATGCATCGCGTTACTTTCGTTTCATAATTTGAATCACACAAATGAGAAAATATGACGCTGTACGTCTCTGTTAGCGTCATTTCATTTAAATACACACAAATACATTCATGCTGTATTATTACCTGTCATCAGGCAAAAAACTCTGTTTTTGAAATGGTAATTAAGAAATATGTGTTTATATTTTGCATCACAAATATTATTCATTTGTATTCAATTTAACCAACTTTTATTTGCTCCATTTTTCAGATTTGACAGTAAAAATATCATTCCAAAAAATAACAAATTTCACTGTGAATTAATTTCCAGGAAACAGAATTTTATTTGAATAACTTTAAAAAAATAAATTATAAATTCAATAAATTAGCAGATGAAGTAGCAAGAGGGGCATAAAACATTTTATTCTAATAAACTGTATAAAAAATTAAAAGCATATCCAAAACGAAATCCCAAATCTCAGTGAAGAGAAAAAATTAAAACCTATCGCGACATTTAAATGTACAATTAGCCACTACATTTGAATTTCAAATCTTTCTGAATTTCATTTCAGGCAAAGAATCGCAAGAGGAAAAAGCTAGTTTACACTTCATCTTCTGCAAGGCTGAAATCTGAGGGGTGTTTGCATAAAATAGATAAAAATATGATAAATTATTTTTCTAATTCATTCTTAGCTATTTAAAAGTATTATTGTAATTCTAGTGAAATAGTAACGTGATATATGCAATTTATAAAAGTAATGCCGATACCTGTACATAAACACTCGAAAAGTTTCCAAACGGCTATAAATTTTTTGAGTAAACTATTATTCACGAAAGAAGACTATTCAAGATCATTTGTGAGAAAAAATAAAAGTAATTTATTTGAAAATTATGTTTCTTTCTTAATAATATCTTTATAAAAGATATATGTTTTTCACTTATGTTTTTGCAAAATACTAAACATAGACTTAAGTTGTAAACCAAGAAATAATAATTTTATTAAACGTCAACGCCATTAAGTAAATATTAGCACACAGGGCAATGTAGTAGATAATTAGGTATCTGTAATTCTACGACATACGTCATTATTATTTATAGTGTGTTATAAAGTAATGCCACTATTTACGTATATCAGTCACACCACATAAATTAAATAGACATAATGTCAAATAATCTTTCTCTTTCTAATACATAATGATGCTAAGCTACTGCTATAAAGTGATGTGTATTTTTTCTTCGAACAAATGGCCGTGAATAGTCAACTTTCGTGAATAATAATATAATACAATTAAACTTGACAAATTATATTTCAATATTTCTTTCAGTGTCGACTGTTCTCACTGGATAAAAATTATAACGAACACTTTAAAATTTGTCGAGTGTTTATGAACACGGCGGACATATGAATTTTAGTATATCACAATTTTTACTTGTTTTTAAAGGATTTTTATCTTAAATAATTATAAATTATAAGAACTTTTGTCATGATATTAGCACGCCTTTTAAATTTAATGATTCCCCACAATATATCCGCAAATGCTAAAAATTCCCGTCCGGTATATGCTAGTCCCGGAATTTTTAAAAAATTGTGATTTTACTTATTTGTTAACATTATTTTACAAATTATACGTTTTATGCCCGATTTTATAAAAGATGGATAAGTTAATTGCTAGCAATAGTATATTATGTAACGAACATATAATGTAGTAAACATAGTAATATAGCCATTATATACGCGTCAGATACTATAATTTATTTACAACTATCAATTCTACAGAATTTTGTGTACTACCCTTCTAGATCTATTATAGTAAGGTAGACAGAAAAATGTAATAAGCACTTTGGCAAAAAATGCATATTATGCAGAGCTTGAGTTTGCTTACCGAGGCGAAGCCTAGATACATAAAAACTATTATGTAGTTATTTTATAGTAAATACTATAACGTTTTTATTTATTTGGGTGAAGTATAAATATTAGACAATTATTATTAATTAAATTACGAACCGAGTATTCCACTCGACGCTAATCTTTTGACGGACTAACACTCTTATGTGACTGTCTAACTGTATATTTATGTAACTGTCCTTCTGACGGACTAACACTCTATGTGAATGTCTTCGCACACACGTACGTCGCTTATATAGTTACTCTTAACACCTTCTGGAATATTATTACAGTAATTCTTAATATTTAATTTCGTACAAGATGTAAATTAAAATAAGTCAATAAATAAACTATATTTTTATCTCCTAGCAACTACCCCGTCCCTATCTTCTCACGCAAAAACGTGTAATTTAAACTGTAGGATTAAAATTAATAATAAAGAAAATAGTATATTGTGTTATTTAGGAGTAAAAATGATAATTTATTTGGCGAGCGTGGAAATATGCACAATGAGAGAAGCGAGTCTGTCAATTGCATGCGAGGCGCACAAAAACACTTTTACTCCGAATGACACATTATAATTATTCTGAAAACGTAGATATTTTTTAAAAATATTTACATCTAGACGTTACAATAAAAACTTTTTACGGAAACTACCTTTGCGGATTATAATTGCGCTAATGCTATATGTATACTTTCGTATCTGCTCACTTTTTACCTCTCGCTAAGAGAGAGGTATTGTATTCATGCTAAAAATCGCATATCCATATTTTAGTGAATAAGCACGTTTTAAGGTCTCTAGAATCCGATTATAACATTTTTACGATGATGTCCGTATGTGTATGTGGATGTGTATGTGTATGGATGTGTGTGTGGATGTGTGTGTGGATGTGTGTGTGGATGTGTGGATGTTGGATTCACGATTTCTCAAATACTATAAGACTTAAGACATTTTTAATTACGTATTCCTCAATCTAACAATAAGGGGAAGAGTTGATTAAGTTTTGGTAACAATTGGACAACCGGAAGTAGTAGTTACAAAAAAAAATCATCTAAATATTATTTATTGAAAATTTATGTAAATACTTATATTAAAGAACGTTAAATTCTTTATTCGATAAATATAAATTCATTATTATATCTTCTATAGATTTAGAGATAAAGAAATACATATAAAATAATTTGATGTAAAAAATCTCAGATCAAACTACTACAAGGCAAGAAATTCAAATGTTTGTAATTGACACATAAATGTCACTGTCAAAAATATTTGTATGCCACTGTCAAAAATATTTGTACATTATTATGAAGATTATGAAAATAAAAAAAGTCAATAACGCAAAAGAATATACGTAAAAAAGAAAATAAAAGGAATTTGCGAAAAAATGACGAATATAAAGAAAAAGAAAAGGAAAGTAGAAAAAGAAAATTTCAGGATATTGAATATAAAGAAAATGTATGTATTGTACATAATTTATATTAAAATATCCCATAGATTTTGCAAATATATGTGAGAATTATTTTTTAGTGAGACATGAATACTGGCCACATCACATTTTTGTTATAACATTGAAGTGAAAATATTTACGTTTTGACGTTTAAAGTAAAAACTGTGCAATTTTATAGCCTCCTTGTGTACAAGCATGTCGGAATTTGAAGTATTATAATATACACTCCCTAATGTTGTTCAATCGGATGGAAATAGAACAGTGTGGCTGTCGAGGAATCAATGCAAAACAATATAAACTTTCCTTGTCCAGCGGCGTAGAAATTAAATTTCTACCTTGTTAATCAAGTCACAATGTCTTATGACGTTTGAAAAAATAGCTATTTGTTCCTATATTTTCAAAAACCCTATATATTGGTTTTGTCGTGATCTTATCCACTTTGTTTTGTCATATTTCCTTGATTCTATAGTCACAAAATATCACAGTATTACAATCAAATGAATCACATACATTGTTCTCTGCAAATAAATTAGTAATCAGCTGAGAAATTGTTTGCCATAAAAGTTATATTATATATGGAGTAGCATTATTTGTTAGATGCCAATCATAGTTTGCATATGAATTATTTTCATCGAATTTTGATAACATAATTAACATTTAAAAAAGATATCCGCAGAAAATGAAATTACTGAAATAGAATATTGACATATCAACGGAATAGAATATAATACGTTTTGTTTTGTAATTAATTTATAACTGAAAATTTACGTATATTAATTCGCAATTTGATAATTTATAATTTAAATAATTATTGATTCACCATGAATGTATATGAGACTTTTAATTATTATGACCTTGGTTTCAAATATAACTGACCAAGTAATTTAAATTTGCTATAAAAATTTCCCGTTAAAAACTGTAAGATGAAATTGGATTTTCTATTTTATTACAGTCTAGTATAAAACTGAGAGGAATAAATTCAAAATTTTACTGCTATGGTCCACGTTTACGATTAAAACAAATTTTGCCTTTTACATATTAATTCATTCGTATAGGTATATTAATATAAACATACATAAACTTTTTTTCAAGTACTAGAAATGATAATTCTGCTGTTGCAATCAGTAAAAGAGTAAAATGAAAGTGAATAGACATTCTCGCATCTCGAATGTCAGGCGGCGTGTCCCGTCATTTTAAGTATTTTTTTGTTGCCATTTTACTCTGAAATACCTATTCTCGTACGGAGTGTTTCATAACTAGTATAAAAAAAACCATCGACTTTTCAACTAATAGACCCAGTGTCTCCTATTCATTTATGGGTAGAATATTGTTCCAACATAAAAGGATAGAGATGTATATTCTGTCCTTCAACAGTACGGAAGTTCTCATAAATAGTTCTCAAAATTGACATTTTGCTGTTCCGTCTTTCGTGACAGCTGTTTGAGTTGTATATTATTCACTTTTTTGGAGAACATTTACAATTATTTCGGTCAATGTATAATTTGTAATATATACATATATGTGTTGTGGAGTTTATATGCGACAAAAAAAAAAAAATGGGGAAACGGTGTATTTCGTGCAGTCAGCAGTACGTACGCGGCTCAGCTGTCATTTCATATGTAAGTTCTTATTAATTATTACTTCTCCACTATATATTAATATAATATATTATAATGTTCTAGGTTTCCTAAAGATTGCACAAGAAGATGCCAGTGGCTTCATGTCAAATTTTATAATTTTTAATTTTGCCGCGCTTTCTTAACTTCCGTACTGTTGAAGGATAGAGATACTATGTGTGCACCGTTATACAGGGACAAGCGTGTTGCTCGTACGCTGTGTCTATTAGTTGAAAGGTCGATGAAAAAAATTTAACTATTTTTTTAGGGGAAGGGGGGGGGGGTCATTTCGAATGAAAAAATGTCATATACGTATAAACATTGACCTTATTCCTTTTAGGCCCAATTTTACAACTGCCTGTTAAACCATAGATAATTTATTCCTTAAAAAATAGAAAAATATCGCATCAGAATTTGACATTTAATACAAATTTGACAATTTGAGTTATAATTTCGATGCTATTTTTTTGGTTCTGAGGAATAAGATATCCATGGTTTATTCAAGAATTGTAAAATTGACCCTTAATTAGTAAAATATTAGAAGTCCGAATTTTATACTGTATATAAAACTATGGGGTCTTGTGGCCGCGTGCCTGAGTGTCAGGTCGCGAATCTGGAAAACCGGGTTCGATCCCGACGGACGCCAAATATTTCCATGCCAGCAATGAGTGCCCGTGAGGTGACGCCTAGTAAGCACCCGCACGGTGCAAATATATCATCATTACCGATATATGTACAAAGCAGATTGGCACACCCAGCAATAGGTAATAAGCCGCGATGATATATTTATTTATTTATATGTATAAAACTATGACTCTTCGCAAGTTGCTTAGAAGGAATCTAACATTATTTAATCTTCTTATCTATAATGGTATGGTAGTAAAATACTATTTTCTTCAAGGGTATTGTAATATTCATATTGTCAATAAAAACACACATACACGCGCGCACGCATACGCACACACACACACACACACACACACACACACACACACACACACACACACACACACACACACGCATACACCCTGGAAGTAAATTATGTTGTTCATTATTGTACTACATAGTAAAATAATGTTAGCTTCTTAGTTCACCGCTGGCGGCAGAAGTCGCCGCAGCAATATAGTTCATATTGAAAATTGTTATTTAACAGTTGCATCGTGTGTGTTTTGTAGTGGACACCATCAGCTTTGGCTGAAATTGCGAACCCTACAATTAAAACAATTCCAACAAAACATAAAAAATCCTCAAAGTTATCTTTGAAGCGCTTGAAGCTAGCGCCTTGGCCACAATAGCTGAGTTCAACACAAAAAGACCGCTTTCTAGTCCTAATGACGTAATAATATAATTACGTCAAACAAACAGATATATTACTTTTAGTACGATATTGTGAAGAAAATGGTTGACCACTCGTAAATAATTATAACTGTGATTTAAAATTTGTTGTCCGTCATTTGCATATTGCTAAATTAAATTTATTTTAAAAATTGAACGAAACAGTAACTTAGATTTTTTTGTCTAAATCTTAACAAGTATCACTAATTATAAAATTAAGTAATAAATTTACGTCGTCGGCATTGTCAGTTAAAGTTACTGGGCCTGTTGCATAACAAGTTATTAGCTGATCATGAGTTTAACTGCACATTGTAACCCCTTGGATACGTATCAAAAATACATTGGAAAATAAGCCTTGTCAAAGATAACAACGTGAGTAAAGTTAATATCAATGTTTTATGCAACTGGGCCAGTCTAGTCTCATACAATGGTGGTTCATTAATAATGTCAAATATCATCTTAAAAGATGACTTACTTATACCCATATGAAGTTTATCCGAGTCGAACAAGCGTTCTTCTATTTTAAGCATTATTTTAATTTAGGAAACCTTTGTAAGAGAATACTGACTAAACATTACACTTTCGGATATATAAGTAGATTCAGTTAAATTGTCTTCTTTTAGGTCTAGAAATCTGTGATTAAGTTTTGTCCACGTATTTCAGAGACATCTGTATAGTATACGAGTAGATAGATAATTTAGAAATTTTGTTAACCTACATACTATACATACTTTTGAAACCTGAAATGTTTATCACCTATATATTTCTTCAATTGATATTGTTGCACCTTAATTACATCCTTATTTTCATATAAATGGTTTCATTTCTAATGAATATGCAAATAAGGTTCTTTCTATTTTGCATTTATCACAAAGCTATTACAGTACCCAAAAGAGTTCGTTAACAGCTCATTCGAGTTTTGTAATAGATTAGTACAATTTTTTTAAGGTTGGTGGCTATGAATGTAAAAAAAATATCTCGCTAAATAAACGAACACAAACGATTATTATACCTATGCCTAGACTTTTACCTTTTATTGTAGGTTATTTCGTCAAATTTGTTTATCTTTGTGTTTTATTAAGTTATATTGTGCTTTGTTGGCTATATCATGTTGTGTTTTTCCATGTTTTCTTTTAAACCTTGAAATCATGTCATTTGAAAATTAAGTATATGTTATTTTTAAAATTTAATAGGCTCGTTAAAAGGTATAGGCATAATATGAAATTTTTTACTATAAAAAATTTACACTTGTTACAAATTACTATGTACAACATAAAATAATATAATTCAATCACTACCATCAAATTCAGTGCTGAATGATAAAATCAGAGGGAAAAATCATGTCAAAAAAATAGGCAATGAAATTAAAACAAAATTACGTGGACAAACAAACGGCGTACAATTTTTCAAACAGAATTATTCCGCAGTAGAATTTAAACGAGTTTCCAAATTATGTCCGAACAGGAACCGTGACATGCTTTCGCCATTTGAATAATTTAATTTTTGTAAAACACGCTATATTCCGCGAAACGATTCGCCAGCGCTCCTCGTTTTGTTGGATGGCGCTAGAAGCAGCCGAGGAGCATCGGAATGTAGATACATATGTGTCCTGGAGTGCATCCTGATGTCTCATTACCGCATGATTACTTTATTTTTACAAACACGACCAAATGAATTAACTAGTGTCTTCTCGTAACAAACCTAATGTGATATACCATTTACACTAATGTAGTTAGTTCGTATATATTAAGTCTAATGAGAATGAAAATGAATAAGTAACAATATGCCTGAAAGTACTAAAATGATATCAAGTTATTTTAACCCAATTTAAAGAAACAACTAAAGAAATAAATAAATACAAGGTAAAGTCACAGACTATTACGCATATAAGATTAAAATTTATAGGAGTAACATTTTTCTATACAGCGTGATTAACGATAACTTTAATAATTTGTTGAAGAAGTAATTGTAAGTGAAAAATAAGTAAACATAAATAAAAATAAAATAAATAAATATATCACGGCATAATACCCATTTAGTCCAGTCAGTAGGTAGTTTTACCTTGTTAAAGGTCGGGGAAAGTTTATACTTTTGTTTATTTTAGGGCCCTAATGAAATCCTGAAATTTGTAAACACGAAAAGATGCCGCCAGCACCGTCATCTTGGAAAATGGCGGCCAAAATAAAACTTAAAAAAAAAATCTCGTTTCCGCTGCATTTTACGGAGCGTTAATAAAAACGGATCCGGTTCAGATTACAGATTTTTATTTTTAATATGGTTAATCGGAGGATACGGATACAGACACAGATATCCTGCACACCACTAATGCTCACTGCTGAGGTCGCCAATATGCTTTATACATAGATATCGGTAATGATAATGACATATTAGTACCGTGCGGTCGTATACCAAGCATCACCCCACGGACACTCATTGCTGAGTATCCCACAAGGGCCATATTGTACCATTTTTATATTCGGAATAAATTTGGCTGTAGTCAATAAAGTGATTAAGCACGAATTAAG